>CM046037.1:17119876-17331866 GCA_025215565.1 Flaveria ramosissima
ACCTGCCATTGTTATGGATGATCAGAGCCGGTGGTGAAGCGAAATTGAGCAATATAGAGTCACTTAAGAAGCATGGGATGATAGTGAGTTGGCGTTCTCAGGTTGAGGTATTGAACCATGAGGCAGTAGGGTGTTTTGTGACACATTGTGAGTGGAACTCGACGATGGAGGTCCTAGCAGCGGGTGTTCCGACTGTGGGGTTTCCATAGTGGATGGATCAGGAGACAAACACAAATATGATAGAAGATGTGTGGAAAATAGGGATTAAAGTGAAGAGAAGGGAGGGAGATGGAGTGGTGGAAGGGAAGGAGATTAAGAGGTGTGTGGAAATGGTGATGGAAGATGAAGATATGAGAAAGAATGTAGGGAAATGAATAGTGTTAACAAGAAAAGCTTTTAATAATAATGCATCATCAGAGGTTAACCTTCAAGCTTTTGTGGATGGTGCATGAAAAACTAATCGATTAAAATATTGTGTGGCTATCCATCAAAACAAATGATTTCAACTATGGAAAATTCACAAACCTAGTATTATTTTCTCAATAATAGTACTCTCAAAAAGAAAAAAAATCTCACCTATTGTTAAGCCTATCATATATGTCGCAAATTTACATGGAAAGTTGGATAAAATATCAACGTATGCAAATCCACTCTCAGCATGTTTGTGACTTCAATTAATACATAGAGTTTTCCTCAGTTTTATATTTTTTAACGACTAAAGGATTATTGACGCACCAAATCATCTGTATTACTCAAGCAAAACTCGAGACCACCTTTAGAAAAAAACTCATCTTATGTGAGACTTAAACTCAACTTGAAACATTTTTTTTATTCACATGTGAGACTTAAACTCAAAATATCCTTATATTTTAATGAAGTTTTAAGCTAGGTACCTCACATCGACCGCTTGGATAAGTAAAATAAATAATCACAAATTATACAAAGATATTCAAAAATAAGATACAAGCGAAATCTTTCTCATTATAAATAAAATGAAACTTTTTTTTCATAACAAACGTTTTAAAAAATGTCATTTTTCAAAACTTTCTTATTATAACTCCAAAATTAAATTATTTTTTGTCAATAAAAATTTTAGTCTTTAAAAATACTAATTTGAAAATATTTTATAATTTTATAAAACGTTTGTTGTTTTGAAGAATTTTTAAATTATAAAAATTTATTTTTTTAGAAATAACATTAATAAAAAGATATATTTCTTAATTTATAAAATAACTATTTTAATCTAGAAAAGAATTAAATAATATCACTAGTAATTAATATGATTATTATACAGGAGACAAGTGGAAAATTTTGCTGAGAAAGAATGTGGTTTTATCACGTGTTCTTTAGTTATATTTTTATTCAAGTAGAGAGATTTGGTTTGTTACATCATGTAACAGTTTGACAGTCATGTTTTTTTGGAAACAACATGCCTTAACAATAAATTAATATACTTTAGTTTCTAAAGATATTTACTTCTTAAGTATTAATGATTTATAAGTGTTGTGCTTGTGTAACATTTACTAATAATGATTTATAAGTGTTGCGCTTGTGTAACATTTACTAAGTTTATGGTATTGTGTGCTTGTGTAACATTTACTAAGTTTATGGTATTGT
Organism: Flaveria ramosissima; assembly: GCA_025215565.1. NCBI lineage: Eukaryota > Viridiplantae > Streptophyta > Magnoliopsida > Asterales > Asteraceae > Flaveria > Flaveria ramosissima. The sequence goes on from CM046037.1 coordinate 17,121,494, forward strand.
AGAGGGTGTCAGTTTACATGCTAAGCATCTACTAGTCAAAGTCTGGTCCGAATAATAGACTCTCTGCCACCTCATGAAGAGTGATGCCATGTTTTTTTTTTGAACGGCCAACGAATAATTTTTAAACCCGGTCACCGGGGTAAACCCATTGGCGAAAGGTCACCCATGCCCGCGAACACAGATAGTGTTGGTGACCCGGCTCACCCACCATTCCAAAGGAAACCCACCACCCAAAGGCCCACTGTGGTAAAACCATTGGCCCACTTGGAGCATATTACACCTAGTGAGACTTCAACCCATGACCTCCACTTTAGAAAGTCATGGGATGCCTCCTCTTAAACCATTTGATCTAGGACTTATTGGCTGATGCCATGTTACATGTAGACTAGTTCCGCTAGAAACCATCTAGTCTTACAAAAGAACATCACTAATAAAAAAAAATTCGGCCATCCAATTAGTGGTGTTTGAACAAAAAAGAAAGGTGAAAATGGAACTGTAGTTTTAGCTCTTCAAGGGGGTGGGGGGATAAGTGGGTTGAAGTTTTTATTTATTTACCTTTTTTAATCTTTTTATTCATTGTTTGAGTAAACTATACAAATGTTTGATGCGATTTGTAAATTAATAAAATAATCGTTTTATATCGACAGGATTTTAAACGGTCCCTTAGAGTTTGAACACAAACCTGTTAATGTATAATTAACAACAACATATATTAAAAGTTATTACATTTTAAAGTTATAACCCGAACAAGTTATATTTATAAAACCAGAAGAAATATTTTTGTAATTAACCTTTTAATTTTGAAAATCCGGTAGATTGAAAAAAACATAAAAAAAAATAAAAAATTAAGGCCTCGATAAATGCAAACAAACACTAAGGCGGTAGTTAAAATTTGTAAAAAGTATCCAAAAGACAATCGCTATATATGATTAATCTACTTTAGGGTAAAGAGTAAACCATAATATCCAACTGTAGGTAAAAAATAATAATAATCAAACCAATTAGTACGTTATGATTTTTATAGCCGATTTTCATAGTTTGGGTATGGTTATTTGTATAAATTATCGAATTATTCAATACAAATAACATTAACTAGCCTTTATATTTTTCAAAACATTATCTTATATTTCAAAAAGATTTTTTTAAATTTTAATATAGATTACATAAACTTATCACTTATTTTTATTTATAGATTAAAATAGTTACTAAGATATTTTAACCTATATGTGTCTGAATCCACTCTCTTTAAAGCCGACAGTTAATCATATTAATCGAATAATCTTTTCCATCAACACTTAACCAAACCATTTATAATTAAAATCGATTGGATAGAAAATCTAAAAGCTTAAGTTACACTTATAAGTTTGGTTTTAGATCATAACCGGATCGACATATTCTCTTTTTACATTGTACTTCATTCATACATTTATATATGGGCAACTCTATAAATATCCTTAAACTTAGCAAAATTTCAACTTATAAAAAAATAAGGTTGTTTAAATAGATATGGGATCGAAGCTCACTTAATTTCAACTTATAAAAAAAGTAAGGTTGTTTAAATAGATATGGGATCGAAGCTCACTTAAAATAAGCTCGTAATTTTTCATTCCCGTCAAGCTGGCTCGTATAAGTTCTACCAAAGGGGGGCTTATATTGGCTTCATTAATATAAAAACTCGTATTACAATGCTTCACAAATAAAGAATATGTAGGTGTTGATGGAAAATATGATTCAGTTAATATCATTAACCGTTAGCTTTAAACGAAAGTGGATTCAGACCCATATAGGTTAAAAAAATCTTAGTAACTATTCTAATCTATAAATAAAAATAAGTGATAAGTGTATGTCATATATAAAAAACTATAACAAAACCTTTTTGAAATATAACATGATGTTAAAAATATAAAGGCCAGTTAATGTTATTCATATTGAATAATTCGATACTTTATCACATAACTATACTCTAACTATGAAAACCGGTTATAAAAGTCCTAACGTAGTTAGAAAGCATGGGATGATAGTGAGTTGGTATTCTCAGGTGGAGGTACTGAAGCACGAAGCAATAAGGTGTTGATCGAGTGGTGAAAGTTCGATATTTAAAGGCTTTATTTCCACGTTTTATGTGTCCATTTATGAGAAATAAAGTTACTTTTTCGATATTATTGTGTTTGTAAGTTAAACATAAAGTATACGAAGAAGTTGGAAGAAACGGGATGAAAACTGGAGCTCAAGAAGTAAATAAATGTTAAACCGAAGTTGCATGACAACGGTACCTAAAAGCGGGTATAACTTGAGCTTGGAAAGGAGTTACGGGACCCAAGACCTAACCAATGAATGATCTCAAAAAGTTACATATAAAAATCAAGGTTGTACAGGGGGTGGCGCCACTGAAGCCTCCATAGGCGCCACTGACACGGGGTGTCGTGTTTTGTTGGAGTTTAACCTAATTTGAGGGGTTTTAAAGGGGAATTAAACCTATTACGAAATTACCTTCTACAACATCAATCTTGGACAAAAAGAAAGTATTTTTCATCATTCCAAAGCCCTTCCAACATCAAGATAATCAAAATCTATATGCTTAAATTCGATTTGTCTTGAAGATTCAATGATAAGTCTACGCTAATTCGTTTGTGATTCACTTCGGAAGACGGGTTTGTGCAAGTTTTTTTTTTCTTAGTTGTAACTTAGATTTGAAATTGGATCTTGAACCTTTTAAGTTCTTGTGGATTAAATTCATGATTTGATTATTTGAACAATTTGACTATGTTTAAACCTAATTTTGATTCTATAATTTCGGTTTTCTTTAATCATTGTGTGATTGCTTATTAGAATTAGGGTTACATTATTTAAATTAGTGATTCTTTGAATGAAATCTTTTAAGCTTTCATCTATAATTATCACTTAAATCTTATCATGTGTAAGTCACCATAATGACTTCTCACTAGGTTTTATTAAAGTAACCTAACTTTGTCAAACCTGAAACCTGAAGTGGATTTTCTTTTTCCCCAAGATTATTAAAAATCTAAACTTTTATTTTGTTAATCTGATTATTTCTCAATTCAATTAATCAAGCAATTTACTTTTCAATGTTTAGTAGTTTTAGGTTAATCGTTGCTAGCACTTTTATGTTATTTCCTGTGGATTTGACACCTTCTTGCCCTTTACTATTAAGAGTGATTAGGCACTCTTTAATTAAAATTTTGACTGACCATACGACATCGATCGGGTGTTTTGTGACGCATTGTGGGTGGAACTCGACGGCAGAGGCATTGGCGGGGGGTGTTCAGACTGTGGTGTTTGCATAGTGGTCAGATCAGGCGAAGAACGCGAATATGATATAAGATATATGGAAAACAACTGTAAAGGTGAAGAGGGGGGTGGGGGATGAAATGGCGGAAGGGAAGGAGATTAAGAGGTGTGTGGAAACGGTGATGGAAGATGGAGGGATGAGGAAGAATACAAAAAATGGAAGGAGTTAGCGACACAAGCTCTTAACAACGACGGATTGTCAGCTGTCAACCTCCAAGCTTTCGTGGATGGTGCATGAAGTTAGTAATGGATTATTTACAATAACCAGTGATTATCCACCCGTGCTTCACGGTGACAATCGACCAATGTAAAAACCTAGAACCGAAGTGTAAAACTTTCGACGAAAGTTAGCGCACAACCACTACTATTGCCCATGGTCGATAAGAATTTAGAAACCTATTCACCACTCAAGTATACCACTTATTTTGACACCTAAAATTCACAATAATGTAACAGAACAATGCACATGGCACATGAATGATACTGGAATAAAATGAGTGTCACTGTAATTTAAAAGAATACATACATTTGACAAATGCAAGCGGGTCAAAATCAACTCAGTAAAACAATTGTTATTAGCAATTGGAAAAAAAGCATCTTTGTAGTTGTTTTTTGAATTGTATCTTCTGATACTTCAACCTGATATAGGCAAAGCTACACATAAGAATATAAAGTATCATGTTATATATCAACTTTTAAAAGTACGCTATAATGGAGATGTGTTTAGAGTTGTAAAAACCATTTAAATAAATAATCCACTCATAATGCAATCCTTTGACTTACATAGACATAACATTATATAACAATACACAAATGATGAGCAATTATCAGACTAAGAAATCTGTCATGTTGTTACTTGATGATACTACACCTATAAAGGACACATGCTATGATTAAGCCAACATAATTGTCAACTTATTACAAGACAATACAATCTGAAACCTTGATGTTTAATGGTTCTAGACTGATTTGTGCAAGGATTTGATTAATAATAATAATATATGTTTTACAAGAGATATATATATGTTAAAAATAATGGTTTGGTTTCAAATTCCACCTATGTTTGAAAAGAGGGTTCGAGGTAGGGGCAAGTGGTTTTGTCTCATCTTAGATGAGTTTCCTACTCAGAGTGATCTCGGGTGACTAATGAAGATAATCAATTGGGCAAGTGACTCGTCAATTATTTAATTAATCGTTCATGAAAAATTAATAAATAATAAGTTGGACATTTATTTATTACTTTCTAATTAAATGACGTACTTCATAATACACTATATTAAATAAATGTTAAATGATGTACTTCATAATAAACAATAATAAATGTTAAAATCCTATACCATCTGAAAGACTGAAACGACGGTCTTCACTTTTGTTTCCGAGATGGGCTATTTCTTTTCTCATTTCAAGGTGTTGCGGCCCAACAACAATAACTCTTGTATTCCATGAAATAATTGTATATATACTTTAAAGGTAAGGTCGGTGACCAATCCTAGTCCAACAACAATAATTGTATATTTGTTATATAGAATTTTGAGCAAAGCTTTGGCAAGTAAGTTGCTGTTAGTGTAATGATATTCTTTCTACCCAACATTAAAGTCCTGTGATCAATCCTTGGGCCGTGAGATTTTTCTTTTTTTCTTTTTTCCTTTTTTCTAATTCTTTTCTTTTTTATATTTTGTTTTAATTTTTTCCTTTTGATTTCGTTTTTTATTTTACTTTTTTTAGTCTAAGTTTTTTTTTTCATATGTCACTTTTATTTTAGCACCTATACTTTTAAGTGTTGTAAATGTACTAGTTATAACACATTTGTTTACGAAAAGGTTTTGTTATGTGCGTGTTAATACGATTATATGAGTCAGGTCAATATAAAAGTACTAATTTATTACGTACGAATTTTTATGTATGTGTTGATATGACTATACGAGTCAAGTCAAATATAAAAGGTTTTCATGCTGCATTTCGACGTTCATATACGTTTTAAGGTAAATTTTATTCAAAAACGATTTGGATCAAATATAAAGCGTTTCCATACTTATATTTTTGTACGTTTTGAGTTGGTTTACGTTTGGATGTAAGTTTTGTTTGGAAGCACGTCGTGTCAGATATAATATGTTTTCACTCGTTGATATAAATCCAAGTTACCCTCCATTTTACGTAAATTTAGTTCGGAAACGAGTCGGGGCAATTGTAATCCATACTTTAGCAACTTGCATATGGTGTCGCTACACGTGCTTCGTTTAATGTACGTTTGACTTGGTCTATGTTTCAATATTATTTTTGTTTGAAAAAAATCGGGTCAAATATAAGATGTTTTCATACAATGATATAAATTTGAATTACTCTATGTTTTGTTGTAAATTCAATAAAAAATAAGTCGGTTCGATCGTAGTCTATATTTTATTCTGCCGCGTACAATGCCGTTACAACGCATCGTTTGAAAACAAGTCGGTTCGATTGCAGTCTATATTTTATCACGACGCGTACGATTCCGCCGCAACGCGCGATGGGTTAAAATAACTAGTTCAACCTATGCCATATGAATACTGCTTTTATATTTAACTCACATGCCGATATTTTATTTTTGATTTGGTAATATTATTAAATTGTCATCCTTAAATATATCTATATTAATATTATGTTTAAAAACGATTGACAAAATAATATTTGAAACTTAAAATCACTCCTTGCTTTCAAGTTTAGCTTAACCCATATGTCTCGAGCGGTGGGGAGGCCAATCACCTTGGACAAGGCTTCTTCAGATAACGACGCGTGTAGCAGAATAATAGCTTTCTGATCAGCTAATTCCAGGATTCAAAGAGAGAGTTGGGGACAGTTTTGTCGTCCCGGAGAAGGACAGGCGGTGGCGGTGTGGTGGAGCCATCGACATGGGGTAAGAGATTTTGAAATGAAAGCAGAGGTAACATTTGGTTCTTCCAAAGAAGATGATTGGTTGATGAGAGTTTAACAGTGATCATATGAAGGATGATATTGAGATTGAGGGTGCCATCAGAGGAGGAAGAAGCCATAACCGAAGATGAAAGGAGGAAGAAGATGATCGGAGATGGGAAGAGGAAGGGAAAAAGGGTGGGAAGTAAAGAGAGGGGAGAGGATCGGATGGGCACTATGATACCATGTGAGAGTTATGATTTGGAATGACTCCCACAATGAAGGGATGTCCATTAAATAGAAACAAATGTACACATACATACATGAGAAATAAATAAAATACAAGATAAGTACATATAAAATGATAAGTATTGCTTTCAAGTTTAGCTTAAACAGATGGAAAAACTAATAAAACAAAACTTTTATAAATCTTTCGAGGCATAAAACAATTGAATAATATGCAAATACCAATACATAAAATGAATCGGTCACGAATGGCTTGGGTAAATCTTAGAGTTGGAAAAAGAAAATTTTTTTACAATATCGAGTAATCTGAGCTGGAAGTCTTATTAGGTACGTTGGAGAGCTGTAACTATAAAACTATGAGGGACATTGGATCTAGACGTACGAATCATCAAGACAAGACAAATAACTTTTCAAATGTTCAATCCATAAGGAAAGCTTATATGTTCGTAATTTGTCAAGGACTATATACGGATTTTTTTTTGAACAGCTGAAATATACTTTTATTACTCAACCACCCAGCAAGATGCTAGGGGATCAACAACATACACCAATTATAATGAAAAGTTACACCAATTATGTCACTCGATATTGAACGATGTAACTCTATGTTTAAGCCACCAGAACGCATTAACTTTAATATTTTCCACCACCTTTGAAACGGACACATGCTCCCCTTTGAATATTGTATCGTTCCTTACCCTCCATATAAACCACAAGGTTGCCACGCCAATGCAATGTTTAACCTTACCATCCTTGGTTCTCGAGTCCGATCCATGAATTATAGAGTTTTTTTTTTAAATAGAGTGCCTATCAAAGTTATGGATTAATTGCATGCCTATCAAAGTTATTTGTTTGTGTTGGAGAGTTAACGCCTATGTGTCAAATCTGTTTCGTTGAAATCAAATCTATAGATCATGCATTCTTAATTTCTTTGCTCATGAAAGGTGTATGGAGGTAGGTTTATACAAGGTGTGACTAAGAGTTTACAACTAGAGCTGAGGTGAATCACATGGCAAACCACACAGATTTGTGTGGAAGACGCGAAACATTAAAAATAGTGGATGCCAATCAGTATATTAATTTGTAATTAGGGTCTTGAAAGTATAGAACTAAATTTAATTTTGTAGAGAATTTGATTCAAAACCAAGATATTCTAAGCGTCGTGAATTACATCTTCAGATCAAAATTATTCGATGATTTACTCGAATAAATCAATAGGATAAACCCAGAATTAAAATGAAGTATGCTTTTATGTGTGAGTTTTTGGTGAACCAAAGATGATGATAATGATAAAGTCTGACCAAACACGATTCAAAATCTAATTCTTGCAGGGATTGGTTAACTGCCTTTAGCAGTTATCCATCTTTAAATTTGATTATTATTACCTCTGAGTTTCACATATGAAATTTAGAAAAAAAAATCATATTTTATGTATTTTTAATAACGTAATATCTACCAAAATAAAAAAAATCATGATTTTTTTATGTATTTCATTATAGTTTTAAGAACTTTAAGCTCGACCCAGCCAGAGGCGTTGCCCCCACACCCTCGCCAAGGTGTCGCCCCATTACTTAGGAGTTTCGCCCTTAAGAAGATCGATTATCGAAGATTACATTAAACTCAAACAAGTATGCACTCTGCACCTCTTGCTTGTTTAATTGATATTACGATCATATTGGTCGTTAGTCAATCAAATTACATTAATATATAAAAATTCTATATAAACCTTAACTCTCATGAACCCCAACGTCGAGCGCCCCATCGCCGACCACCATCCAGTCGCCGCCGACCGTCCAGTCCGAACATCGCGCACCCCCTTGCCCTTGCGAACCCATGTCGTGAACCCTAACCCTCGCGAACCCACATCTATAGAGTTAAAAATCAAACAGTATTCTTCTTTCAGACTTAAGAGGTTTGGTCGACCTCTTTTTTTACAGATGTATGCAGATATGATCCACAGACTTCATATATTTTACCTCTTTAAAAACAAACTGCACCTTAATGTAGCAATTGTGTTCAATAGTATGGCCAGTTGACCGGTTTAGCTTTTATGTTTGGTTTGTGCTCTAGCTTTTCTTCTTTTAAATAATTTTTGTTGGTATTTTGTAGTTTGTAACATTCAATCACATTAAAACCATATAAAACTTTTCTATAATTAGTTATTTTTTAAAAAAATTATACCATAAAATTAATATTTTTTTCCTATTTAATTCGCATATGATATTGTTAATTATGCATAACTTTCTCAAAAACTCTCCATCAAACAACGTTTTGAAATAGTGCATACGAATATACGATTGTTTGTTAGGATTTATTTAGACAATATGTCCAACTCTAAGTGCCCACTGCCTAGTAGTCACTAGTGCATGATGGATCTAACCCATATAAGGCCGGCCCATACGTGTTAATCCCTAGTTTTATATAGTGTTAAACTTGATTGAAGAACTACTATTAATCATGCTTTGTATGAATTGAGTATTTGATTGTTTACTTATTGTGTCATAGCATTCATATTATTTAGAAGTGATACAAAAAGTTACTCAATAAAGTTCGTTTTAGAGTACCGTGTCTATGAAAGTTGTAACCTACTGATCGATGTTGAAGGGTTGAACAAAAATAAAGAGTAAATCAAGTCCTAATCACCTTTAACTAGTAAGGATAAGTAGGGTGTCATATCACGAAAAATCAATGGAGTATGTCGTTAATTAAACAATTAACTAAATTAGACATGAAAATTAAACTTGAATTTGATTTGGTTTGATGATTATGAAAGCTAAAAAGCAAATTGAGATTGGTTTAGAAACAATAATAGGAAAATCACTAGGTTTAACAATTGACCTAAGTTTGCAAGACCATTTGTTTGACCTAAGTTTACCAATTAAAAACCACATAGGCATGGTTTGTTAAATTGCTTGAATTGATGAATAACCCAAAAGTCGAATTGCTTTGTTATGATTATTAACGATTTTAAATCAAATCATGTCATAACTAGGTTTCCTACTTTTAAGATTACCAATTTAAAACACATAGAACACTAATCCCAATTATTAAAGGTGGAAACCAAAAACTTATAGAAATCGATTAACTACTAAATTGAAACCCATTTAATCAAACAAGCAAACATACAAATTAAGCTAACCGATTGATTAAGTATAATTTACATTCAAAGTGAAGTAATCGTCAGTTGAACAAACAACTAGAACAAAACCCTACATACGAGACTGATCTTGAATGATTTAGCCTTGAAATTATCTTGATTATCAATCCTTGATATTGATCTTTAAGACATGAAAGAGTATGTAATCGGGATGATTCAGAAGCGTCTTGATTATCAATTTCGCCCAAAAGTCGTCTCTAAATTTGTAGATCTCATATGCCTACAAAGCTAGAGTTTTGGGCTTTATAAGACAGCTTTAAAACATAAAAATCTCAAATTCATGTGCGTCCCGGCTTATCCTATGCCAATATTGGCGTAGACTACGCCCCCATGATCGTAAAGCACCAAACATCACTGCAGTATGTTGAAAAAATGGAATAATTACGCTCTTAGTGTAGACTACGCCGGTTGACAAATTTTCTTCAATCTTCTTTATTTTTCGCATATCAATCTGGAGCTGTTGTAGAGTTGATCAATCTCATTTGAGGTTATGCCTCTAACAACAAGCCACTCAGGGGCGAATAGTATTTATTGTTGACCTATTAACATGAAAAAAATTTGATGTAACTTTAATTCATGAATTACTCGAATCAAAAATACATATTTAATTACACTTATCACATGAACTTCAACCACCCATCACCTACATACATAGGATACATAAAGGTGGATTTATTTGTTGAATGACGAATTCAAAAAATGAGCTAACTTAAGCAAAAAACCTTGTTGATGCCTATCATATCAATCTTCCCAATTGTGATCTACCGTTAATTTTATTCATGTAACCAAATTTACGTCTTTTTTAATTACAAGGAGAATAAAATTAGCTTTACCAATCTCACTAATTGATGCACTATAATGTTATTAAGAAAGAGCTTTGATTATGTGAATCAGGAGAATTATGCATAGTGTTACTAATGTTCTAATGGTTATGTAATGTCATTACATCATAAAAAAAGGTTCATACAAAAGTGTTGAAGAGAAGCATAAAACTATATGTTGAACATGAGCTGATAGCAACTAAAAATCATACATTTTGTTTCAAATTAAGTTCATCTAGACACATTCACATGACTATTTATTTTCAAACTTTAATCTAATTATTTGTTTCACCCATTTGATAAAATTGACACATTGAATGACATGAGTTGAAATTGCCCTATAGTTGTACATGTATTACATAATCTTAAACATTCTTCTATATTCTTCTATATTAGCTAAATCAATATCTTGCGTAAAATCTCAGTAGCTAATTTCAATATATTCCCCACGTGTTATAATTCCTAAGTAAAAAAATATATTTTTAAAAGATGAACTAGAATTCTACCTCGTATTATAACCTTAAAAAAATAATGCATCACCAAACCAATACAACCGATTGTCCGCCCTATATAACTTCGCGTTACTACTCACTCTAGTATACACCAGTTTTATCAACTATAACCGCACCATATGTACAAATATATATTTGCATATTCATTAAAATTCATATTTGATAACTACCACTTCAAAAGAAAAAGTCCTTTTATCACTTTAAAAATAGTAAACTTTTGCACTTTCATACATCTAAAAAAGAAAGGTATCTATTCTTAAACTGAATTTATTCTCCTTTGCTCATATGACCCTTTGCTTATATGTACTCACACTATAGTCACAGAATAACGAAGTCTTAATCTCTTCAAAAATAGCCCTGTGATCACCACCACCCACCGACGATGACAGACCATGGGAGAAACAAAATCCTCATTGTCGCTTATCCTAACCAGAGTCATATTAACCCATCCCTCCGTTTCGCCCATCGTCTCCTTAACTTAGGCGTTGATGTCACCTTCTGTACTAGTTTCTCCGTCATACGACGCATTGATGTACAAACCACTCATCACGATCTAACCTTTGCCCCATTTTCCGATGGTCACGACCATGGCCTAGAACCAACTTGCACGTTGCAACAGTTTATCTTAGATTTTGCAACTAAGGGTTCATCAGCTATCACGGAGATCATTATGAACTCCGTGATAACAGGCAAACCGTTTGACCACTTGGTTTACACCACCGTGTTACCGTGGGCAGCCAAGGTGGCAAATGCCCACGGTCTTGAGTCCACTCTCCTCTGGTGCCAACCAGCCATTGTATTGGATATTTATTATTATTATTTTAATGGATATGAAAGTTTGATATCTTGTAACAGTAACAATCCAAATTTTTTTATCAATTTACCTGGACTTCCATCATTAACCACAACTGATTTCCCATCTTTTTTGTTGCCGTCGTGCCCCAAAGAACATTGTTTTATTATACAAATTTTAAAAGACCATATTGATATGCTCAAAGTAGCTCCAAGGATACTTGTAAACACCTTTGAAGCACTTGAAATTGAGTCCTTACGAGCAATTGAAAAGCTTGTGATGATTCCAGTTGGACCGCTTGTTCCACCTTTACACGATTCTTTCGGGTGTGATTTATTCGAAAAAACTAAGGAAGATTATATCAAATGGCTAAACACAAAGCCAAAATCATCGGTGGTGTATGCCTCATTCGGAAGCACGTCAACTTTATCGATGGATCAAATGGAGGAGATTGCATCTGGGTTGGTTGAAAGTCGCCGGCCTTTTTTGTTGGTGGTCAGAGACAATAGCCAACACGTGAACTTAAAAAATATGGATGTAATTAGAAAGCATGGGATGATAGTATGTTGGTGTTCTCAGGTGGAGGTACTGAACCACGAGGCAATAGGGTGTTTTGTGACGCATTGTGGCTGGAACTCGACGGTGGAGGCGTTGGCGGCCGGTGTTCCGACTGTGGTGTTTTCACAGTGGTCGGATCAGGCGACTAACGCAAAGATGATAGAAGATGTGTGGAAAACAGGGGTTAAGGTGAATAGGAGGGATGGGGATGGAATGGTGGAAAGGAAGGAGATTAAGAGGTGTGTGGAAATGGTGATGGAAGATGGGGAGATGAGAAAGAATGCTGAGAAATGGAAGGAGTTAGCGACACAAGCTCTTAACAATGGCGGTTCGTCAGATGTCAATCTCCAAGCTTTCGTGGATGGTGCATGAAATTAGTAATGGATTGTAATATCGAATAATGGTTTGTTAAATAGTAGTTATTTATAATTTGAACTTATAGTTATAAGAGCCTTTTAAACTCCTTTATCTTGGAATTAGGGCTAATAACAAGCTGTGCTCAGATAGAACATTAAATCAGGCTAAACTTGAGCTTGAGCTCAATTAATCTCGTTTTGGGCTCATTTGACTCAGTTTGACTCGGTTAGATTGTTTAATCCTTTAACAAAGAAAAAATTTTTGATTTGAATATATATTAAACCAGATATGAATGGAGACTTGGGTTTGTTAGATTAACAATCTTATAGTGAGCTATAAAATGTTTAAAGTTAAGGTTAATTCAAGCCAGCCTCTAATGTGAGGCTAGCCCACTTGATAGTTAGAGGCTTTGCCTTTTACAAGGAAGGTATTGCGTTCAAACTCAAGCATTATGTAAATTAGTTTCAAGTAACTTTATAGTAGATTTGTCGTTCAAAAAACAATTTTAAGCCAGCCAACAAACAAACCTTGGCTAGGACTAAGCTAGTTCGCAAACCAAGCCAAATCAACTCTGCTCATTAACAAATTGAAAGAATTTACGCAAAAGTTTTTAAGCTTTTTCCAAGTGATCGAACCATAAAAAGATTGAACAGTCCTACTTTACAATGGTTCTCACTTGGTGCACTCTTGATGATTTATGTAGTTCTCGCTAGCAGGGGCGGAACTACCCTTCGGGGTACGGGTCAAGTGACCCCCATTAATTTTGGAACTACTAGTGGACTGTATAATACCAAAATTTTGATTGAACCCATATTTTTTAATATAAGTGACCCAATAAATATTATTAAGTTTGGATCAAATCTAAAACTACTACGCTGGTTCACTGATATGCTCCTATGTGCGTTTATGTTAGAAACAGGTCACATGTTCAATTCCTGCGACTCCAGTTTTTTAAAATCCTCTTAAATGTGTAATTACCACTTTACCCGTGATACATTTTTACCTTAAATCAACCCAAAACCTCTTCGTCATCGCCATTGCAGTTTGCTACTTCGTTTCTTCTCCTTCTTTTCTGATTTCATCCCAAAAATTAAAGACTAATCGAGAAAACTGCCCCCCTTCACTGCTACTTCGCTTATTCTCGATTTTAAAGGTTAGTTTTCTATTTTAAAGTTTAGTTTTGATTTTGAATGTTGGTTATCGAGTTTAATAAATACATTTATGTGTAAATACATTGTAAATTGTAACATTACATTTTGTAGGGTTGTGATTCTTTTAGTGCTGCTGATTTGCCATTGAAGGCAATTTTATACCTTGTTGTAAACTGCCTGCAACTCTTTCTAATTCAATGGAGGTCTAGGTGCCCCTTGAAAGTCAACTTTCAATGGATGATCAAATGAATTGTCAAGCATACATCAAGCTAAGAAAATTATGAAAAGTTAAGTTCACTATTCTAAATGCAGTGAAAATTTTGTGGAAATTGAGAAGGCAAAGTCAAGAACACCTTGAAGTAATGGAAGCAATGGGCTGTTGGTAACTTGAAGAATAAGGAAGTGCATATGGTGAGTTAACAAACTTAAAAAAATTTATTTATAAGTTTTCCAATATGATTTATCAGCCATTTTGCAAACATGGCAGAAACATATTAGCTTTAAAATGGAAGGCAAACATATGCAGTTTTGATTTCAGCAGATACAACCATTTTTAAGGGTAAAATAGTATTTATAACATTATTTACATATTACCCTTACAGTTAGTTACATAATAACCTTACACTTACTAACACTTACATAAAATTTTACATTATCCATCCACAAACAAAGATAAATTATTTTATTTAAGATTTAAGCTATATCTTTTAATCTATCACGTTTAAAACTTTTAAGACTACAATTATAACATGTATTTTTTTAAACGTTTTGGTGTAAACTTTTTGCTGAACCGATTAGTTTTTTGTGAAGTATAATAAGTTAATGCGCAAATGTACAAGTAGTCATTCAAAACCTATTTATTTGGTATTTTAAATATAAAATTAGAAAAAGCATAATAGACTTTTATAAATATATCACAAGAATAACAAAATATTAGAAACACGTACCGGATGTAAAATGCCGCCCATCCGCATTGCCCGGGCTCCCTTCAAATATCAAAAAATTAAATATAAAAATATTAAAAATAATATTTAAATAAGTAAACGGTCAAACCCGAGCCGAGCTCGAGCTTGAAAAAGTATTTGTCAAGCTGAGCTCGAGCTTTAAAAATAAAGCTTGAAACGAGCCGAGCTTGAGCTCGAGCTCGAGCTCTCCTAAGTCATCACGAGCCGAGCTCGGGCTCGCTCGGCTCGTTTGCACCCCTAGTTTTTTTGATAATGTGCATATATGCACCCACATTATATTGCAGATATAAACAATTAATAGTTTTCTAAAAGAATTAAGGAGAAATGTGATAAAATGAAAGAAACGATGAAAAAAAATAGAATCAAGAGAAAATTGCAAAAATAGTCCCTGTGGTTTGATCATATTGCAAGTTTGGTCCCCAGATTTTAAAAATTGTAAATTTAGTCCAAATATCTAAAAGTTTATTGTAAATTTAGTCACCACTGTTAGTGTCCGTTAGTTTTAATGATCTGGGGACTAAATATACAATATGGCCAAACCATAGGGACCAATTGCGTAATTTTCTCAAAAACTTAAAAAAACTAAAAAAATCATATAAAAATTAAAAAATTAAAATTTAAAAGTTCATATTCATGTTAAATTGAAGAATACAAAAACCTTGTGAAATTATAAATCAAAAAAAAAAAATCAAACCGCTTTTTTATTTTTTTAACTTTAATATGATTTTTTCAATATTTATTTTGAATTTTATAAAATATTTATTCGATTGTATTTTTAATTTTATTTGGTTATTATTTAATTTTTTACCATAATCACATACTTCTTTTTCAATACTTTTCGCTTTCTCTTTTTACATATGTTTTGTTTTTACTTTTATTTAGTTTTGAATTTGATTTGATTTTTTAACTTTTATTTTATTTTTTTACAAACATTATTGAAATTTATTATTGATGTTTATTTGAATTTATTATGTTTGTTTTTTATTTATTTTAAATTTTATTTGATTTTCAATCTTTTTTAATTTTCAATTTTTTTGAGCAAATTGCATAATTAGTCCCTATGGTTTGATCATATTGCATATTTAGTCCCCAGATTGTTAAAAACTAACGGACAGTAACGGTGGGGACTAAATTTGCAACAAACTTTCAAATGTTTGGATTAAATTTGCAATTTTGAAAATCTGGGGACCAATCTTGCAATACGATAAAACCACGGGGACTATTTTTGCAATTTTATCTAGAATCAAACCAACATATTTTAGTATTACCAATTTTATTGAGGTTTTATGTCCATTGCTTATATGGTTTTTAGTAGTTCTTTACAAATTTATGGTTCTCAATAGTATGTTTTCATATATATATATATGTATGTATGTATACACATACATATTTTAGTGTGTTACTGCAATATTAAACCAACAATTGTGTTATATCCAATCAAATACAATAGAATAGATTGTAGATGGCCACATGCTTTTGAAAACACTAGTTAAAAAAATGGGTTTTTGGCGGTTAGGAAAAAAGGTTTGTAACATACTAACGGTTGAATGTAGAAACCAACCATCAAAGAAGTTAGATAACGCCTTAAATAAAAAGGAAACCGTCTTAAAAGCTGCGGTCTACCAAACCGTCTTAAAAGATCATTATTTGGGGTGGTTTGAATATAACCACCTCAAAGATCAATTTGTGATTTCTAACTCTCTTGACTCACTCATTTCTATAAGTTTGTGATTTCTAACTCTCTTGACTCATTTATTATTATAGATATCAATTTATTATGTTTATTAATTATTAGTGATTGAATGTATATGATGTTTTATTTTTAGTCACTGAATTTATATTTAACATTCACAACTTCATATTTAATATCTTCATCAGGATATTCGTTAGTGTTAGTAAATTCTAACTACTTAACTCATCTACTATTAAAAATTTGCTTTTATACATTGAATGTATATAATGGTTTGTATGTAGTATGTTTGTATGTATATGTACTGATTGATTGAATGCATACAATGTATTTATGTGTGCATGTATATGTATTTTATATGTATATGTAGTATGTAGTTTGTAGATTTGGTATTTGATTTTTAGTCTACTAATTTGTATAGTACGGATGTGTGTAAGTATATTTATATATATGTGTGGATGTATATGCATTTACTAGTTTATATATTCATGTATCACTCATTCACACGGGTTGAATATATACATATTTTTCTTAATTTAACAATTAGCAATCTAGATTTAGAGAATGTATACGATTAAAGATATTTAAGCAACTCAAATTGACATATTAAATTTCTCAAGTTAGTGTAAACATGGGTGACTCAACCATATTTTTAGAGGCCCAACAAAGCATAATAATTTTGAAGACCTTTTCAAGTAACAAAAGGGGTCGGATAAAAAAAAGTAAAGTAAAACACACAAAAGATAAAAAAGTAAGCATTCATTTGTGGAAGAAATGGATTGAATTGGTACCAAGGAAGGACTAACATAGATGTTATATTTACAAGATATGTTGGCAGTGATGTGGCCATTCAACCAGTCTATCCACAAACTTCCCCATATCCTTTGTACCAAAATCAAACACCCGCAATACAAAAATTATTCATCATCATTTAAAAAAACTGCTTTCTGAGCTCGGAGAATCACAAGATCATCATCGGCTTAGAACCGACTTTGGAATGTCTAAATGATGCATCCAAAACAACTTGCAAGGCATTGTTCAATGTTGGATTGGCCACAATTGATTCATAACGAGTAACTTTTTATTTTTTAAAGTTTATAAAGTTGAGCTTACCATAAGATAATGTAAAAGAAAAATGATATTCACTGAATATTAGCTAAAAGTTAAATCAAATCATATCAATTTGTAAAAAGTTCAAGTTCAGTGTGAATAACCATTTGTTCATCATGTAACTAACTTTACAGATTAAAAAGTGAATGAAGTTCCAACAGCTTACAAAGTAATACTTTTTGTAAGTAACTTTACAGATAATATAGAAATTTCCTAAATATGAGGTAAAATTACTAAGTCAAATAAATGATAAAGTATACGTGAGTAGGATCAATTTTAAGTGAATGAGCTTCTTTTACTTCTTTTAGCAATTCAAATTTGTGTGCCCTCAGTTTCACCAATAATCTGCCCTCAGTTTCACCAATAATCTGCTAATAGTGCCTTCAACTTCTTTTTCAAATATTTTTATCTTGTTATTCAAATAGTTGTTCGAGCTATGGAATTATTAAAGATTAAATTTCCCACTCCTATAGATACACTCATTATATCTCATTATCATACACATTAAAAAAAATATAAACATTTTTCTCTGTGCATCTCTTTATCATGTTGTTATGATATATTAGACTAGTTTTACGAATCAGCACGAGTTGCTAATGAAGTTAGATCTCATTATCATAAGTTATTACGAGAACAAACCTAAATCATTTAATTATATTAATGATGGTTAACTTTTTTAAAGTTTTTAGTTTCTACATACAAATATTTATAATATCTATGTAAAAAACATTAAAATATTTTTTAATATGTTTTTCTAACTTTTAAATGTACGTACACATGTGTAACTTTTATGTTGCTAATATAACCTATACATAAATTACACATGAGTAGGTTCAATAAATAAACAACGTTTCTTAATAATTTTGTGTTGAATTTTAAAATTGATGAATAAATACTGAAATCAAATCATTTTCTTATAATTTACCAAAGATTTGAATTTAAAAATGAAAGATTATATTTGTTCTCGTTGTTCTTGAAAAAAACTATGTTCTACATTCTTATATCAACATTTCCGTCTGCAACTAAAAATTTTATTCGAGAACTTCCATTTTTCACAACAAAGATTCCTAAATGCTTTTCCATATATTAGGAAAAAAACGTGTCTATTATAAAAGTGGAATTATTCTCCTTTGCTCATATGACCCTTTGTAGTCTCGTATGGTCACACTATACTATAGCCACACAAAAACGAGTCCTTTAGCACCTTAACAACAACCCAATAATCACCACCATCCGTTGGGTGTCGGCGATGATAGGCCACCGGAGAAACAAAATCCTAATTGTCGCTTATCCAAACCAAAGACATATTAACCCATCCCTCGGTTTCGCCCACCTTCTCCTTAACTTGGGTGTCGATGTTAGTATTGTTAGATTATATACAGGTCGTAAGAGTTACAACTTGTTCAACGAATGTCGAACCCCACTTAATTTAATTAAATGACGTTTACGAACTGTATCGGGTTTTAATAATTAATAATAGTTATAAATTATTTAGTTAAAATGTTTATTTATAAAAAAGTTATTAGTTGCGGTGTTAGGTTTACTATTATGGACTAAATTAATCCAACCGGGCCTCGATGCCAATTAAATAAATAAGGGATCATTAGGAAATTGCTTCACCCTTTTAAATGGAGATATTACGTTTGAAAAAGGGTAACAAAATTTCTCAATTTTCGGCAGCCTCAAAGCGTGATAGCCACCACCAAAATAAATGGTTTTTGGCCACAAAGCTGCCATCGAACGCCCTTGATTTTGGCCGGCATTCACCGTGAAACACCCGATAACCTGTGATCCGCCAAGGTCTTAGTTGCGCCCCAAGCGGCCGTGATTTAGTCCCGCGCTAGAATCCTTGTTTCTCATCTGTTCGTGTTCTAGCAATTAATCATTGTACCTCGGTGTCTCAAACGGTTATCTATTAACCAAGGTAAATTTTATCTAATAAGTAGGTTAATTAAAATCTATATTACATCATTTGTAATTCAGATCCTATCGGGTTCACTTTTTGTATTTTTAATTATTACTCCGTTACGTTATATATTATTAATCAGTTTAATAATTATCAAATTCTTTTTGATAAATAAATCTAACCAACAATACCACTGAACCTAACAAGTATGTCACCTTTTGCACCAGCTACTAGGGGTGTTCAAAGTCGGATATCCGAAATTTCGGATATCTGAATTTCGGATATCCGAAAATTTCGAATAGTGGAAATCACTATCCGAATCCGTATCCGAAATTTCGGATATCCGAATTTCGGATATCCGAAATTTCGGATACGGATTCGGATAGTGATTCGGATATCCGAAATTCATTTTTTTTTTATTTTTTAGTTTTTTTTACAATAATTAGACATATAATATTATAAAAATAATATAAAAAACCAACTCATATCATAAAAGTCACAATATACACTAAAAAATCTCAATCTAAAGTAAAAATATATCTAAAATTCAAAAAAATAAAAAAAATATTTTTTAGTTTTCGGATAATCGGATATCCGAATATCCGAAACTTTTGAAAATCACTATCCGAATCCGAATCCGAATTTTATCCGAATTTTCGGATATCCGAAAGTTCAAATATTTCGGATTCGGATTTTCGGATCGGATTTTCGGATTCGGATATTTTTGAACACCCCTACCAGCTACTCTAAGATGCATTAACGTAGAAACAACCCATCAAGGTTTAACATTTGCCTCATTTGATGGTCATAACCATAGACCAGAACCAACTACCACCTTGCAACAGTTTATCTCATATTTTGCTACTAACGGTTCCTGTGACTACACAAAAATCATTAGCAACTCCGCTACGACATGCAAACCGTTTTCGATCAGTTTACCGGGGCTTCCGTCCTTGACCACCAATGATTTGTCGTCCTTTTTGTCAAGAACTCACAAATGTAAAGTATTGAAAGATAAACCAAAGATTACAGACTCAAACATCAAAATCTAGACAAGACTAAAACAGGATCAATTCACCTTTACAGCGAATGCATACATTAACTCAAAAAACGAAAAAACTTAGACTCCATGAGGTGTAGCCAAGGCGTCATGATAATGAATCTAAGACTACTTGCATGAAGACGATACAGATAATTGTTGAGAGATAATGATGTCAACTAATGTGAACGATAAAGACGAAGATGAAGATGAGAAACTGATCTATGTCATGAAGGTGACGATCTAAACTTTTATATTGGTTCTCAAAACTTTTTTCCTTCTTGGGTTAAAACCTCTTTTTTAGCATATATCAACATGAATGAAGCCCAAGTTTTGTCCAGCAACAGCCCAAACAGAAAGCCGAACATCATAATTATTTAGCTCAACTATCTTTCACATGATCCAAAACAATGAAGTAGTTCCAACTCAATGTCACTCATTTAACATACAAAATCACATCACACATTAGAATGAATTGAATATATGTTTGTTATTGAATTGTAATATAAATATATTTTAACACTTTTTGTTGTCGTTGTGCTGTTGTGCTATAGGAACACCACTTTGTTTTATAAATTTTGAAAGACTATATTGATGTGCTCAAAGTAGCTCTAGGTATAACTACAAACACTTTTGAAGCACTTGAAATCGATTGTGATGCTTCTGGTTGGACCCCTTGTTCCACCTTTAGGCAATTCATTCGGGTGTGATTTATTCGAAAAACCTAAGGAAGATTATATCGAATGGCTAAACACAAAGCCGCCTTTAGGGTTCTGTTTTTGTTGCTTCAAGTACTCATGGATTTAGTTTTTTATTAAGTCACTGTTACTCAAAAGCCAGGAACCATTTTTTGTATGATTCTTGATAATAGTAAGGATGTCAATTTTGAGTTTTGACGATTCAAGCCAATTGAATCGTTCCCCTTGAACGTGAACCTATCTGATTCGACCAATATACTATCAGTCTATCATTGCTCTATAGGATTTCTTTCACTGTTGTTTGTTAATTTTGTTCAAGGTTTACATTGTTTAAATGTTATGATCAGCAGAAAATGACGAAAGCATGGCAAGGGGTGGGTTGTTTTTGTTAAGAAAGGTTGGAATTAACTTACTTTATATTAATATGCACCTCTTTGTTTATTAATTTATTTTTTTGTTTAGTTTTTTTCATTAAAATGCTACAGATAATGCTATTTTCTCCAATTAATTCACTTTTACTCCATAGATATTTCAATGTGATGGATACTGATAATATTTCTTTATTTTAGTTTGTAATTTGTTTTGATATGCAATGTGTGATTTTGACCAAGGTACCCTGTTTAAGAGAGTCGTTATTTAAAAAGTATTAGTTTAAGAAGTTGTAAGTGATACTTGTGTATGACTTCTTATTAAGTCTTGCATACTTTAGAATGTTACTATATAAGTCATTTCTTCGTAGATGATATGCATGGCTGGAGCAGTCACTCATGGCATTTACTGATAATTTTACAGCTCCAAACCTTTGTTAACGACCATGAGGTTGTTGTCACTTCACTTATGATGTTCACTATTAATTATTCAAGTAAATCTTAAAGAATATCCATATAAATTTGTAGAAAACTATTGGCTATTGTGATTTGGTTTTATAGGTTTTGTTTGTATGTTAGTGCAGGTCCTTCCACCACCTAAAGTAATTATACTAGTATTATTGTTTTTAGCACTATTGCAAGAAGATGATCATGAGAGAAGTTTGTTACTTGATAATAACATTTATCAATGCTTTGCATGAGTAAAACCAATAAATGAGAGATGCTTGGTGGTGGTGATGGTGCTAATTGTAGAGGAATTATATTAAGATGATTAATAACTTGGAAAAACTTAAGAGTGGCAATTTCGTTTTCAAATTGAAATTATTTGGGTTCACACCAAATGTTCAATCGGATAAAACTAAAATTCAGAAATCAAAGTATGAATTCGTGTGTGTTTCAAGATCGTGAACCTGAAGAGAAGAAGAAGAAGAATGACCAATCTTGTACAAATTCACAACATTTTAGGATGGGGTAACTGCATTCGGCAGTTTTCCACATGCAAATTTACTGTTTTAACCCCCCGAGTTTCACATATGAAATTTCGAGAAAATTCTGGAAAATCAATTTACTATTTTAACCCCCCGAGTTTCATAGCTCGACCCCAGCCAGGAGCTATGCCCCTTAAACCCCGCCAGTGGCTGCCGCCCCTTGGTCCCCGCTCCCGGGACGCTGCCCCCGGACCCCCGCCAAGGGGGCGTTGCCCCCTTGGAACCCCCATTGCTTAGGGCAATAAGGTTTTCAATTTCAAAGATTACAATACTCAAACAAATATGCACTCCCGCACCTCCTGACTTGTTTGATGGATATTATGATCAAACTGGTCGTTAGCCAATCCAATTACACTAAAATATCTAACGCTAATAGAGGTTATTGTCTTACAAATCAAACTGATTTTTTGATGTGTAACTTTAAATTCTTTTTATAGCTATACACCGACCCTCTTGCCCAAAACTAAGAACAACATGCTACGCGCCCTGGAGTTTGTTGCCCAAGAGGAGAAGTAAGAATCACCCAGTATGATCTCTAGTTTTAATTTCCATCATCATTAGTCAAACATTACTCTATAATTAAAATACAATGGAAATGAATAGTGTTTCGGTATATCAGGACCGTTGGTTTTTCATCCAAGGGTTGCCAACACCACCTTATAGTCATCCTTCCTCTTGCTCGAATCTTCACTTCTTTTGTAAGGGTAATTTTGGGCTTTATTTGTGCATCGCTTTATTTGAACAGAGAGGGAGAAGAACCTAATCGGAGAGTGGCCACCGTTTCCTTCTGCCACTGTCACCACCGGCGCCACCATCTTCGTCCATATCACCGACATCCGATCATTTTAATTCCTTTTGTCGGTGCGAACGGAGCTCCAAACACAAGTCCTCTGCTGTCGCTGATTGTGGAGGTCGATGGTGGTGGAGATGTGCATGTCGTAGCTGACTAATTTCCAACCTCGAGCCTTTGATGTGGACCAATTTCAGGTTAAAATTAGGCATTTCAATGCGGGTAAGTTAACACTAAGATCTTTGGTTTTGGTTTATTTGGCGTTTTAGGGTTGCTATGATTTAACTTAATAACATCTAGGTGTTTACTTGATCTCTTCGTTTCACGGAGGTACATATAAACCCTAAATGGTTGATTTACATTGATTTATCTACTTTGTTTTTAGAATCCAAAAGTGCTGATGGATGTTGGCTAGCAGGACTTCTATTGCTTGTAGCTAAAGTTCAATGGATTTGAGTAACAAATTATATATCAATCATTTTCTTTGTATTTTTGACAACTCTTTATAAAGATTGAGTGTCAAAATCTTTTGTCGTCTATTACAGAATTAAAGAAAAAGATAGAGAATACAAAGGTAAATAGAAAGGAGAAGGGGAGGACAGAGGTATAAGTTATGAGGTAAGAGGTTTAAATGGAATTGCATATTTGAATTTGTTTTCTGTTATGATTTTTCTGTCTAATAGAGGTAACACCCCTACTAATGTTAATACTTTTGTTTTGACTTTATTTGAATTATCATGAATTGATGTTCTTATATTCTACCATAATATTAGCAATTATTTATTTTGGAAGAATAACGAGGGAGCGTGTTTGGAATAGCTTATTTAAAAAGCTTTTAATCTAATTGAGATTGCATTTTGCGTATTTGATGTCAGAAAAGATGAAGAAGCTAAAAGGATGTGGTCAATTGAAATTATGATATCCTTTGTTAGATCATTTTGTTTGCAATAAAATTAATATTTGTTACCAATACAAAATGTTTGTATGGTTTAGTTGAATGCTTAATAACTTCATAGAATTTGCATAGAGTGTCAGAACTTGCTAGACTACCAAGTATCAAGAGGTTTATGAAAATTTATGCAAAGACAAGAACTCACAACTTCATGCTCTTAAAGGTACCGAACACTTACCAGTTTTAAAGGTTGATATATTATGTAATTATCGTACTTTTTAGCTTTAGTGCTTTAAACATCATTATTTAGGCTTTTACCAATTTACAAATTTTTAGTTTTTTTTAAGTTTCTAATTTATTTATCTTCACTTTCGAAAAAGTCTAGCTTTACATCTAATCTAAGTAAGTGATTATTTAATAATGACTGCAATTGAGCTAACGATTTTAAGCCCAATGACATGATCACAATTCAAAACTCTCATTAAGTGGTAGATTATGCAATTTCAACTTATTAACTTATGAATGACAATTCAATTTGTTTTTTTATGTGGAATCGGTTGTCATTTTTATAAGCAGATGTTAAAAAAGTTGAACTTCAATTGATTATAATATTTATACATGCAATAATCACATTATAAATGGACGTCCAGACAGTCTCTGTTCAAGAAAATGGTATGTGAAAGATTTATGACATTGGTATAGTCATGCGTTGGAGTTCGAACAACATTTTTGCTATGCGTAAAATGATATATATTGTTAGTCTTACGTCTATTCACCAGCTCAAATTTCTTTGCTGCACATCAACTTAGATACCTTGCTGCGGTTCTTTATGAGACTTTCTTTTGTTCGTTTGTCGTCCTCTTTGATAGCTTTTGGTTTTCACAAAGAGCATTTGATTGTTTTGCCTGAGGCCTTTCAATATGCGTAAAATGATATATATTGTTAGTCTTCGATGTCGATCATATTGTTTCAATAGCTTTTTGTTGTTTGATATAGTAGGTTGTTTCAAAATTTTGGTAGAGTAAAAATTAATTGTTTTACCTGAGGCCTTTCAATATAATCTTGATTTCATTGTTTTAATAGGTCCTGGTGTTTGATTGCTGCCCGTCCAGAAGCCCTATGGTTTGTTGGTTTATGCAATGATCTCTACTAAAATGCTGGATTTTAGAGTTTTGTAGTGATTTGCAAGTTTTTGTTTTCTATCGTCAGAACATGTCAATGGTTGGTCATAAGGAACAGAAGCTGCGAGAGGCGTCAAATGATCCAAGCATTACCTGAAAAGAACCGGAGCTGTGAGGGACGTTGAGTTATCAAAGCGATACATATTCCGGCGCAACACGCCGTAGAACTTTCCTAGTTATTTCAATTATGTATTGTTATCGTACTTAATACATTATGTATTCACAATACAAAAAAAAATTGGATAGAAAATAGAGGCAGGTCAATCCGACCTGACTTGTTGTGACTGATATTTAATATAAGCCAGTTGGATAAAGTAATCAGTTTTGACAACGTAGCAAAATAAGTCAAAGTTGAATTGATTTCAAGAGACCTAGTGTCATAATAACGCATTATGTTTGTACATTCACCCCTTGAATAAGTCAAAGTTTTTTTTTTTTTGAACTGAATCCATAGGCTATAGAAGATCACCTGTTCGGTTGTTTGTTGATTAAATTGTTCCTACTCGCATTATGTTTAAGGCTAAAAATATGATAGTGTTATGTAACAGTGTTTGCTTTGTTTTTGCAACGATTTCTATTGTGTTTGTAGTGTTGCATTCTTCAGCTGTGTTATATAGATTTTTTACAGCTGAATTTGCTGCATTTTCAAATGCGTATCGTGATCGACCCGTCAAGTTTTGAGTTGCAAAGTGGATGTTGGGCTAATCGTTTTTGCCTTTCTAAACAACTTCTTGGTGTGTTTTTGTTCCAGATATGAGACTAAATATGCAGGTTTTATTATCCTAAATGATTTTTAAATCTAAAATGATGCAGCAAATTGAGAAGACTCGGGTTCACATGTGCAAAGAAAACCCTTTGAGGTATCTCTAGAGTGGGTCATGGAGTTCAAGATTATTATTAATTAACCTTTTTTTTAACAAATGCTCATTATTTGACACCTTGAGATGGTCAATAAGATCACGAGTTGTGTTTTTCACTATACCCAAGTCTAAGTCTATTACTTGTATTTCATTAAAAGTGTCGATTAGCTCGTAAGTAAGTTTAACTAATTAATTGGATTGATAAATAGATTTTCATTATGTTAGGATTTCATCCTGTTTTGATAATTGGGTTGATCACCGGACGGATATAATCACTTTAAGTTTGAAATTATCACTGTTGTTGAAATATCCCAAGCAGGGAAGGTCACTATGACAAGGAGAAACTGTTTTCACAATGATATCTCGACAACCCAGAGAAATTCTTTTGATTTATTGTCTTGTGTTTTACAAAGAAAAGAGAACATGTATAAATACAAGAAACATAGGCTAAGGAAATTCATAGCTGTAAATTATTAATTAATTGGCTGGCCATTAGCTGTGTGACGACGTAAGCAAGGTTCGTAATAACGTAAGCAAGGCTAAAACACCCTTGCAATAAAAGACAGCCTGCCTGTGGTTCCAATTGCAGGATGAGACAAATAATCTCGGATATAGAGAAGACTCAAACGAGTCTGGCCTCGACGGTTGACGGCAGTCCAAACACCGAGAATAACTAAAAAAGGGAAAACAAACATAAGTCTGGATAAAGGCCACCTCCTATGGTCATCACCAATTAGGAAAGTCAAAGTCTATTGAGAAGACAGATAAGTCTAAATCTGCTTGAACTGTAAACAGTGGTCAACACATTGCACCTAGAGGGCATGAACCCTAGGACCGAGGCAAGGGGGATGGAACAAGGTAGATCATTCACCTTAAATAGAAAAACACCAATTTAAAAGATGATTTCCATAGCTAAGCATCTTCAAGTATTAATATAATTCTCAAGACACCCAGGTAAACATACACTGAAGCCATTATCTCATAACTTAACATTCCATTCCTCTCCAAGAGAACTGATTCTCACACCGGAGGTGGATCGCAGGGGAACCTCCCCTCCGGTGAACCTAACGGTGTTTTTTGTCTTACGCCTTGCAGGGTTCTCTGGAGGCAAGATCGCCAGGCTCGGTTCCCTTTGTAGTAACAAGTGGCGCCTATCGTGGGGCCTCTCGCTACATCTTAAAGCGAAGCCTCATACTATTTTCTTAAGGTTCGTGAAGAAGCTTTGGTACGTTATTCAAAGGGACATGTCGCCCGAAAATGCTAGAGTCTCGGAAGGCATTCCTCCAATCACTAGACCTAACTCACCGCCAGTCATTGCTGACATGATCGAGCTAACGCTAGAAGGGGTCACGGAGAATTTCTCCACACTTCAAGAGCTTATTAATGATTACATCCACGAGAAACGCCTCAGAGGGGTAAGGGTCCGCTTGGCGTACAAAGAAGAACCCCGCGTGACTTTAACCCTATTACCCCCACTATCAGTGGAACAAACACCCGTGCTCCAGGAGGGGGAAACCTTCCCATGGACACACCCGCAATAACTACGTTGCTAGTCATGTCTTACCCGCTGATGTCATTAGGGGATTAGTCATATCCCCTAAGTCCTAACCACTCGAGGGGTTGTAGATCCCTACACTAGCCAAGACACAAACGCTAGCACTTGGGCACTTAGCTTGAGCTAGAATCAATTGCTCCCACTTACTCAGACCATCCCCATGGAGCATCTGTTCCACCATTCCTATCATCAACCTCCCTAGCTCAGTTTACAACCACCCATGATTAGTCAGCATTTGGCCAACCAACATGCGTTCCCCTTTTCTTTCTTCCTGTACCCTTACCAATCTTTAGCATTGCCGAACCACCCACAGTATTCTTATACCCAATTCCCTCTGCCAGCCATTCGGCCTATGGAAGATAGCGAGGCAGAAGATGACTTGTCTCGTCTATATATGCCAAACTCTCATGCTAAGTTCTAACCAAGAATCACGAACTTCAAGTTCCCTCCAAAAACAAAGATGCCTAGCAATGTCAAGACTTATGACGACCTTGGCGATCCTGACAACAATCTAGAACTAATTTTCAGGGGCAACCAAAAATGGAACAATGGTCCATGCCAATTTGGTGTCATATGTTTTTCCAAACTCTTGTAGGGCCGACCAGGCTGTGGTTCAATAGTCTGACGACTGGTAGCTTCTATTCCTTAGAAGACTTCAACCGAAGCTTCCTCAACAATTTCATGCAACGGAAAAAGTACACCAAGAATCTAGTAGAACTACATCACATCAAGTAACAAGAGAATGAGGACCTAAGGGCATCCATGGAACGATACAAGTTGAAGGGTCTTAGCATTAGCGGGACGACTGAGTAGATGCGTATATTCGGATTCATGCATAGGGTGAGACCCCAACAAGTGATCGAAGAACTTAATCAACATATTCCGAAGACAACGATGGAGGCCATTGAAAGATCTGAGGCATTCTTAAGAGGAAAGGAGGCAGCGTAAAATGTCGATCAAGTCAAAAAGGATAGGAGCCCAAACTGGAAGCATCCAAGCCATTCTGGCAGGCCTAGAACTCCAGGCTTCCAACCCTTTATTTAAAGGCAATCCCACCACGCCAGTCATGAGGGGCGAAAGCCTTTGAAAGGTACGCTCACTCTAAATCCAGATATCAAAAACAGGAGAAGAAAGCACAATCGCTATAGTTCACGGCCTTAAGACAGTCATCACAAGAGATATTTACAACAGAGGAGGCTAGGTTCAGTTTTTGGCCTCCTAAATCCACAGGCAGAACAACCGATGACAAGAACTCTCATAAGTGCTGTGATTTCCATAGAGACGTGGGTCATTACATGAATGACTACTTTCAGCTAAAGAAACGAACTGAGGCTGCCGTACGATCAGGAGAACTAGCACAACTTGTAAAAAACATCAAAGCAAAGAAACCACACCCAGTGAAACAAGAAAATGAGAGAGATAAATGCAACAGAAAAGAGATCCTAATGGTGGCAAAAAATATGACTGCAAGTTCCAAGGGCAAGACAAGCTTAAAGCCTACCAAAGGGTGGATCAATAAAGAAATAAGCTTTCCGCCATACGACATGCCAGCGTGACGGCGGCCCCCATGGTCGTTGAAGCAAATATCGAAGGGTGTAAGGTTAACCGAATATATCTGGATGGGGGAAGTGCCACGGAAATCATGTATGAGCAATGTTTCGTACAATTGGATGTTAAGGTGCGTGGCAAGATAACATCCTCTACCACTCCCCTAGTAGGATTCTCTGGCGAACGGGTACTACCCATAGGAGAAATAACCTTGCATGTCAAGCTCGGTTAGGATCGTCTGACGAGGGAGGAGACGCTAACCTTCTTGGTAATTAGTTCTGCTTTTAAATATAACATTATCATCGGAAGGCCCGGAATACGTGCCTTTCACGCGATAGTCTCCACAACGCATGAAATGATGAAGTTTCCAACAAAAGAAGGGATATCTTCAATACGACCTTTGCAATATCGCCTGGTAGCGGCATCGGAGTATGAGGACTTGTCACCAGAAGGAAAGTTGGTGATTCCGAAGGCCATCCTCAGCAAACAGTAACTATAGGGTAAGGACTGAACAGGCCTTGCTAGGAGAGGTTTCCGACCCTGCTACGTGCTAGCACGGACGAGTTTGCATGGTCACCATCTGATATGACATAGGTACCCTGTCACACCCTGACCGACGACGGAATCATTGGGGTGGACAAATGTGAATCGATTGTTCATAGCACATGGAAATTAAATAAGTTGAAATAATATTAAATGATATTTTCGTTGAATAATACTAATCAAGTAATACATTATAATGCAATAAAGATCAAAATAACATAATATAGTTTTGTTTATCTTTGTCTAATCCAATCCTACGTGAGCATGAAGTAGTCCACTAAACAACATATTCTGAAATCATTTAAAAAAATAACGAGTCAGCTAACGAATTAGTCGGTGAGTAAACATAGGTTCGCATACATATATAGATTGATTAAAATGATTAAAAACAATTCAATTCACATGACAATATCTAGACTAATAATGCAATAGTGAAACATAAAAGACAAACCAACACAATCAAACTTAATGATTGAATTTACTCGGTTCGTAGACGAATCCTTATAGAATGAATGATTCCGGTTGCGATCACTATGCAATTAAATAAATGAGATGGGTTTATCAAACCAATAAATTTAACATTGTAAAATGAAAGCACATTCCGTGTATTTTCATTAAACCAAAGACAGCAGAATCAATCCCATTGAAAATTATTTGGCACTTGTGTGTATAAAAATGTTACAGAAGGAAGTTAAAAAATAAAATCCCAAATATATAATTAAAAATCATATCTATAATTGAATTAATTCACATAAACACTGAATTGGTAAAAATAAAATCATAAGTCTATAATAGAAATAGGAAAAACAAAACTTGAGTGCGTCCGTCTCGCTCGATATAATTCTCGAATCAAAATTTATCGTTCAACAACAAACAAAGTCAACACTCTTTTTATTATGTGAATTTATTATAAAAAACAAAGTTCATCCTTAGCCCAACTGGTTAAGATGAGATACCTATGATATGTAAATATTAGGAGGTCATGGGTTCAAGTATTACTCTAAGCAAAATTCACAGAGTTGAGCTACGGGTTTTCTCAGCAATAGGTTCCTCCTTATGGGGTTGGGGGTACGGTCCTGGCTGGGAAACGAATAGGTGGACCTAATTAAGATAACACTTATTTTCCGAATCAGGGTTGCACATTTGCCGTTCAAAAAAAAATGTGAGTTTATTATACATTTTTAAGACTTAAAACTGTAAATTAATGAATAGAATGTGAACTATTGAACTATATATTGTTGTCCGATAATCGTTTGAATTTGATGAAACTTTATTATCTAAATTATATTTCTTGTTTTTTCGTAGTAATTTGATGAGACTAGATTACATATCCTATTTAGAGGCGCTTAATTAGTGTCTGTGCACTATATTGATTACGTGTTATTTAGGTAAGATTTGATTAGGTATCTATTTTGATGTATTATTTAATACTAGTTTAAAAAATCGTGTATCACACGTGTTAAATAATAATATTAAATTAGTTGTTAGTAACTAATATTTAGATACTATAAAAAATATGAGATAATATATTATTAAAATTGTATATAATTAACTACTTTAAGTACTACAATGATAACTACATTTTCTTAAACTTTCATTTCTAAAATATTTTATTGTAAAAAGTTAATTTTTAAACAAGCTATTTTTTTCAAAGAAAAAGTTATATTAGACAATGTCATTTCTTAAAAACGTTTTTATATTAAAAAACTTCATACGTTATTTTAATAAAAATTATAAATTTTATTTATTAAAATTTTGTTTATTAATTTGGAAATGATATAAAACATAATTAACATTTAATAATGTCTATAAATAGTTGAAATTTTATGGTAATAATATATATCAAAATAATTATGGTAGGATGACATCTGTCAAAATAGTTTGTGAGAGGATAACATGTGTCAAAAATTATTTTGTTTTATTAGTATAGATTGTTGGTTCCCAAACCCGCATAAAGAGGAGTTTAAAATGAAATTTTGGAAAAGGGTTCCGAACTTTTTACCTTGATTTGAGCTTTCAAAATGGTTGAGTCGCCACTTGCGTTGGCTCGACTACACGACAACCCGAAATGCATCATACAATCGCTAAACGAGGAAAGAAACAACTCGGTAGTGAAAGTGGATGAAAGGTGCCATCAACATAACCCAATAATATATGGGGGCTGATTAAAATAAAAAAATACATTTGCCTAAAGGCTTAAAAAAATATCATATCCTTTTGTTTCATCAATCAATGGTTAAGATCAACATTTACTATAAATGTGGTCCCAAGGGTAGTATGGAAAAAGATATTTTTATTGACTTTTTTCAAATTCCCCAACTTAATTTAAACCTTCGTAAATTTATTTATACGGTATTGTATTTTAAAATTAAGCGCACCATAAAATCAAGCGTTTTATCCTCTTTAATTTAAGTATACTATTGTAATACTTTTTTCAATAAAAAAATCACTGTTACGAAAATGTGTTGTTTTATTATAAAACAACACATTATGTATTGTTTTGTCGTAAGACAACACTTTTGTGTCGTTTAACGCTAAGACAACATGCTATGTGTTGTTTTAGGTAAAACAACACATTATATGCTTTTTAGGGTAAAACAACATGTTATGTTCTGATTTAAGGTAAAACATAATGTTGTTGTTTAATGTTAAAAGAAACTTGGAATTATTTTAAAATTGTGTTGTTTAACGTTGTACCATAAAATAGTTCCCACTGTTACGACTATCGTAAAATAGAACATTTTATATTGTTTTAAAGGGAAATAACACGCTCTGTTTATTTTATCGCATTTTATGAAATTTAGCACATTCTCTTCTCTCTATGCTCAAATGCAACACATTCGATAAATGTAACTTAGGATAAGTATCATAGAGATGACACACTTCATCAAAGGAAGAAAACAACATAGCAACTGAATCAATAATCTGAGAGCGTAATACTTCTTACATGGGGAGTTGCGAAAGCCTGAAATTAACAATAAAATATAAAGAAATAAAGGATCAAATAACATAGCTGATATACATAGAACAATAAGTAGCACTGTCAGAAAAACAACACAATATGGTAAAATGTACAATCAATTTTGCTAATATAAAAAGTAGTATAAAAACTAAATGAATTCTAAATGAATAACAAGATACGTCTATGTTTTGTATCAATCAAAATAATAACGAATGCAATATCAAACTATATTTATATAAACATGATAGCAAAAGATAAAGAAGATGAAGTTGATGAATAAGAGCTCAAGAACAAATTAATCAGAATAAACAGATCTACAAAAAAAATTGATTCTATATTAAAATTAAATTAAATTTTGATTGAATGAAATCAAAATCTTAAATAATAGATGGATAAAATAGAACTAGATCTTCAAATCAAGAACTCAAGAAGCATGTTGAAGAAAATAAAAAAATGAATTTTGATTTTGTTTGATATCTTGATGATTGTAAAATGACAATATTACCTTTCATGCTAAAATTTATATATTTCCATGTGTTCTTCTCATATTGCTTCTTTAGCTTTTTAGACAAATTAATTTTTTTATTTGAAGTAGCCTTGTAATATATGATAAAGAAAAATAAGAGAAAGAAGTTGTGGGTCATAGAAGATTATTATTTCTCTATATAATTAGAAACTATTAGCTACACAGTTTAGTTTTATGCTTTTGCAATCGACCACAATTTTATTTTTTACTTTTGCAATTATTTAGAGACTTTTTTTGGTTTTTTTTTTTGCAATTGACCATAGTTTTTGTTAGTTGACCAAAACTTGTGGCTATTATTTTGGACTTTCTGATGGATCACAGCTGGTGCCACTTATATATCTTTTAAATGGTTTTGGTTTTCTTTTCTACTTTGCCATCATTTTCGATCACGCCTTAGGTTTTCTTCTTTGCGATGAATTGTGTTATCCGGTGGTTGTACGTTTAGATTATTTGCATGTTCTTTTGTTTGATTGTTCGGTTGATTGTCTACGTGTTTGAGATTTTTTCGTTTCGTTGGCTTTCTTTAATCATAACGTTGGTCAAATCTGAGGCTCTATCCACCACCGGGTAACATAATATAGCATCTCCACATGTGTGCAAAATAATGTCTTCGAAAAATTAGTCTCAAATGAGTCAACAAATGTGCCTTCATATCAGTAAACAACTTTTATATTTACTTTTTTAGTATGAGGTCGAATCTTCTTTTTCATCACATGATATATAAACTTAGTAAGAAATTTCCTCTAATGCTTGCATCTAGACAAATCTTAGTATTTGTTTTTAGTTTAGAACATAACTAACCATTTAAAATGCAGATATCACTGACACCAAAAAAATCCGATACCTTGATTATCAACCAATAAAAGATGAAAAACCACAAACTCAACATTCAAGCAACACAAGAAAAAAACTCATGAAGTGATGTTAGGCTTTTAGATATCAGGCATAAAGTATAAGACAACTGCCTTGGTAATCTTTTGAACACAGTCCTGAAAATCTCTTGATTAGAATTCAAATGATCAAATGGGTAAATTTTGTAAATGTTTATGTAACAAAAGTCATTGGCATAGAGCCCCTTAGATAGGCAAATTCTAAATGTTTCATATGGTCTAACATCTATATTTTACAAAAAAAAAAGTAACGAAAATACCATGGCGCAACGTGCCTGTGGCACCCATCTAGTTAGAAATAGAAACTAAATTGTAAACAGCGATGACCATGTAAATTTTAAGGAAAAATAGGTTGTGGCTAGAGAGAGGAGTATAATTGATATCATAATGATTGCGTGTAGAGCCTATGAAAAATCGCCTAACCTGATTGTGGATATTTTTATTTTCATAAATCTATATAATGGCACAATGAATATACAGGATAACCTAATTCGAGATAATAACAAATAACTAACTCTATAAAAAATACAACTCTACTGAACCATACTATTAATGAAGTAACAGCATATTTAATTTACAAACAAGTGACAGACACAAAAAAAGTTACAATATAATGAAAAAAAGTTACAATATAATGATATTATGTTTACTTTAGAAGTTTGTACAGATTGCAATAGCAAAATCAAACTCCTTTTGGAGTTTGGATGCATATGGTGTGAAATGACACTTGTACGATCTCACCACAACCACATAATTACAAAGTGAAGCTATCTCACTTTCAAATAAATAGGATACATGTTGCATTTAATCACCATCACCCTCCTACCCAATGATAACCCACCGGAAAAACAATATCCTGATCGTTGCTTACCCCAACCAAGGCCAGGTTAACCCATCCCTTCGCTTCGCCCATCGTCTCCTTAACTTGGGCGTCGATGTCACCTTCTGCACCAGCTTCTCCGTCATACGACGAATTGACGTACAAACCACCACCCAACATGGTCTAACCTTAGCCCCATTTTCTGATGGTCATGACCATGGCCAAGAACCAACTTGCACCTTGCAACAATTTATCTCAGATTTTTCTACTAAGGGTGCATCTGCTGTCGTGGAGATTATTACAAACTCCGCAACAGCAGGCAAACCGTATGACCATGTGGTCTACACCATTATGTTATCATGGGCAGGTAAGGTGGCGAATGCCCACGGCATCGAGTCTACACTCCTATGGTGTCAACCAGCCACTGTATTATGTATTTATTATTATTATTTTAGTGGATATAAAAGTTTGATATCTTGTAACAACAATTCAACATTTCCGATTAGTTTACCAGGACTTCCGTCATTAACCACCGACGATTTACCATCCTTTTTGTTGTCGTCATCCCCCAAGGAACTCGAGTTCGTGTTGGAATTTATGAAAGAACATATTGATGTACTTAAAGAATCTCCAAGATTACTTGTGAACACTTTTGATGAACTTGAACTCAAGTCGTTACGAGCAATTGAAAAGCTTGTAATGCTTCCGGTTGGACCCCTTGTTCCACTTTTAGGCGACTCATTCAACTGTGATTTATTCGAAAAACCTAAGGAAGATTATATCGAATGGCTAAACACAAAGCCAAAATCGTCGGTGGTGTATGTATCATTCGGAAGCTTGGCAACTCTATCGATGGATCAGATGGAGGAGATTGCATCAGGGTTGGTTGAAAGTCGCCTACAGTTTTTATGGGTGATGAGAGACGATGGTCAAGCAGCGAAATTGAGTAATCTAGAGGTTCTTAAAAAGCATGGGATGATAGTAAGTTGGTGTTCTCAGGTGGAAGTATTGAATCACGAAGCAATAGGGTGTTTTGTGACGCATTGTGGGTGGAACTCGACGATGGAGGCCCTGGCAGCGGGTGTTCCGACTGTGGGGTTTCCACAGTGGACGGATCAGGCGACGAACGCGAAGATGATAGAAGATGTATGGAAAACAGGGGTTAAGGTGAAGAGAAGGGAGGGAGAGGGATTTGTGGAAGGGAAGGAGATTAAGAAGTGTTTGGAAATAGTGATGGAAGATGAAGAGATAAAGAATAATGCAGAGAAATGGAAGGTGTTAGCAAGAGAAGCTCTTAATAATAATGGATCATCAGCTGTTAACCTTCAAGCTTTTGTGGATGGTGCATGAAATAAGTAATCGATTAAAATATTTGTGTGGCTATCCATCAAAACAAATGATTTCAACTATGAGAAATTCATAAAACTTAGTATTATTTTCTCAATAATAGTACTCTCAAAAAGAAAAGAAAATCTCACCTATTGTTAAGCGTATCATATATGTCGCAAATATACATGAAAAGCCAGATAAATTATCAACGCATGCAAATCCACTCTCAACATATCATGTATGTGACTTTAAATTATCAACTAAAATATGGTTTTATCTTAGTTTTCATGTATGTGACTTTAATTAATGCGTAGAGTTTTCCCTAGTTTTATATTTGCAGGATCGGGTTTTGTCACTCAACACAAATATTATCTCTCAAACTCATTAAGTCACACTCGGTTTGATAATGCAAAATCTCTTTAAGAGTTGATAATAATATACTAAGTAAGCAAACACAACAAGATAGGTTTTTCAAGATACTTGTATATATTACTTCTCAACTCAAAGTGTTACAAGACTCTTACAAGCATGTTAAATGAGTTACAATGAGAAACTATATATACTACTATCTACAGCCGGTTATATTTTGATACCAGATGGAAACTTACGACTAAAGCAAATACTATATTGCTAAAGGTAAGGTATCCTAGATAAAATACTATCTAAGATTTGGTAGTCATGACATGTCCATGACTTACCTTTTGTCACCAACTAAAGTTGGTAACTGGACTAACTGATAAGGAATGAATAGTGGAATAAGTACGGTCAACTACATGGGCGTGGGAAAGCACCATGCAGTATCTAAGAGGTTGCAGCGGTTCTGTCAGAAGGAACATACTTATGTCCACTGGTTCATAGCAGGTTCTTTCGAAGGTTAATTGGCTTCGGAAGAACAAGTTCTTCCGAAGCCACTTATACTTCGGAAGAGTCTACTTCTTCCGAGGCTTGTGATGATCTTCAGGACTTCATACTTCGGAAGTCATTGTCTTGAAATCTTCTAAGTGTTGAACTTCGGAAGAAGGAAGACTTTGTCTTCGGAAGTTGGAGTTCCTCTTCAGAAGCTCTTTCAGCCTTAACCTTCGGAAGTTCAGCTTTTGCTTTCAGAAGCTCTTCATCAGTTGCACCAAAAGTGTTCTAAGTGTTTGATTTGGTTGCACCAACCTTACTTGATCCAACAATATTTTTTAACGACTAAAGGATATGTGACAAACCAAATCTTCTCTATTACTTAAGTACGGAACCCGAGACCACCTTTAGAAGTAAACTCATCTTATGTGAGAAAACTTTCTAGCCCAACTTAAAACTTTTTTTCACATGTGATAATTGAACTCAAAATATCCCAATATTTTTAATGAAGTTTTAAGCGAGATACCTTATATCAACGACTAGTGCTGAGAACCATTGGTGATGGTGATCAATTATTAAATCTCTTCAACCACAAGATCAATTATTAATATTTTTATATTATGTAACTTTATTAACTTCTCAATGGGTCAATATCTATAAGTTTGCAAGATGTGATCATACTTAGTTTTAAAGACTTAAATCTCACTGAGATAAGTAACATCCATTATTGTTATGGAATTCATAATATATTACGGAACCTTTTTAATCGAAATTTAAAGGCCCAAATGTTTCATTGTTGGACCTTACTAAAATGTCCACTTCATTTGAACAACACCACTTAATCATTATACCAAAGAGTTATCTAAAGTTCTTGTCACATGTTTAAGAAGTTCATTACAGGTCTAACTTTGAAAAAAATAAAAGGTTTAGTGGGTGTTTAGGAAACTAATCGGGTGGTGAAAGTTTAATATTTAAAGGCTTTATTTTCATGTTTTATGTGCCAATTTATCAGAAATAGAGTTATTTTTGAAGTTTTCTTGTTTTTGTAGGTTAAACATGAAGTATACGAAAAAGTTGGAAGAAACGACACGAGAATTAGAGCTCGAGAAATAAAGAAATGTTAAAACGAAGTTGCACGACAACAGTTTCTTAAAATAGACATAACTTGAGCTAGGAAAGGAGTTACGGGATCCACGACCTATCCACGAAAAGATATGAAAAGTTACATGAAAATCAAGGTTGTATAAGGGGGCGGCGCCACTGACGCCTCCATAGGCGCAACCGACGCCTCCATAGGCGCAACCGACGCCAGGGGCCATGTTTTGTTGAATTTTTACCTAATTTGAGGGGTTTTAAAGGGGGATTAAACCTATTATGAAAATCAACTTCTACAACATCAATTGTGGACGAAAAGGAAGCATCTTTCATCATTTCAAAGCCCTTCGAACATCAAGATCATCAAAAATCTACATGCTTAATTCGATTTTGCTTGAAGATTCAATGATGTAGCAAGACTATCTCGTTCGTCATTCACTTCGGGAGACGGGTTTGTGCACGTTTTTGTTTTTCTTAGTTGTAACTTAAATTGTGGTTGGATCTTAAACCTTTTAAGTTCTTGTGAATTCAATTCATGATTTGATTATTTAAAAGACTTGATTATGTTTAAACCTAATTTTGATGCAAAGGTCATGCCATTCGGCTCGGCCTAAAGAATGCCGGAGCAACCTACCAGAGGGCTATGATTTTCCATAACTTTGGTTTTCTTTAATCATTGTGTGATTGATTATTAGAATTAAAGTTACATTATTCAACTTGGTGATTGTGTGAATAAAGTCCTGTAAGCTTTAATCCATAATTACCACTTAGATCTTACAATGTGTAAGTCACTATTAATGACTTCTCACTAGGTTTTACTAAAAAACGTAACTTTGCCAAGTGTGAACCATGAAGTGGATTGCTTTTTCCCCAAGATTGTTAAAAACCTAAACTTTTGTTTTTTTAATTTGATTATTTCTCAATTCAAATAATAAAGCAATTTATTTTCAATGTTTAGTACTTTTAGGTTAATCGTTGCTAGCACTTTCCTGTGATTCCCTGTGGATTCGAGGCCCTTCTTATCCTTTACTATTAAGTGTGATTAGGTAATCTTGTCACATCCCGACGAAAGCGTGAAATGCTTGCGTGTGACTTGTGTTGGAGCATATATTATCATATATAGTGTGTCCGTCGCTTGTCGAATAGTCTAGGCTTAATGTAATACACCTGATATGTTGTAAACACATGAAACTGGGTCATTCGCAAGAGCATATGCGAATGAGACTCAGTCGTACGACTGAGCCATGCTAATGGACCAGTCGTGCGACTGAGAGATGCGATTGGGCCATTCGTAAGACTGAACCATAAGTATGGTCCAGTCGTACGATTAAACCATACGCATGGCACAATCGTACGAATGGGCTCAGTCGCATCTGATATGGGCCCGAGGACTAATAATACCAGTTTTATTGTGTAGAGAGATAGGGTTTTGAGAGTCTGCCCGGGGCCTAGGTGTTGCCGGATGAGAGGGGAGATCATGCTCGATCTCCCCTTGCCAAGAGTCGTGATTCTTATGTTGTAACGAGCTTGTAATCATTAGGTTTTATCAATGAAACCATTGAATTATTATTCGTTATCTTGTTTGTCTCTTGGTTGTTTATCCTTCCGTCAAGAACACGCTCGGATGTCTACCGATCCAGCGACTTCACAATTGGTATCAGAGCCAGGTTACTGCTGGAATGATCTAACAATCATTCTAGCAACCCGAGCTCTTGATTTCTGGATCTATTTCAGGTTCTTTGATGTTAAACCCACTTCGTGTTCTTCGTGTTTTGCTCAGATCTTGTTACGTGTGTTGGTTCTTGGTTATAATCGAACTCGGAAACATGTTCTTATCACCCTTGCGAATCTGATGATGTCTATTTTGGTTCGGTTCATGTAAAATTCATTAGATTTGGGTTTTTGGCAGCCATGGCGGCTGCATATCTGAAAATCTGCGTGACCCGTTCGTGCAACTGGACCATGCTAATGGACCATTCGTGCGACTGGACCATGCTAATGGACCATTAGTGCGATTGGACCATGCTAATGGACCATTCGTACGACTGGACCATGCTAATGGTCCATTCGTACGACTGGACCATGCTAATGGACCATTCGTACGACTAGATCATGCTAATGGACCATTCGTACGACTAGACCATGCTAATAGACCATTCGTAAGACTGGACCATGCGACTGGACCATTCGTACGACTAGAATGCGAGTGGACCAGTCTTATGACCAGTCATGCTACTAGACCAGTCTTATGTCCATTCACGCTACTGGACCAGTATTATGACCAGTCATTCTACTGGACTCACTCACACGAATGTGATAATTCTACTCCATGTCATACGAATGAACGGTGTTTCAGACCAAAAAAAAAAAAATAATTCTGGAACTACCTTTTGCACAGATTTGAGGATGAGCGAAGCACATTCATCTTGAGGTTCTTTTGTCAAATAAGTTCGATGGATACCCCATTATTCGTTGGACTTCCAGAATAGGTGATTGTAGTTAGAACACAAAAGAGAGAAGAGAAGATGTCAGCAGTCGGTGCTGATTTTGTGGGGTAGTCAGGAGCATCTGACTATTTATGGGCCAATCAAGTTATATCTATCCGCACAGAGAGGATTCTTATTCTTAGGGGGAATCCATGTATAGAGAAATTGAAGACACAATCAGAAAGTGATGATGTGAGCCGGTTTCTGATGATGAATCTGAGTGCATGCTGATTTGTTTGAGATTGTCAGCTGTGGATTGGAACCTTCTACTTTTTGCCCAATACACCGTATGAAGACGCCAGGAGAGCACAACGTTTATATATTGGGATATGCTGAATTTGAGGGGGAATATCTGCAGATGTTAATGTTAATCAGGTTAGCCTGTGTGAAGATTGAAGCAATGGAAAACTGTTCATGTCATTATCTGGAAAAATCAGTCATATGGGGAATCTTGCTGCTATGATGGTGTTATGCAAAGTAAACGAAAGCTATTGTGCCTAAATTCATTTTCAGGGATACTGTAGCAACCTGACGGATCGGCAACGTTGGCTAATATATTTTTTTGTTTGATTCTATTGGAAACCAGAGCAAAGATTAACTGAAGATTGTAAGAGGTGTTATCTACTATTCGCAAGCAACGTCCAAGGGGGAATTCTTGTTAGGACCGTGTACGGACGGAGTACTAACTGATTTACGTGTATACCAACTCAAATAGTGCGGAATCCTATTTGATTGGCGATCCAATCAGTGAGAACGCACGTAGAATCGATCTTAGAATGAATCTAAACGTTAAGAACGATTGCAATACGATTTAGTGCGATCTATGAACTTGGAACAGGGTCACTAAGGTCTTTGGACGGCTAGGGTATGAATAGGAGTCGAAATATTGAAAGTGTTACGTTTTTCCACGAATTAAGTGGTATTTATAGGTTAGGGTTAGTCAATCATACGACTGGACCATTAGCATGGTTCAGTCGTGCGACTAAAGCATGCGACTGAGTCAATCACACGACTAAAGGTTCAGTCGTGCGACTGAGTCATCCGTATGTCTCAGTCGTGCGACTGATCCAGTCTCCTGGTTCAGTCGTGCGACTGGTCCATTAGCATGAAGTATTCATGCGTATGGTCCATTAGCATGGTCCATTTGCATGAGAACTTCATACGACTAAGTTTGAATATGTTTCTCAATCATTACTTGACTAAGATCTATTCAAACAACCACAAACCTATATAGTTAGTTCAATATGCGTTAATAAATAATAAACATTGAAACAAACACTGAAACATTTAACATTAAGATCATCAATCACATATTATGTTTCATTCAACTCATACAATTCATTTACATTTAGGACATGACAGACATATTACATTAAGATCGTAAACTAGGTACATATGTATCAACAAACTCCCCCTTGGACCTAGTTTCCTTCATCATCTGGCATCCTTCATTAGCTCGTCAAACTTCTTATGCCTCTCCTCGACTATGACTCCAGCATGTATCTCGATTGCAAAACAGAGTCTTATTACGTTCTGAAACTGGAGGGCCTGTACGATATCCTGCGGATCATAGAATAATGGCCACCTGTATAAAGTATAAACATCACTAGCTGACAGGTTGGTTAGCCACATTGGGTCAAATACCCGGATGGTCTCCATTTGGCGCTCTTTCTGCAATACTATGACCGCTTCTCCTGTTCTCCAATCATAATACCACCACTTGAAGTGGGGAGTGAAGTCCTATGGCATTTCCCTCATGGGAATCTTTGACATAGTGCGCGGAGGACTCCACTTCAGCACCACTTTGGGTTTCCCAGTCCTTGGGTCCACCTCCGACCTTCAAATATACCTCGTAGGTTGTTGAGGCTTGAAGTAAACCCATCTAGTGTTGTATTCTTTCTTCAACGCAGCTTCAAACCAGCCTGACATCTTCCTGGGGTCAGCATACAGCAGGTTCATGCGTGCCAGCTGGTTGAGCTCAAAACCAGGGAGAGTCTTCAGATCATGTGGGAATCTGAAGTACTCGATTCCCTTCTCCCTCTTCACGGCATATACATTAAGATCCTCAAAATACGCTATAATCTTGCCAGACACCTTTAGATGCTTCTTTACTTTGTAGAGCTTGGCGTAGGCACTCGGCTTTGGCGTTATGCGTTGGGCACGGATCTCTGCAAAACAAGCCGCCCATTTAGCCTTTTTAATCTTAACATCGGTGTCTAAGGCTTGGGCTTGGCTTTCTGATTTCTCGGCCTCCCTCTCCATCGTATCCAGTTTAGCATACATATCACTGTCGAGAGTATCTCCAAAATCAGGAACCACATTTCCCTCTCGATCAGTATATTCTGGATAATGCTGTGCTGTGACGTCTTCAATCTCTATCTCATCCACATCGTTGAGCTCGTCATCACTAGCAACATCGACGGTAGGTGCATCTTTAACCAGTTCATCCGGATTTAACCGGAACATCTCTGCGAGTTGCTCATCAGTGAGGTCGTGAATGATTTCTCCTTCTTCGGGAGTATAGCTTACTAACCTCCCAACAATCCCTTGTAGATCAAGTATCATAGTGAATTGAGACTTGATCTGCTGCAGGGGAGCAACATCAAATTCATCCTGCTGATATGGTTGATCTGCTTCATTTAAAACATGTAACACATCATTCATTAGTAAATAATCAAGACAGTTAAATAATCAAATAGCTACATAAACATTTAGTACATGAGTTTTAATACATGATTCAATTATACAAAAGTTCAAAATACATAAACATCTAATCATTACTTTGATCTTGAATCATGGGTTCTTCAGCTGGCGGGGCCGAGGACGAGGCACCCTGATCCTGAGCTTTCTTGGATCGTCTCTCACTTGCTTGAGTGGCAGCAGATGCAGCAGCATCATCACCCTCCTCATCATCGCTGCCCTCATCCTCTCCCACATCATCATCTCCTCCATCATCATCAGTATCATCCTCATCATCGTCATCATCATCACCATCGTCATCCCCTTCTCTAATCTTTAGAGGCTCATCCTTGGATCCCTTGAGCCTCAGCATGAGCTTCTTGTTCTTTGCCTCCAAATTCTGTATCCTCTGTACAAAGGATGTCTGCAGCTCACATAGCTCTGTGATCTCCTAACTCTGAGCCTCAATCCTCTGAACAAACGAAGCCTGCATCTCATGCAACTCCGCGATCTGTTGGATCTGAGCCTCAATCCTCTGGGCTTGGGAGACATTGAGCTCCATCAGCTGATTAAGCTGAGTGGCTCTCTGCTCATCCGTCGCCAGCAGCTTCAGTACTAACCGGTTTAGGTTAGCCAGCTCCTCCTCCTCTTAATCTTCATCCCATGGGGCTGAGCCATCCTTTTTCTCCTCATGCCCTTTGAGGAGGATGCTCCCCCTGGGATGCTGCTGGGCTGATCAGGGATATAATTGGGATCTGCAGCAGTCTCCCCAGACTCGCTAGGGCGTCCTCCAACCTCCCGAATACCTCGTTCGGTGGCAACCACCCTGCTCCCCACAGTACGAGTCAAAGGCTCCTCGTCTGTCTCCTCCTCCTCATCAGGACGAAAGTCCTGATGGAAACCAGCTGCCTCTGCTCCACCTTGGGTGGATGCTGGAGATGCTATATCAGCAGTGGGGCCCTCGATTGGGCGGGCCCTGCATCTCCACCATCACCAATATCATCGTCATCAGAGTCATCATCCGGGAGCACAATCTGCTCGACGTCCGAATCACTGCCCTCGTGGCCCCACTTCCTCCTAGCGGGCGCCACGTAATCCTCCCGGGCCGGATGCCCGAACAATCTCCTCACAGGGGGCTTAACCTGCTTCCCCCTGTACACCTTCATGCGGCCCAAGGTGGTATTGTCCATCACCTCAAGCACTACTGCGTCCTCCTTCTCCTTAGGCAGCGACGGTAGCTTCTGATCAATGATCATCTGAATGAATCGAGGGTACATACAAAACCCCTCCTTCCCCTTCCCCTCAATGTTCTCCACCA
Source organism: Flaveria ramosissima (assembly GCA_025215565.1). Classification (NCBI taxonomy): domain Eukaryota; kingdom Viridiplantae; phylum Streptophyta; class Magnoliopsida; order Asterales; family Asteraceae; genus Flaveria; species Flaveria ramosissima. The sequence goes on from CM046037.1 coordinate 17,166,369, forward strand.
GATAGGTGAAGATCATCCTAGAGAAGCTGAACGGGTGGTTCAGCACCAACGCCACGTAACCGTTTTGGATCTGATCGGGAAGCTCGATAAACCCTCCCTTCCGAGAGGCTATGCACTTGAGCAGCACATGGGCGAGGTACTTGAACTGGGGGCACAGGTTGCTCTTGTTGAGCACACCTGCGTTGATGTCCCTAGAGTACTTAGCCCTCAGGAAACATCCTCGTACTGTAAGTGGGTGTAATCGTGTGGGACAATCAGCATCATCCCCAAACTCTAGAACAGTCCGGAGATCATCCTCTGTGATCTCAATAGCCTGGCCGAATATCGAGCTCCTGATGCAATGGGGCTCAGAGGACCTGTCCACCACAACGCTTTCCCAGAAAGCCTGCTGGACCGAGCGATAAGGGGTACATGGTGTCGAGATGGCTCGGAATATCCTAGATCGTCGTAGGAATGTGATGATGCCCGAAAAATCTGCAGCATTCCGGGATGTCAAATCTAGGTGAGCACATATGTTGTGCTTCGTGCTCATGGTCCAGCGACTCGTCATCTGTTACACAATATAGATAAACGTTAGTGTGTGTAAATGAATAGCCATTTGAATTTCTTAACTTGAATCTTTATGTTCTGTCGTGCGAATGAACTGTGCGACTGAGGTTTAGTCGTGCGATGGAGCTCATACGTACGACTGAGCATGCGACTGGGCTTAGTCGTATGCTATCCCAAGCGGTTGAACCAGTCGTGCGACTGAACTCATTCGCATGGTTCAGTCGTGCGATTGAGGTTCATCAGGGTGCCCATTCGCATGACAGACTGTTGTTCCATCCAAATTCAGATTTTGAGCAAATCGTAATGTTAGACGTTGTGGTTTGGCTCATTAGTCTCGCAAACACCCGACATAGCACCTAATAGCCTTATTTTAATATTTTACTTAGTTTTATCGGTTTATTGGTCAAACTAGTCTCGGTTAAGTTTTAGGGCATAATTTCAATCTTTTGAGGATGAATCGATTGAACATTTGAGTGGAAATCGTTGCACATTACCTGTGGAGTCACTGAAAATCGTTAGAAGGTAATAATCACAATCAAATAACAATCAAACGAAATTTGGGCAGAGTAACGTTAAGTCGTGCGATAAACGAGAGCGATTGGGGGTGAATAGGGTTTGCAACCGACTCCCCCTCTATATATACTAGGGTTTTCTCGAGTCGTGCGACTGGACTTAATCGCACAGCTGGTTCGTGCGATTGAGTCTGAGTCGTGCGAATCACTCAGTTGGTCACATTCAGTCGTGCGACTGAGTTTCAGTCGTGCGACAACCCCATTCGGTTGCTTCCATTTGTGCGATTGGTTCATTCTGATGATCCAATCGCATGAATTTACCCGTGCTGATGGTCCAATCGCACGGCTTGGCCATACGTGTGGCTTAGTCGTGCGATTAGGCTCATTCGTCTGGCTCAATCGTACGGCTGGTCCCTACTTATGGTCCAGTCGTGCGAATGGCTCATACTCATGATTTTGACTTTATGACCATTTGACACTTAACCCCTTTTAACTATTGATAAAACATTTCGTGCATTCGATCATCTTAGACATGATCATTTTAATTTAGAAAACCTTTGATCACCTCAGACGTGATCCTTTTAAAACAAAACAATTTGTCACCTTAGATGTGACTCTTTTAACATGTGAAAACCAGTTTGGTCACCTCAGACTTGACCCTTTTAAGTGATTAAATCCTAGATAGAGTTCCGATGCGTAGTCCGACTTTTAACTACTAATTTAACTGAAATTAACTAACTTAATCAACTAGAAATAAACAAAACCAAAACATAATTTTGTATTTTTTTGTGTGAGGTTGAAATCCTAAGATAAGTATCTACCAGATTTTTCTTTCTAGACAGTATAGCATCAAGTTACATTGATCATAACTGGATCAATTTATAATGGAATAATACAGGTTTATCAAATATCGAGAGTCATTAGCAAGTTTAGGAAATCATACTAGTGCTGTGAGATACACACAATGATTTGGACTTTCAAGAATTGCAGCCACAATGATTGTCAGGATACTTGTCCTCTTAAATCCATACACAGATTTTTTTGACACAGATTGGTGATATGTTAGGTTTAATTATTTCAACAAGCCTTTGTGGATCCCACGCTTATATGGTAATCAACATTCCTCAGGAGATTTGTGAGCGGTTCTTCGGGTGTTTTGACAAGAAGAAACTATTCTAAGAGCTTTCAAAGAGATGCCAAGCCTCAGGTCAGTGCCATCGCACAGCAGAGTGGCGCAAACAACAATGAATTCTAGAATATTTAGGTTATGCTTATCCTCAGGTCAGTGCCATTGCACAGCAGAGAGGCACACAACCTATCTTCTTGTGAGAGCATTTTTCTTTTCTTTTTGCATGTAACGCACCAACAACATTTGTTATTAGCTTGATTGCGTTTGCACAATTTTTTTTTCGTGCGTTGCTCTTATTATGGTCATCCGCACACATTTTGTGGCGTTTATTTTGCTCGTCACCCCCTTATTGAAACTTCGTTGATTGTGTTAACTAGGGATAAGATGATAACCCACAGCTTGTTGAACAACTTAGTTTGAATTTAAGTCACCAATGAGGTCTACTCATCTATTGTGTTGAATCTACCGACACAATATAATGAACTTGCAACCCTAAGTCTACTTTTTCTATGTTACCTTAGTAGCATACTAGTTTTACTATCATTTTTCCTATTATTTTGCTTAGACTTCTCAGACTTATACTTCGAATTTTGCTTAATCAGTTAAATTCTTTTAAGGTCCCAAACTCTTTGTTCCGTACTATCATTTCCATAAACATTGAATCAGTATCACAGATACGATCTCATTTCTATCAGCTAGACTCTCCTTCTTCCTCGTTTTTTTAGGTACCGAAATTAAAACAACTAATTAATACTAATTTAACCTATTCTCCCCCTAAAATTCTAAAACCATAATATTTTTTGCGTTTTTGGATTTTAACGAGAAAGGAAATAAAATAAGAAAAATAAAAGAATATAAAAGAAATTAAAAAACGATGTCGGACTAAGCATTTTCATCCTCTATGATCACTTCATTTTTCTTTTCATCCCGTTGACCTCTAACAGATATAAAAATCTTGGTTTATCAAAGGCTTTTATGTCGAGGTCAGCACGTTGAAATCCGTATTAATTTTAACAACATGGATTAAATTCTTTTTAAAACAATCACGTATAAAGTGATATTTAATTTCGATGTGTTTGGTCTTAGGATGTTGGACCGGATTTTTAGTTACAGCTATAGCAGCAGAATTATCAACAAATATGGGAGTGTTAGAGAATTGCAAACCGTAGTCCCGCATTTGATGTTGAATCCAGATGATTTGTGAACAGCAGCTTGCAGCAACAACGTATTCAGCTTACAAGTTGACAGAGCAACCGATGTCTGCTTCTTACACTGCCATGTGACTAATCTTCTCCCAAAGAATTGACATCCCGCGGAAGTTGACTTGTAGTTCATTTTGCAGCCGCCATAATCCGAATCGCTATACGCGGTAAGCTCAAAGTCATCGTCATGAGGATACCACAACCCAAGTGTTAGAGTACCCTTTAGATAACGAAAAATCCTTTTGACGCCTATGAGATGGTTGACCTTCGGTTTCGCCTGATATCTGGAGCAGAGACACGGCGCGTACATGATATCAGGTTGTGAGGCAGTGAGGTACATGAGTGATCCGATCATTCTCGGTACATGATGGCATCCACCAGATCTCCATTTTCGTCGGGTGCCACATCGTGGTTAGTAGCAAGTGGAGTCCCAGCTGCCGAAGCATTCTCCATATCGAACCGACTGAGAATATCGCCTACATACTTGGTCTGATGTAGGAAAATTCCCTTAGGTGTCTGATCCACCTGTAACCCGAGAAAGAACTTCATTTCTCCCATCGCACTCATCTCAATTCATCCTTCATTACTGCTTTAAATTCTTTACACAATTCTTTGTTTTTGGACCCGAGATTATGTCATCAACATAGATCTGTACAAGCAGTAAGTCACCATCCTTTTCTTTGATAAACAATGTACAATCAATCACTCCTCTTCGAAACCCGTGTTTCACAAGATGAGTCGAGAGCTTCTCATACCATGCTCTGGGGGCTTGATGAAGTCTGTATATAGCCTTGTCTAGCTTGTAAACTCTGTCCCGATGATACGGATCCTCAAATCCCTCGGGTTGACTGACATACACTGTCTCTTGGAATTCACCATGAAGGAATGCACTCTTCACATCAAGCTGATAAACTTTAATCTTCATATACGATGCGTAGGCTAGGAAGATACGGATGGCTTCCATTCTTGCCACAGGTGCAAACACTTCGTTGTAATCAATTCCCTCGACTTGTCGAAATCCTTGAACTACTAGTCGAGCCTTGTTTCTGATAATGACATCCTGGTCGTCCCCTTCCTTGCATTTCAAAACCCATTTCGTGCCAATGACCTTAGCACCTTTAGGTTTATATCCACCAGAGTCCACACTCCTAATTTCTTGAATTGAAGAAGTTCTCTTGCATGGCACTCCCCCAAGCCTCATCATTCAAGGCGTCAGTTACATACATATTTTGGCTCAAATTGAGACACAAAACTCGATAAGCAACCGTCGTGAAGGTAGCCTTTTTTCCGTGACTGAGGCACAATCACTGAGTAGAGCTGATTTCTTGTTTGTACTCTCGATTGTACATCCCCTATGACATTATCCAAAGGATGATAACCTTTAGTCTAGATCCCAGAGTGGTGGGTACAACGACCTCATTAATCCAGATTGTGAACCGCAGGTTCAGTATCTGAGGCAGTGGGAGTATGGGGTTCCGAAGTGTCAGAGGCATCTACATCTAATGCTTGTGTACTTGAGTAGTAGGAACATGTGCCTCCTGATCCACCTAAATTTTTTCCACTTTTTCATCGTCGTCAGAAGATGAGTCACTTGCCTCTAGTGCTCCCCCTGAGTTACTAGAAGACTGCCCTTGTGATCCGGATATTGTCGAGTCAACGGCGGTGTGTTTAAGACATCATACTCATCTTCTTGTCAAAAGCTCATCATCAGAAGGAGTGAGATTAATGTTGAAGGACTGAAGATCCTCATAATCGAAAAGAAGGCGGTCCTTTTTCCTGCAGGGGGGTGGTGAATCTCTGAACATCGACGTTGCACCACACTTCTACTTGACCTGATGAGTTGTTGTAAACCCTCTTATTCGATATGTTGTATCCTAGAAAAACCTACCTTCTTCATTCTTTTGCTTCACTGAACTTTCCTGATTGATGTTTTCTTGAGTAGTGTACATGGTCCGCCAAACGGTTCAAGATACTCTAGATTAGGTTTACGTTGTTGGAGCACTCGTAACATGTTTTATAATTACCAATCCAGTCCTTTTAAACCACCAAGACTTGATTCAAAGTGTAACATGCTTTTGCAACTACCCTCATTCCAAAATTGGATAGGCAGTTTCGAGTTTGGCTAGCAATCTCCTGGCTGTCCTATCAAGCTTTTGTTCTTCCTGTTCAGCCTTCCCATTCCGTTCATCTGTGGAGTGTAGGCAGATGTGAACTGATGAACAATTCCTTTTTCTTTCAGAATGCCTCCATCCACTGATTCTTGAATTCTTTACCATTTTTTCTGAGCGAATCTAACGTACCTTTAACTTGTATAGAGATTCTAATGTGGTCACAATTGTTAAACAAAATTGTTTACACCGAATCAAATGTTTCAGATTTTGATTTCAGAAACATTACCCAAGAGAATCTGGAATAGTCATCGGTGACTACATAACAATACAGATCTCTAGCGATGTTGTTGGTGGCTCACGGACCAAACAGATCCATATGTAAAGTTCGAGAGGCTATTCATAGAGTTGACGTTCTTTGCCTGTGGGACTTCTTGGTCTGTTTCCCTTTCTTACACGCCACACAGAAATCCCGAAGTTGAAAGTTTTTGACATTAAACTAACTCCATTGACCAAATCATTCTGAATGAGATGATTCATCTTCCTTGGATTTATGTGTCCCATTCCTCTCCTATGCCAGGAGATGGATTCCTTCTCGTTGCCTTTGACAAGAATCATTGAACTTGATGATCGATTGTGGAGACCTTTGATAGATCCAAGACGTATAAGTCATTATACCTTGAAGCTGACATTAAAATTTGGTCCTTCGGAATGAACTGTACTCCTTCTTCAACACGTAGAACTTCTGTTTGTCAAAAACAACCTTGAAATCTTTGTCACAAATCTGTGATACAGAAGTAAGTTATTTTGTAGTTGCTGAACATAGTTGACCTTGTCAAACTTACTTTCTGATTTCCTACTTCTCCTTGTGCACTGATATAACCTCCTTTATTTCTAGCAAAAGAAACTGTCCTCCCTTAATCTATTTGACGCTTGAAAGGAGAGACAAGTTCCCAGTCATGTGCCTTGATGCCCCCTATCACGATCCAGGTATTTGTAGAAGCACTATATAGCGGACACCCTGCACATGTAAAGAAAATGGTTAGTTAGGTTAGTTAGGTACCCAAGCCTTAACTGGCTTGGGTGATGACCCAGAGGCATCCACACATCATAAATTCTACCCACCTGTCCATTTGAAGGTGAGGGCATATCCTGCTTCTTAATGCTCTCAGTATCAGACATTTGACTTGATTTTTCTTTCCACATGCCAGTTTTGTGCAAGCCTGTTTGTGGATAAACAGACGACTGGCTTATGGGTTTGAACTTTAGTTTCATTATTTCTTTTAGGTGGAGTAATGGAACTCCTTTTAGAAGAATCTGTTTAGTATCATGAAATTCAACTCTTCTTTCTTGGCGTCTGATACTTAGGACAATTAGAAGCAATGTGTCCTCTCTTCCTATAATTGTAGCACGATCGACCTTCAACATGTTGGGAAAGATGTCTTTGTGGGGAAGTGTTGTGAGACCGGTGTGACTTTGGGCTTGTTGGTTTTTTGTCACTTCTGTGTTTAGATGTTTTATCTTCTTTAACAAATTAATTGTTTGTTTTTTTCCTGTTTTTCTCTTTCCCTTTTTTTGTTTATTTGGACTTAGACACTGATCATGTGATTGGTAACTTGTTTGGTCTTTTTTTGTGTTTATTATTAGACGTTGTTGAACCTGACTTAACCTTAACCTTCTCAAATTGCTCATCCAAATTAACGATAGGCATTTTACCCTTAGATTTCAAAAGTTTTCATCCTTTAGTTTAGTGACAGATTCCACCTTTTTGACACGTGGAATCTGGATCACTCACTAGAGGAGTGGTCACCACATCATCCTTAATAGGATTGTTATTTACCGTTCGGTCGACATTTAAGTCTTTAACAAGATCTCATGTGGTGGTGGAACCACTTTGTAACCTAATCCCTCCCCTTATTCCCTCCTTCGTTCTTTTGTCTTTCACTAAGTTTTTTAACTATGTGAGAAGAACTAGTCCAACTGTGCAGTTTTTGTTTTAATGAATTTACTTTGACTTCCAAAACTACTTTTTTCCTTTTTAGTTTCTTCAAGGGAGTTTAAATAGAACTTAATTTCATTTGCTTGGTTAAAATCCACAACTTCGGTTTTCCTAAGTTGTTTATTTAACAATTCTATTTTCTCTTTGTAACTGTGCTCATTTAGTTTTAAAATGCGATTTGCTTCTGTGCACAGTTGCAAGTCCTTTACTAAGCTATCGTTGTGATCTAATAACCTAGCAAATTTCAAATCTATGCTTTCCCTAAATTTATTACATTCATCACAAGCATGATTGTCAAACAGTTGGTCTTTAGTACTTACCTGAGAAGATTCAGTTGAATCCGCCATCAATGCAGAGGTTGACTCTTCAGCTGCTGGAGATTCTGAACATGTCGTTTTGGTATCTTCTTCAATCAGGGGTTTGACTACTTTCGCAGTATATCTTTAGTTTCTGACATTGCTAGTTCGACCGCGATATCAACTTCACTTTCAGTATCGTCATCTAACACCTCGACATTTGCAATGTTAGATTCTCCTGGAGACACAAATTTGAAGGTCCAATCTTGTCCTTCGTCACCTTGAGCAGTCAAAGCCTTTGTCTCTGTACTAGACGAGGTAGCTCCACCTGTTGGTTTGTCCTGACGGTTAAACGTCGAGAACGGGTTGCCGTTGCCTGTCTTCTTGGGCTTTACACACTCATGTTTAAAGTGCCCCTTCTCTCCACAGTTGAAACATGTAACTTTGGACTTATCAAAACCAAAAGTAGTGTCTTTAGTGGCTATCAAATTTTGTCCCGTCTTCTTAACAAACTTTTAGCTTCTCCGCACAGCACTTGCCAATACCCACATTATGTCCATTCTCTCAAGATCGTTCTCGTCTATCTGTTGGTAATCTTCATCTGCTAGATGGCAGTTACCAATCTTTCCTGCAACCAAACCGTCATATGAGTGAACAACAGCTGCCAATAGATCCATATGTTCTTTACCCACCTCCATAGTGATATTCCTGAGATTCTCAGTCTTTAACTTGGTAGCATTAGCCTCAGGTGCAATATAATGGGTACTTGATGATCCAGACATGTCAGACCCTGAAGCTATGTTTGGTGAAGGAGCAGATGAACTTGAAAAAAATACAGTCTAAAGGGGTGCTCCTGAACTGGCTGTTGTGGAAGAGGAGTTGTAAAGTGAAGGGTTTTGGTCATATGTTCCTTTCTGCGACCTGTATTTCATCCTAAGTTCCTCCTCTCTCAATATCAGGATGAAGTCGTTTATATCTAATTTTTCCAATATACTGTTTTGCTTCAAATTAGATACAAACGAATCCCACTTCTCTGGTAAGCCATCCGCCAAGCTTGATACCTTGTCTTCCATTGACGTTGTAACTCCATGAATATGCAGCTCACTCATGAGATGATAGAACCTGTCGATTACATCATCCAGGCTTTCTTTACTCATTGAAGAGAAGTTGTCAAACTCCTTCTTTAAAGCTTTTGCATTTAGAGCTTTTAACGAAGCATTTCCGTCATAGCATTTTTCCAGGGCTATCCCAAGTTTCTTTGCCTGTTTATTCTCAGAAAATTGATGGAATATATCCTTTGAAATAGAGTGAGTTAACAGGGCATAAACCTTCTTCTCTGCATTATACTTCGTCTTCTGACTGTCAGTCATCCCTCCCAAGTTCAATTTTACCCCATCTGCACCAACCGGCATGTCATATCCCGTTTCAATTGATTCCTAAAGGTTGGGATCAACTCCATTGAGGTAGATCTCGAAATGTTGTTTCCACTGTGGGTAATCGTCTAACGTTATAAGCTTAGGTGGTTTATTATGATTCCCAGTCTCATTCTCCAGAAGTAAGAGGTTCTGGATCCGTGTGTCTCTACCTGCAGTGAACGCTGAGAATTGTTCTTCCATCTCGTTAACTTTAAACTTTTGAGATCAAGTACTCACTTGTGCGAATGGACCACTCGTGCGATTGAACTTATGCGAATGAGTCAATCGTGCAAATGAAGTGTGCGGATGAATTCAATCGTGCGATTGGATTCAGTCGTGCGTAAGGAAAGTGCGGTTGGAGTCTATGCGAATGAAACTGGTCAGTCGTACGAATGAACAAGGCGACTGAGTTCAATCGTGCGTATGGGAGGTGCGAATGGGTTGAGTCGTGCGATTGAGTCAATCGTCCGACTGAAGGCTGCTGTTTTTGCAAAAACAAAGATTTTGAACACTTAGATGCAAAAACACGAATTTCTCACGAACCCTAATTGCCGTATCCCGAAAAACGTTAACTTTTTGACCTGGAGACGTCGAAAAACACTGTTTGACACAAAAGATTAAGTTTTTTGAGTGAAAACGCGATTTTTATATCAAAATCGATTGAATCACACGCAATCAAGAGCCAAAGCTCTGATACCACTTGTTAGGACCGTGTACGGATGGAGTACTACTTGATTTACGTGTATACCAACTCAAATAGTGCGAAATCCTATTTGATTGGCGATCCAATCAGTGAGAACGCATGTAGAATTGATCTTAGAATGAATCTAAACGTTAAGAATGATTACAATACGATTTAGTGCGATCTATGAACTTGGAACAGGGTCATTAAGGTCTCTGGACGGCTAGTGTATGAATAGGAGTCGAAATATTGAAAGTGTTACGTTTTTCCACGAATTAAGTGGTATTTATATGGTAGGGTTAGTCAATCGTACGACTGGACCATTTGCATGGTTCAGTCGTGTAACTAAAGCATGCGACTGAGTCAATCACACGACTGAAGGTTCAGTCGTGCGACTGAGTCATGTGTATGTCTCAGTCGTGCGACTGATCCAGTCTCCTGGTTCTGTCGTGCGACTGAGTCATCTGTATTTCTCAATCATTACTTGACTAAGATCTTTTCAAACAACCACACACCTATATAGTTAGTTCAATATGCGTTAATAAATAATAAACATTGAAACAAACACTGAAACATTTAACATTAAGATCATCAATCACATATTCTGTTTCATTCAACTCCTACAATTCATTTACATTTAGGACATGACAGACATATTACATTAAGATCGTAAACTAGGTACATATGTATCAACAACTTGTTTGTTCAGAACACATTGATTAAACAAATACAAAGGATTCATCACATATCTTTAGTCTAAACATTTAAACATAATATTAATTAATAAAGGTTAGGGTTACATCAATAATAGAACAAACTTTTCAAATATAACCCTATTACAAAACATATTAAACTAACGGCTACATCTTCAGGAACGATGGAAGTGAGCGTCCACTGATAAGCTAAGATCGACATATTAACAATTAGATTTACACAAACTTTCCCATGATTTCTCCTCATTTCTCCCAGTCATTATAAACATCAAAAGAGAATATAATGTTGTTAGACATTTTGCTTACCAGAAAAAGCATACTCAAATAGTCAACATAATTAGTGAGATTATAGGTTTAACTTCAACCAACAAATATTTTGATGCAACATAGATAAGTATACAACCAAACCTACTTATAAGCCGGGTGATTCATAACTGTCATAACATAAATTCACAAAAATCAAATAATATAGCATCACAACACTCATCCTGTTGGTGCAGAAATATTTTTTTCTAAGTACCGCTACCTATATTATCTCCAATGATTTTTATTATATTGTCATATAATTTTTCCAGCTTTTTACCAGGTTCGGTTCTTCCCAGTTGATAATTTTCTTTCAAATACTTAAATAATTCATATAATTATTTTACTTATTAAATTTGTATCAAAATTTGCAGAATGTTAATCCCTAATATTTCTAATGTATTCACCATTTTTTCCCCACATCACATTTCATTTAAGTAATATATCGAATTTATCAAGATTTCACATAATTTCAACCCTTTATTTATTTGTAATCTTTTTATTTAACTTCATAGTTTATCATATTTTTTTAGATTTTCAAAATTTCTTTTGATTTTTGAATAAAGCTGAAGTGTTTTATAAAGTTAGTGAAAAACTTTAAGTTCTATCAAAAGGGTTGATATGTGTTTGTTTAAACACATATAACTTGTAAACTTAGTTAGTTTAAGAGTTGAAACCTTGATTTTGATAAAGGGAGAGGATGAAGGGTAGCTGATGGTAGCTTCTTTCCTTGATGAACCGACTTGAGTGGTTGTTTTGAGCTTCAAGTAGATCTTGACCTTCTTGTAAACCGGTTTTGGGAGGTGTTGACATTCAAAGTCTTGGATGAGTATTGTTCTTGATAAGGGACCGAAAGAGAGCACAGGGGTGTCAGTTTGTGGTGTGTGAGCCAAGAGGTGAGGGAGTGGTGATGGTTTGTAGTGGTGACCGAGAGTAAAGAGGGTCATGGTTTCTGGTTGTTATGGGGTGGCCGAGAGGTGATGTTTATGGTGTAATGGGTCGGTTGCCATTAATGCACAAACATGATAGCTACATGCTAGCTTGGGTGAGTAAGCTAGGTGTAGCTTAATGAAGTGTCCAACTCTTGAAACACAAGGTGCAAGGTGGCGGCTAAGTGGGGTAGTGAGGTGTCCAAGCCGATTAAGGTGTTAATCACCAAGCTTAGGATTTAATCGATGGCTTAACTTCTTGATGATCTGAGATTTTAGTTTGGTTAGTGTTTAAGTATTTAAGGTTTACTTAGTTTCATTTTGATGTCAAGTTCTTTTGATATTACCTTTTGTATTGTGGTGTTTGATTAGGTTGTATCTTGCTTTATTGGTGTATGTTTTGATGCCATAATGTTGAGATACTTTGATCATATAATGTTTGGTTCCAAGAACTTATACATATGAATACATGCACACGTAAATTTCATGCATGCATGCAAGCATACTTACGTACACACACACACACACACACACAACACACACACACATATATATATTATATATATATAATATATATATATATATATATATACACTAAAACATATAAATCATAAAAGGGTTAATCACATAATGAGTATCATATACGAGAATCTGACATATATTTAACCTTGTCTAACCTTAATTTTTAGGGTTGTCACATTCTCCCCCCGTAAAAATAATTTCGTCCTAAATTTATTGGAGAGTAAATTCTTATGTTGAGAAGGACTTATCTGATTACTGACTTAATATAGATGGGGATACTTCCTTTTGATTTCATCTTCTCTTTCCCATGTGAATTATGGTCCTCTTTTTGCATTCCATCTAACCTTCATTATTGTATTCTACTCCTTCTTAACCTTTACTTCTTTTTCTACAATGGCTACTGGTTCCTCCACAAACTGGATTTTCTTATCTATCTTGATCTCTTGAATTGGTACTTTTAATGTCTCATGTGTTAGATATTTATTTAGGTTGGATACGTAAAAGTGTTTTGTACCTCACTTAATTCTTGAGGTAAATTTAGTCTATATGCAACAAGACCAATTTTATCAGTGACTTCAAATGGGCCAACATACCTAGGGTTTAATTTACTTAATTCTTGAGGTAAATTTAGTCTATATGCAACAGGTAAATTTAATTCTTGAATGTCTTTTAAGTGTATGGAAGGAGTCCGGGTCATTTTTGAACCTGTAATACAACCCACAAAATTATAAAATACTGTAGGCAAATCAGGATTAATTACTAAATATGATTTACAATATGTTATTTCTAAACCAACATGAACATGCTTATTACATTACATTAAAAACCCACACTTCATGGTTGATTAACCTATTTGGGTGACTTTCAACCTGCTTAGCTATTTAGTTTGAAAATAAAAGAAAACCTAATTTAACTAAACTTAGGTTGGACAAGACATTACACTCAAAATATTAAAGACAAAATTACACTAAGAAGAATAACATTATCGTGACAATATGTAACATCGCGATTATCGTGATAATAACATTGTCAAGTTTGAACTCCCATATTACAAAATTGCTATAACGATAACATTATCTTGATAATATGTAACATCACAATATTGTTCAGAAGCTTTAACCAACAGATTATCCGATTCTAATTCAGTAAGCCGCGATAATTTCTTAAAATTAGCACATCTAAACTCTCTTACAAACAAATAACAAAGAACAATGAAACTCACGAGTGAAATTTTTATAAATCTTATTAAAAGAAAGGGAAATTAAAAATGTCTTCACCAGGCATTTGCAATAAATTATGACAGAAAGCTAAAAGTGGGCATAATGTGATTAACAAGTAAGATGAAACAAACCTGAATATTTCGTATTTTCTATTTTTTTAATTGCTCAACTAGAATTCCAATGGTTATTTAAATAAAATTGTGCTAATACATCATAACTATGCAACTTGATCAATATTATGGAGTGAGTAATTACCTTTGTTGTAATTGGATCTCCTAAGAATGCAGTTCTCCCTCCTTTGGAATAGGAGGCATCTGTATGTGATTAACAAGTTGTTAACTAACATTTCAAAGATCAAAGCATGTAACAGTTAATAAAATGAATTTCACAACACTTTTAAACTCATTACTTGTGAGAAATCATTATTTAATGTCTCCACATGCTCTACTGCATTTCCTGCATAGAGAAACACACATTAGTTCATAATCTTGATTAATTTAAGTATTTCTTCCTGAAAAAATGCAATTAAAAGGGCAAATTTGTAGTCCATTGATGGTACACCTAAAGTTAGAGTTGGAGTAAGAACATGAGCCTAAATGAAAAAGAAAAGGCAATGATTGCAAATATATTATACACAAATCAATTTTCTCCTCCAATTTTTCGGTTAATAACATCATTTTTCAACATCCTTTTAGGTTTTTCTCTATAAGACTCAATATGAAACAAAGTCTACAAAATAAACACAAAATCCATCTTCGAATACATCAAAATACAACAATATAACAAGACAAACCTGATTGATTTGGTCCCACCATCCGACCTCAGCCAGAATCTTATTCCGACAACGTTATACTAAAGTGTAGGGCAACACAAGACCCCAGTTCCAGCTCCAACGAACTCTTAGCATCCACTATAAACCATCATCCATCGTGCACAAAAAGGGCATAGTGGTCCTGGCGGTCGATTTAGACATAGGGACGTATAGGATGGTGCCGATGATAATGATGCAGGTGATGGATATGGTGAAGAAGTGTCAGAGGGCTTCCAATGACGTTGATCTTGAGTAGATTTGATGTAGGTGAGGAAGACAAAGGAGAAGACGGTCATGGTTAGGGGTTTTCATTGAATGAGAATGAGGGCAGCTATGTAGGGTTTTTGTTGGTACTTATATGGGATTTGATTTGTAGGATGGGTCAAAAAGATTTGCGTGTTTTTTAGTTTTATGACACTAAAGAAATGACACGCACAATTGCGTGTCATCGATCATTTAAATTTTACCGAAGATCACACTTTTCTTATGACACACACTTTTGCAAGTCACAAAATCATTGCGTGTCATTAAAGGTGTATTTTTTAGTAGTGAAGACAACAAAACTCATTCACAGTATACTCTATTCCACCAAAACGAGTGTGAAACAAAATAAACGAAAATACATGTACTAATGCATGATATGTAATAAAACAATTTTACTAAAACAATGATAAATAATGTCTAAAATACTACTAACAAATCACCCCAAGCTTAAACATTTCCTTGTCCTCAAGTAAGTCAAGAATAAGAATAAACCCAGGAGTGAAAAAAATTAGAACAAAACAAATATTGTTTTTCTTGGAGTTCTCCAAGTTTTCACGCGATAAGATCTTTATCCATCATCTTGGAGTTCTTGCATCATTGTATTTCTCACATAATTTGAGTGTTTGCTTTTCACTTGATATTGAAATCCATAAAGGCTAGTTCCTTAAACTTTAAGTTGTATTAAACATATGACAGAGATATCCAACTTCCATTTCAGATTTTCTAAGAACCCCATTATCCAATCCGATGACAAGGTTCTGTTACAACGAACTAGATTATATAAAGTGTACCCCCCGGATGGAAGATGTAATAAGGCTATATTTTCAGAACAAAAATATCAAACAATCTTGATTCTTCACTTAATTAAACCGTATGATCATTGTCCCCGTCGGTAAGATAAGATAAGCCAATATTGTCAAGTTTCAATTCACAAATGTGTAACGACCCTAAGGTTAGGCAAGCTAATATCTTAAACTTTCTATAGATCTATACTTATATACTTTGTTAAGGGATCATAAGATAAGTTTTATTTGACTAACTCTTTATAAATGTTATGTGTTTAATTAATTATGCATATATATGTGCATGCATGCATCCATGCATAAATATTTACGTATGCATGTACATGAAAACTTGTAAACTTTGTGATCTAGATTATATGATTAGTTATTGGATTGATTAATGCTTTCATCTAAGTATGTAACGAACTAAGATTTAAAACTTCATCAAACATCATCAAATAAAGTTAATCTTTAGAAAGTTGATAACAAAACTAAAACCAAACTAATCATAAAACACTTGAACACCAAACTAACATACAAACCTAACTCAAGAACTCGGATCATCAATAAACCTAAACTAACCTACTTGTTCTCGGCTCATTAAAGAGTTAACAAAACAAGTTTAGCGAATCCTTAACAAGATTAAAACTAATCTAATGACTAAGTCCAAGAATAGGACACCTAGCACAACCTAGACACCAAGCAACACCCTAACTCGATACCTATCCCTACACGGTCGACTAAGCTCTCTTAAGACCACCACCTCACCACCCTAATACTAGAGGTAATCATGGCTGGCTCCACTACATGAATTCTCGGCCGAAGGGTTCCACACAACCACCACTCCATCAAACACCAACCCATTCTCTACATCCTTGTTCTCTCTCGGTTTTACACATCCACAAGCACATCACCGTAAACCACCATAACCACAAGTCACTACACCGCAACCATCTCTCGGTTTCTATGCCGCCAACACTCTCTTCCTCTCGGTTTTCAAATCACCAACTCCAACCATTTCATCATCATCATTCTTAACCATCACCATCTTGGACTCACCTCAAGTACTTAAGATCAAGCACCAAGAAGACCACCTCAACCGGATCATCAAGAAACCAATCCTATAGTTTACTCCTTCAAGAAAGGTTAGATTCCAAAAGTCTATCATTAACAAACTTTAAGAGTTTATATGTGTTTAAATAAACACATATAATCTAACTCTTAGAAATTAAATCATCAAGAATGTTCATGAGAAATCAGACAACATCTGATTTTCCTTTAAAAATCAATAAGAATACAAGTTCTAAAACTAAAAAGTTGTGACACCCGGTCAAACAGGTTAACGCTCGAAACCATTTTTAATAAGAAATTTATGATTATTTAATTATTATACCTGGTTAAATTAAGAACCCTCGTGTTAACCATTTTAACGAGCCTTGAGGTCGGTTAATCGTAACGTTTGAGAATGATAATAATATTATACATAATAATACTAATAATAATAATACTACTAACAATATTTATAATGACATTACTAATTGATTATAAAAACTAATATAAAATTATTATGTGTTGGTGGAGTGTTGCATGGATGACAACTAGTCATCCATGGGTCTTCAAAAGCCAAGTAAAACCCCCAAACCCCTTCACATTCTACATCTTCCACTTTCAAACACACACACACCCCCCACCACCATTCGGCCACCCCACCGCCACCTGCACCCCACCGCCGCCTGCCCCGCCGCCGGCACTTCACCGCCACCTCCACCGCAGCCGCCAGCCACCACCGTACCTGCCACCTTCGTCGCGCGCCCCCACCTCGGTCGTGACCATCAACCCATCGCCACCACCATCAAGCCGTCGACCACCATCCACCGCCACCTGCTCCTCCCGACGCCATCACCACAATCACCAACATCACCATCCGCCACTACCACCACCACCAACGACCACCATCACCATACATCACTATCAACAACCGTCGCCACCCGAGCACCACCACCACCCGCGACCAACAACCCCCCCCCCCTCTCTCTCTCTCGGTCACCACAATCTGACCACCACCTTTGGATACTTTCGCTCGTCTCACAATACAATCTAGTTAAACCTTAGATTAGAACCCGAAGTGTTTATCAAGACTCAAGGATCATGCTAACATTGTGTGTAAAGTCCAATCTATGTTACTAAAGGTATTCTTGATTAGATTGTTTATATTTGTTTATGCATGGGTGGTCAAGATGAAGATCTTGATGAACCCTAGTTCACCCATTTAAAATTGTATGAAATGGTTGTACTGATGATGTTTGATATAAAATGGTTCTTTAAATGATTAAATGAATCTGAAATATGTTTTGGTAATGATTTTAGTTTGATAAAATCATGTTACTTGGGAGATTTAGATGGTAAGAATGTATATATGTATGTATATGTCGCGTATGTATGTATGTATGAACATATAAGTTGGAAGATTGATGGATTATGGCCTTGTTAGAAACATTAGGTAATATTATTGGATGAATGATTATTGTTAGTATGGTGACTTAGGATAATAACTAAGTTGAAGACTTTGGGTGACATTACTAAAAAATGATGTTAAAGAATGACTAAGTTAAAATGATAAAATAAAAGGTTGATACTTGGACATGTTAAAAAACTTCACTAGATAAAAGTTGATTAATAATTTTGGGACTAGAAATCATGATTAAGATCAAGTATAAGACCAAAAGGACACTATGACCAAAGAACTCGACTAAGACGACAATTGAGACTCCAAGACCTTATAAAAATATATATCCATATGAAACTAAGAATAAAATATATTTTGGACAATTCATGACTAATAAAATTTATATAAATATATATATATATATACATTTTAGACAACAACTTCAAATTAACGGGTTTTATGTTTTGTAAAAATAATATATGATTTAGTAATTAAATAATCTTAATAACTATAAAAGAATTATTTTATAAAAGTGAAATAAGAGATTTTGAATAAAAATTCATTATTTTACGAAATTATTAACTAAACTTTGAATAAAGACTAAAACATATATATAAGTTTGGAAAATTATAATCTTACAACATAAGACACTTAGATGAGAAAATCACTAGTTAATGTAAGTTATAAACGCAAGATTCGCGAATAGAATAGTAATAATATAAGGTATCTAGAATATGATAAGGATTAGATATTAGTTATAAGACAAAAGTGTATATATCTCCTAAGGAAAATGATAAACTTTACAAAAGTATACATTTTAAAAAAATGATAAAAATGTTTTATTTTAAAACAACTAAATAAGTGGGTGAAAAGCATTCTCGTAAGCATAAATCATCATATATTAACCATGATGCATATAATTAGGGTTTTATTAATCGGAAGTCTAGCACGTTGGTTTCTTTTCATTAATCGCACTCAAGGTGAGTCCTTCGGCCCCATATTAAATAATGTGTTTATTTTAACTATTTTGGGGGAAAATCATGAGAAACTATATTTCAATATATATGATGGGCAAAACGGATTAATATATGTTATGATAGTATAAGTTGGGTCAGTGGTATAGGTGTATACTATTGAGCCCCTAAATCCCCCTATAATCATTAACCTCGGGGAGGCCACAAACTATATTGGTAGATCTATCGGGTTAGAATGGCCCGCTCTCGCGACCAGTCGCACTGGTCAGGTTGTTGCGAGGGAATTTATATGTTTGGACTGTTGTGGGGCAACGACGTGTTTCTTGGTTTGATTATAGACTTATGACCTGAATTAATCATAGTACCTAGCTAGTCTATGTTGAGTATATTATATCTCGTTTCATCATAATATTTCGAAAATGATTGTTTATAAGACTGAAAACCCTGATCGCTCACCAACTTTATGTTGACTTTATTACCCTTCATGCTTTTCAGGGTTATAGGTAAGCTCTGTGTGGAATTTCCGAACTAAGTCTTTGGAGGGTCAAACGTTTCAAATGTCCTTAAGTATTATTAGATTAATGAATAAAAGACAATATAATGTATCAAATTTCGAATTGTACAACTTTTTACTGATAAAATACTGTCATGACTTTGTTTAGGACGTTAAATGTATGGTTTTTCATAATCGTCGATATTATTAAACACGTTTGACTATAATAGTTGGATTAACTCCAACTTCTGTTATCACCACGTTTCGTAATCCTTCCGCTGCGATTCTCGGGGTGTGACAGAAGTTGGTATTAGAGCCAATGGTTATAGCGAACTAGAAAATATTTTTCGAAAATCTAGACTATAACCTTTAAAATGATTATTTGACTTCAAAGACAATTCCATATCATGAGCCTTATGCTAGAATAAAGCATTATGTGAGCATAATAGTTATATTAAGATTATGATTATTAATTTTATGTGCTAGAGCATTGCATAATTAATAAGTACGCATGCATACATTTCTTTTATTGTAGATGTCTGATCGAGTTAACGGAGAGAGAGTACCTGACATTAGCAGTAGCACCGAGGGTCCATCAGAACCCATCTCCTCTACACCATGGTATCACCCTACTCAGCCCTACTTTGCAGCCACCTTATACCCGGGTATGGAAAACTCAAGGAATGGTTGGATATCCGAGTCTGACGATGAGAGCCCTACACCACCTACAGCCACTCTTGAGCCCATTGCTGAGGAGCCAGTTGGCTTGGCCCCGGAGAGTGAGACTCCTACAGCAGTGACTCCAGTTGCCCCTATTCCCCTCATGCAGCACCCACCAAAGATTAGGTTGGTGTATGAGCGGAGGAAGCGCAGAGAGAAAAGGAGGATGATTGATGATGATACTGGTATGGAGAGTACACCTATGCCTAAACGGGCCAGACTTCTTGATGATCAATGGGGATGGATCATGAAAGCCATGAGAGGATGGGCCTCGAGAGATGGGATTCCTTCCACCTTCGAGGTAGGAGAGTCATCTTCTACTCCACATGGGACTACTATGGGTGGCGAACCCATTGAGCGAGTGATGGCTACTTTGACAGCCCAGTGTGTTCGACTCGAGAAGGAACTGCTGACTACCAAAAAGAAGATGAGGGTTCAGGACGAGGTGAGTCAAGCTTTGGACGGGAGGATGATGACGATCGAGGAGGAGAGACTATTGGATGATAGCGCCCTGAGTCAGATGCACTTCCGTTTGGCAGACCTGGAGACTAGTCTTTCAGAGACTAGGGACCGACTGACCCAGGCAGAGCAGAGAGCAGATATGGCCGAGGCTGCATTGGTGACAGCTCAGCAGTACACGATTATGATGGGAGAGCGAGCAGAGACTTCTATGGTTGTGGCTACATTGTGTCTGATGATGATTTCATACTTGATGCACGTTGGCAGTGGAGCTTCATTTTAGGATAGATGTTAGATGCAAGCCGGAGTGCTTGAACCTTTTGATCGAGTTATAAACTCGTTATTGCATGTAGACAATTAACTTATGATCTTTTTGGGAAGTTGACTTTTATGTGCATGGTAATAGTAAATGTATGATCAAACTGCTTATAACCTTAAAATTCTAATTTTATGATACTGTTTGGTTGTGATAAATGCTTATATACTTACATATATCTTGGATAAGTTGATTATAAGGAATAAATAATTATAATATTAAGTTAACGCCTTACATAATCTAAACCTCTTCTTCCCTACCTTTGAAACAGAATTGAATCATGCCACCTGTAACACGAAACACATCCTTGAGCGGAAACGCCAATTTACCAACTACCGCAGAGGAACTAGCCCAGTTGATAGCCCAACATGTCAAGTCAGCTCTAGAACAACATGATGCAAACCTAGTGGCCGGTCAAGGAAGAAGGCAGGAAAATACAGGTAATGGTCTTGGAAACGGAGCGGGAAACGGTTCAAACATAGGTTCCGGCATTGGTGCAAACAACGGATCCGGTACCAACGGAAACCCAGGCAGTTCATCAGGTGGACAACCACAAGGGTGCTCGTATAAGACTTTTCAAGGATGCAACCCAAGAACTTTCACAGGCGCTGAAGGACCATTAGATATAATTCAATGGATTGAGAGAATGGAGACTATCATAGCTATAAGCAATTGCTCTAATGATCAAAAGGTCAAGTATGCAACTTGTTCCTTTCAAGATGCAGCATTATCATGGTGGAATTCTCAGCGTCAACTGTTGGGTGATGCAAACGCGTATGAACTTACTTGGGAGCAGTTAAAGGAAATGTTACTTAAAGAATACTGCCCACGTAATGAACTCCAGAAAATTGAGACCGAATTTTGGAACCACACCATGGAAGGTGCTGAGATCCGAGCATACACGTCCAGATTCAATGACCTTGCTAGATTGGTACCCCGAATGGTTACGCCAGAATACGTCCGAATTGAAAGATACATATGGGGATTGGCACCTCAGATAAGAAGCAACGTTACAGCCTCCAAACCTACCACCATCCAAAGTGTTATTGCTATCGCGCACTCCTTAACCGATGATGCGATACGAAATGGAACCCTGATCAAGAAAAATGATCATGGAAAAGGAATGATGGAAGTTGAGAGGAAGACGAGTAAGATGAACAGAGGATGGTTTGATGGGAAAAGAAAGTGGTTTGGAAGTCCCAAGGGACAAGTAAACAACATGAATAGTTTTAACCAAGGATCCGAACGGGTTTATGTTGCAACTTCAAACAATGGCAGGGCAAACAAAGAATCTCAAGGGAAATGCAGCAAGTGTGGATACTCCCACAATGGTGATTGTAGAGTTTGTACTCATTGCCATAAATTTGGGCATCTGAGCCAAAATTGCCAAGCAAAACCTGATAAAAAGATAACTAGAAACGATCGTGCTTGTTATGAGTGTGGTGGAATCGGACATTTCAAGAAAGACTGCCCAAAGTTGAATGGATCTAGGGCCAGAG
The DNA here is from genome assembly GCA_025215565.1 of Flaveria ramosissima. NCBI lineage: Eukaryota > Viridiplantae > Streptophyta > Magnoliopsida > Asterales > Asteraceae > Flaveria > Flaveria ramosissima. Next base: position 17,188,712 of record CM046037.1, read on the forward strand.
GGAGAGCTTTTGAAATGAATGCTAAAGAGGCACGTCAGGAACCGTCAGTGGTTAACGGTACGTTTCTTATTAATAATCATTATGCCTCCATTTTGTTTGACACTGGTGTTGATCTAAGTTTTGTGTCCAAAGAATTTGAACCATCATTGGGAATTAAACCATGTAAGCTAAGTAAGAAATATATTATTGAGCTAGCTAATGGAAAGAAAATAGAATCCAATGAAGTAATTAGAAACTACACGTTACAACTTAACGATCGTCTCTTTAGTATTGACTTATTACCTGTCAATCTTGGAAGTTTCGACGTTGTTATTGGAATGGATTGGCTCTCTCGGAATCATGCTGAGATAGTATGTTTTGAGAAGATTATCCGTTTGCCAACTCCTAGCGGGGAATTTCTAATCATACAAGGAGAAAAAGGAAAACCCCAATTTAAAATTGTAAGTGTCATGAAAACTTATGGATACTTGAGTGAAGGATATCCCGCCTTCCTAGTAAAAGCCATTGACACTAAGAATGAGGAGCGAAGGATTGAAGACATTCCCATCGTACGGGAATACCCAGAAGTATTTCCCGAAGATTTACCAGGATTACCTCCACAAAGACAGATCAAATTCTGAATTGATCTGATACCCGGAGCCGCGCCTGTTGCTCGATCACCGTATCGACTGGCACCCTCTGAAATGCAAGAATTGTCAAAACAACTGCAAGAGTTATTAGACAAAGGATTCATTCGACCAAGTTTCTCTCCTTGGGGAGCGTCGGTTCTCTTTGTCAAAAAGAAAGACGGATCATTCAGAATGTGTATCGATTATCGAGAATTAAACAAGCTTACTATTAAAAATCGGTACCCACTACCAAGAATCGACGACTTGTTCAATCAACTCCAAGGATCCAGCTACTATTGATTTACGATCTAGATATCACCAATTGTTGATAGCAGAAGAGGATGTCCCAAGACAGCCTTTAGAACGTGTTACGGTCATTACGAACTTCTAGTAATGCCATTTGGATTGAACAACGCACCTGCTATATTCATGGATCTCATGATGAGGGTTTGTAGGCCCTACTTGGACAAGTTTGTGACAGTATTCATCGATAATATTCTAATCTATTCACAGTCCAAGGAAGAACATGAGCAACACCTCAGGCTAATCCTAAACATCTTAAAGAAAGAAAAGTTGTACGCAAAATTCTCTAAATGTGAGTTTTGGCTTCGAGAAGTTTGATTCCTCGGACACGTTATTAACGAAAAAGGTATCCACATGGATCCGTCAAAGATTGAAGCAATCAGAAATTGGGAAGCCCCCAAATCTCCAACGGAAGTACGACAATTTTTAGGGTTAGCTGGTTATTATCGTAGATTTATAGAAAACTTTTCAAAGATAGCCCAACCATTGACCCTACTAACTCGAAAAGATAGAAAATACGAATGGAGCAAGGATCAGGAAGGAGCATTTCAGTTATTAAAGCAAAGATTGTGTAGTGCACCCATACTGTCCTTACCAAATGGAACAGATGAATTTATAGTGTATTGTGATGCCTCACGATTAGGTCTTGGATGTGTATTGATGCAGAAAGATAAAGTCATTGCTTATGCATCAAGACAATTGAAAGTGCATGAAAATAATTACACTACCCATGATCTAGAATTAGGAGCTGTTGTTTTCGCTCTTAAAATTTGGAGACATTATTTGTATGGAACCAAATGCATCATATACACTGATCACAAGAGCCTACAACATATTTTTAATCAGAAGGATTTAAATATGAGGCAACGCCGCTGGGTAGAGTTATTGAATGATTATGATTGTGATATCCGATATCACCCAGGCAAAGCAAACGTCGTGGCAGATGCACTTAGTAGAAAAGAAAGAGAAAAGCCTCTACGAGTGCGAGCGTTAGAACTTACCGTACACTCAAACCTTAATAACCAAATTCGCAATGCTCAACTCGTAGCATTGAGGATGAAAATTTGGAGAGTGAAGGTCTGCAAGGAATGATCAAGGAGTTAACACCTGACTCCGATAAGTTGATGCATTTTGTAAATCGAGTATGGGTCCCGAAGTACGGAGATTTACGCAAAGTGATTCTCGATGAAGCACATAAATCAAGGTACTCAATTCACCCGGGGATCGACAAAATGTATCACGACGTAAAGGAATTCTACTGGTAGCCTAACATGAAAGAAGACATAGCTTCATATGTCAACCAATGCATGACATGCTCCAAGGTAAAGGCAGAATATCAGAAACCATCTGGACTTCTGCAACAACCAGAAATTCTGAAATGAAAATGGGAATACATTGCCATGGATTTTGTGACAAAATTACCCAGAACAGCAAGTGGTTATGATACCATTTGGGTAATCGTTGATCTATTGACAAAATCTGCACACTTCTTACCTATGAAGGAGACATACAACATGAATAAATTGGCAAATTTATACATCAAAGAAGTGGTGTCACGCCACGGTGTACCAGTTTCAATCATATCTGATAGGGATAGTCGATTTACCTCGAGATTTTGGCAATCCTTACATGAAGCCATGGGTACTCGACTAGACATGAGCACGGCCTATCACCCACAAACAGACGGCCAGAGTGAGAGAACCATTCAGACTCTGGAAGATTTATTAAGAGCATGTGTGATTGATTTTGGCAGAAATTAGGATACTCATCTACCATTAGCTGAATTTTCATACAATAATAGTTATCACACTAGCATCAAAGCCGCTCCATTTGAAGCACTGTATGGAAGGAAATGTCGTTCGCCGCTATGTTGGGCAGATATTGGGGAAAGACAATTAACAGGACCAGAAATTATACAAGAGACAACAGACAAGATTGTTCAGATCAGAAAGAGACTAGAAGTCGCTAGTAGTCAACAAAAGAGTTACGTAGATAAACGAAGAAAACCATTGGAATTCATGGTTGGTGTCACACCCCGACCGACGGCGGAATCATCGGGGCGGACGAATGGGAGACGATTGATCATAGAACATGGAACTAAATAAGTTGTAATAACATTAAATGTCATTATTCATTAAACATTACAAGACAAATAAGTAAGTGCAAAACAATCAAGATACAACTAGTAACATAAGACTTTCAATTAATCTAGGTCCAAGTCCTATATGAGCACAAGAAGATCTTCAAGTAGGAAACCTGAAACATGTTAAAAATAAAGGGTCAACTATAAAGTTGGTGAGTTTCCATGGTTTAAACACACGCATATATGTATATATATATATATATATAAAAGGGTTACAAGTAGCAATTCATGTCCATGGTTACAAGTTAGCAAGCTTATAGAACACATACAGTTACAACCAAACCTCGACTTGATTACAAGTATATAAGATTGGCTAAGTGTATTTGGTTCCCATGATGAACAAGCATACGTCATCAGGAGTCGGCAATACATCGACTTTAGCACCAAATAGGCTTGTCAGGCCCAAAGATCTAAGACGTCGCCAGGCTAGCAATAGTTAATGATTGTAAACAAAATATGTATCTCATATAAGACTTACAATAACACAAATAACCATGACAAAAAGGTAAAGATGAATTGCATGTGCATTTACAAGTATCAAGATGTTTACAAATGTAAGTTTATAAGGTTAACATGTTTCACCCCAAAAGATGTGAAATAAAGTAAAAAGGGGCATGGAGAACTCACATGGAGAACTCACATGGAAAACTCACAAGTATAGTGATGGTTGTAGAGTACATAAGAAAGCTTGGATGTCAAGAGTCAAATGTGATGTCCTAAATGATAAAAAAAACAATAAATTGAGGTTGGAATTCATTACAAGAAGTTAGGACGTTTAGTGAATACTAAAAAGCGAAAGGTAGATTGAGAAAGGATTATTGCATCAATTCTAGATTCTGGACAGAATGTTTGGTATGTGTTTGAACATGTTTTAAAAATAGAAAACGATTTCATAAAATTGTAAAAATTTATACTTGACTAGTTCAAAGTCTCCCGGACAACTTTCATTCAGAAACATTTTTATGAAAAGATCTTTAAATAGGTCAAACCAGCATCACAAGACAGAAGGTGCTGAAATACGCACTTATCTTGTGAAGGCTATTGTTGAGTCGTCCGATTGAGTTTGAAGATGTATAAACAGTCGTCGAAAAGGTAATTCAATGAGCTTAACATTGAAGTCTGAGTTTACCCAAATTTAGTTTTTTATGATCAAGTTATGGTCGGTTGAAGTAAGAATATATTCTGCCAGAATGTAGTAAGGCACTTATGTGCACTTTTAAAATTGTTAATACATGAAACGGGTTAGAACAATTTATTATATCAATATATGGTATATTAGACTTCATTTAAGTTAAAAAATATTCTAAGACTTTGGCATAGACATCATTTAGAACAATAATCTTGCGGAATAACCGAATGCGGCGGCATAGCCGTCCATATGCAAACGGGATTCTTTGTTTATGTTAGTGTGTTGTTAGCTTAATTTAAGAATGTTAGTGATTATTATAAGATTAGTGATTATTAAAATGTTAATGATCAAATGATAATTATTAAAATAAAAAGAGATTTGGTAGAAGAAAGAATGATAGTAAGAACATAAAGTCATGAAAACAATTGGATGTTAGGATGATTAAAATGTATAATATAAAAGCAATAAAAGATTACCTTAGTATTAAGAATTCTTGAAATCTCTTGTAAAATAAAATTCTTCAAATTGATCATAACCAATAGATGAAAGAAAGATATGAGAGTGAGATTTTTAGAGAATGAGCAAATGAAAAGTAAGGCCTAAACCTTGATTTTATACTTGAGGTTAGGAGGAGGTTATGAATGGTGTTAATGGTGATTTATAAGTCTTTTAAAAGGGGGTTATGATTGGAATTTAAAATAAATATAAAATTAAATAATTTAAATAAATAAAAGAATAATTATAATTTAAAATTTAAATTCTTGAAAACTCTAATTTTAACAACTTTTTTATAAAATATTTATAGACTTTATAAAACCAATTTGAATAATCAATCAAATTATTTATTTGTTAATCTTTATAACTTTTATAAAACTTGTAAACTTTATAATTTGATTATTTATTTTTTAGTATTTAAAATTCATAATTACTAATAAAACTTTATATAAGTTTATTAAAATTCATTTTATAACTTTATAAGTTTTAATAAGTCTATTCCATTTAGTTATTTTCTTGTAACGTGATTAATAAACTTTATAATTTTATGAAAAAGAATTATTTATCAATCAATAAGTTGATTACATATTTAATGTATTTGATCCATTTATTAAGTAAATTTATAATGGAAGCTCAAAATGAGTTCGGGTTTGGGTTTTAACTTGGAAAAATGGCGGATGTTACAGTCTCCCCTACTTTAAGAAATTTCGTCTCGAAATTTAATCACAAGGGGCTAATTTCAAGGACATGAGGAGACTTGGATTCAATTTCACGTGAACTCTCGGAAGCGTTTAAATTCAACAAGTTTAACTATGATGCTTTGTTATGCTTAAGTTTGTCAAGTTTCATAGTTCATGATCTCATGTGTTTCTTGACAAATGTACAAGATCATTAGTTTAGGATTTCAATTGATAAACTTTTATATTCGAGATGGTTCAAGACGATTAGGAAGGTTTTGCCATGAGGGACGCACTAAGTATTAGTGTGATACGAGGCTCGGAGATAAGTTCAGGATGCTTTTGGATGGGATATGGAATTTATAAGAACTTCTCAAGGAAACAACTTTTACGGGGTTTCTGGATGATCGATTCTTGTTTAATTATGTCTTTGAGGTTTCAAAGTTTTATTAGCTTAAAGTTGATATGAGATTCGTGTTTGTTATGATTAAGGATTCAATTTAGAATAAGAGCATCGTTGTAATAGGTTTTCAGGATAAGTTTGGTTTTGAGGAGAAGACGTTTAGAAAGCTTTTAAGGGTCATTAAGAAAAATGGCTAATGAGTTTTAAGATCCAAAAAGACAAGATTAAAGATAAAAGGTTTTAAAATAACAAGATGTTTCGAGTGTAACGTTCGGTTTACAAACCAAAGCATTACGTTGACTTATCAAAGTATTATGTCAACTACAACCTTAATGAAGACATGCGTACCTATAAGCGGACACTCACCCCAAGGGTTCCCAGGTAAGGTAAACGGATCCATCGGTTGATTTGGATTTATATGAATACCTTGCCTAGACAGAACACCTCGAGATACAGGCATCACGCTCTTCCAGCATTACATGTTTCAAGTTGTAGGACACAAACTTTGACGAGACTTGAAAATCATGAATAACGATTCAAAGCTTATTTTGAAAACCATTTGATTTAGGCACATAAGGCCTTAGAATATGATTTAAGATACGTGTGTGCATTGATAAGATTCAAGGTATAAGCATAAACACATAAGGCATATAATCACATAATCAAGTATAAACACATAAGGCACATAAAATCCTATCTAAGCATATGAAATACATGAGAGGACTCATGTGTGAAGGTACTTAGTTATAGTCTAGGTCATTCCATTTCTAATAACCTAAATCCCTATAACCATGGCTCTGATACCAATCAGTCACGCCCCGATGATTCCGCCGTCGGTCGGGGTGTGACAGTCGGTGACAGAGTGTTCTTAAAGGTATCTCCATGGAAAGGTATTGTGAGATTTGGTAAGAGAGGGAAGCTTAGCCCACGATTCATAGGACCATTTGAAATCATGGAATGGATTGGGAATGTTGCATAAAGACTCAAACTACCAGAGGAACTTGGAAATATGCATAATGTGTTCCACACGTCTAATTTAAGAAAATGCATGACGGATGAATCTCTAGTTATTCTACCAGAAGAAGTTAGTATCAACGACAAACTTCACTTTAACGAGAAACCGATAGAAGTCTTGGATTGGAAAATTCAGAAACTCAGACGGAGTCAAATCAAATTAGTTAAAGTCCGATGGAACCCTAGAAGAGGGCCTGAATTTACTTGGGAACGTCTAGATCAAAAGCAACAAAAGTACCCTCACTTGTTCAAAACCAGACCTGACTCGGACTCAACAACGTAAATTTCAGGACGAAATTTCTTAAACGAGGGGAGACTGTGACACCCGGTCAAACAGGTCAACGCTCGAAACAATTTTTAATAATAAATTTAGATTATTTAATTATTATACCTGGTTAAATTAAGAACCTTCGTGTTAACCATTTTAACGAGCCTTGAGGTCGGTTAATCGTAACGTTTGAGAATGATAATAATATTATACATAATAATACTAATAATAATAATACTACTAACAATATTTATAATGACATTACTAATTAATTATTAAAATTAATAAAAATATTATGTGTTGGTGGAGTGTTGCATGGATGACAACTAGTCATCCATGGGTCTTCAAAAGCCAAGTAAAACCCCCAAACCCCTTCACATTCTACATCTTCCACTTTCAAACACACACACACACACCCACCACCATTCGGCCACCCCACCGCCACCTGCACCCCACCGCCGCCTGCCCCGCCGCCGGCACTTCGCCGCCACCTCCACCGCAGCCGCCAGCCACCACCGCACCTGCCACCTTCGTCGCGCGCCCCTACCCTGGCCGCGACCATCAACCCATCACCACCACCATCAAGCCGTCGACCACCATCCACCGCCGCCTGCTCCTCCCGACACCATCACCACAATCCCCAACATCACCATCCACCACTACTACCACCACCAACCGTCACCTCCATCATTACCATCACCAACGACCACCATCACCATTCATCACCATCAACAACCGTTGCTACCCGAGCAACACCATCACCCGCGACCAACAACCCCCCTCCCCCTCTCTCTCGGTCACCACAATCTCACCACCACCTTTGGAAACTTTCACTCCTCTCACAATACAATCTAGTTAAACCTTAGATTAGAACCTGAAGTGTTTATCGATTGTCAAGGATCGTGCTAACATTGTGTGTAAAGTCCAATCTATTGTTACTAAAGGTATTCTTGATTAGATTGTTTATATTTGTTCATGCATTGGTGATCAAGATGAAGATCTTGATGAACCCTAGTTCACCCATTTAAAGATTGTATGAAATGGTTGTTTTGATGATGTTTGATATAAAATGGTTCTTTAAATGATTAAATGAATCTGAAAAATGTATTAGTAATGATTTTAGTTTGATAAAATCATATTACTTGGGAGATTTGAATGGTAAGAATGTATATATATGTATGTATATGTCGCGTATGTATGTATGTATGAACATATAAGTTGGAAGATTGATGGATTATGGCCTTGTTAGAAACATTAGGTAATATTATTGGATGAAGGATTATTGTTAGTATGGTGACTTAGGATAATAACTAAGTTGAAGACTTTGGGTGACATTACTAAGAAAATGATGATAAAGAATGACTAAGTTAAAATGATAAAATAAAAGGTTGATACTTGGACATGTTAAAGGGCTTCACTAGATAAAAGTTGATTAATAATTTTGGGACTAGAAATTATGATTAAGCTCAAGTATAAGACCAAAAGGACACTATGACCAAAGAACTCGACTAAGACGACAATTGAGACTCCAAGACCTTATAAAAATATATATCCATATGAAACTAAGAATAAAATATATTTTGGACAATTCATGACTAATAAAATTTGTATAAAAATATATATATACATTTTAGACAACAACTTCAAATTAACGGGTTTTATGTTTTGTAAAAATAATATATGATTTAGTAAATAAATAATCTTAATAACTATAAAAGAATCATTTTATAAAAGTGAAATAAGATATTTTGAATTAAAATTCATTATCTTACGAAATTATTAACTAAATTTTGAATAAAGACTAAAACATATATATAAGTTTGGAAAATTATAGTCTTACAACAAAGACACTTAGATAAGAAAATCACTAGTTAATGTAAGTTATAAACGTAAGATTCACGAATAGAATAGTAATAATATAAGGTATCTAAAATATGACAAGGATTAGATATTAGTTAAAAGACAAATGTGTATATATCTCCTAAGAAAAATGATAAACTTTACAAAAGTATACATTTTAAAAAAAATGATAAAAATTTTTATTTTAAAACAACTAAATAAGTGGGTGAAAAGCATTCTCGTAAGCATAAATCATCATATATTTACCATGATGCATATAATTAGGGTTTTATTAATCAGAAGTCTAGCACGTTGGTTTCTTTTCGTTAATTGCACTCAAGGTGAGTCCTTCGGCCCCATTTTAAATATTGTGTTTATTTTAACTATTATGGGGAAAGCATGAGAAACTATATTTCAATATATATATGATGGGCAAAACGGATTAATATATGTTATGATAGTATAAGTTGGGTCAATGGTATACGTGTATACTATTGACCCCCTAAATCTCCCTATAATCATTAACCTCGGGGAGGCCACAAACTATATTGGTAGATCTATCAAGTTAGAATGGCCCGCTCTTGCGACCAGTCGCACTGGTCAGATTGTTACGAGGGAATTTATATGTTTGGACTGTTGTGGGGCAACGACGTGTTTCTGGTTTGATTATAGACTTAGGACCTGAATTAATCATAGTATCTAGCTAGTCTATGTTGAGTATTTTATATCTCGTTTCATCATAATATTTTCGAAAATGATTGTTCATAAGACTGAAAACCCCGATCGCTCACCAACTTTACGTTGACTTTATTACCCTTCATGCTTTTCAGGGTTATAGGTAAGCTCTGTGTGGAATTTCCGAACTAAGTCTTTGGAGGGTCAAACGTTTCAAATGTCCTTAAGTATTATTAGATTAATGAATAAAAGACAATATAATGTATCAAATTTCAAATTGTACAACTTTTTACCGATAAAATACTGTCATGAATTTGTTTAGGACGTTAAATGTATGGTTTTTCATAATCGTCGATATTATTAAACCCGTTTGACTATAATAGTTGGATTAACTCCAACTTCCATTATCACCATGTTTCGTAATCCTTCCGCTGCGATTCTCGGGGTGTGACAAAAGCTCTTTATAAACAAATGTTTTACCAAAAAGATTACAAATAAAAGGATAAAAACCATAATATTCTTGATGAATTGGATTAAATACTTAAATGACTGTGATTGTGAGAATAAAATTAGGAGCTTGTTAGAAATATTAGAAATAGCAATCTATAAATTTTGGTGTAATAATAATAAGTAAATTAATTTATATAATTTATTCAAGATAATAAATTATCATATGGAAGCTCCGAACCTGGTATAGATCTGGAAATATTATATGATGGACCATATATTTTATAGGAATTACTGATAAATTTCATGATTCAATTCGTAGATATGACTGAGTTTTATAATTTAGGACATTCTGTAATTAGAAAATAAGAAGAAATAGAAAAAAGGTGTCACACCCCCAAACCACGGCGGTATCCCGCGGGGCGCGAACGTCATGATTTCATAGTCACTGATCGGCCACTACATGGTTTTGTAAAACATACATCTCAAATAAGTTTAAAATACATCATTGTTCAGAGTTAAATTTGCGGAAGCAATAGTAATAAGGTAAATTGTTTCAAAACATGACAATTACGAAAATGAATGTCCCAAACAGCATGAATGGCCCTAAACATGAGATGTTCCATGCTAGCTTAACTTGGTGCATCTATCAATTACCTGAGAAAACATGCATGAAAAATGTCAACATAAAGTTGGTGAGTTCACAGGTTTTAAGTAATAGTAACTAGCGTAAGGGACCATAATACTTTTTATGATTTGATTGTTGTACATACAATGCTACAAATTATATAAGCACCGCAACCGAAGCTAGACTGTAACTGTAATAAATTGCCCCTACCCATGCCTACCGTAAGCATGAGTGTGAACAGGCTAATAATGCACCCGTTTAGACCTCCAGTCAAGATTAGGGTAATTAATCCGGGTGGGGGTAGTCAAACCCAATAGTACTATCCATGATTACCTCGCTTTGGGAAATAAACTAACGGTCCGATAACAGGGGACTTTATACGGTAAGTAAACAACTTATATAACATGTGAAATCATTAACAAGTAAATGTGTCCAGGAAAATAGTAATTTGCATGTAATCTCCCCCAAAAGGAAAATAAGTAAAATGGGGCCGTGAAACTCACCTCAATTGCACGCGTGAATACTAGCAATAGTTTGTATGTACGATTGGTCTAGGAATCTCCTAAACAAAATCACAATATATTCATGAGGTCATGATTACTAACCCTAGATGGTCATGCATAACTCATCCACAAAGTTAGTTTTGAAAATGTCACTTGACTAATTAGCCACGTCGAGTCGTAAATGTTTTATTTAGATTCTTGTCTTCATCTTTATTTTCCTAAAGATACATAATGTATTGAAAGTGTTTTATATTAAGTATAATGGTATTATACTTTCCATGTGTATGGGTTTCCCTTTTTACCAAATATCTCTAAAAGTTTACTTTTATCTAAGTATAGGTATTTGACAGCATTAAGGGAATTTTTGGGTCTGGTTGTCATCCCCTTTTCATGGTACAAAGATTTTTTATAAAATCTGATACTTTTATCATATTTAGTTCTATGTCTTAAGATTCCAAAAAGGTATAGCTTGTATCCTACAAATAAGTTTAAGTGCCACTAAATGGTTCATGAAGCAACAGATGTCAGTGCAACACTTTTCTGTATCTGTCTATGGAATTTACCTTTTTGAGAGGTCAAAACTTATATTCACAAATAGAGCCTATATTACTTTTACCTAACACCTTAAGCTAGGTTACCACAGAAAGAAAATTTTCATTTTATTACTTTAAGCATAACTTATGCCTCATTCTTTCTGCCCTATTTATTCTGTCAAAAATTCAGGTTCAGCACTTTAATTTGTTTGTACGTTTTGGAAGGGTTATACTCATCTAAAAATTTCAAGGTTTGATGAGTTAAAAACTAGACATCCTAAAGTTAATGTTAGGCTCAAGAAAATGTTCATTTGACCATGTTTAGGTCGAGTTATGGTGTCAAAAACACAGAACATGAATCTGCCAGAAAATGTTTTACATGTTTTGTTACTTTTTAAACTTTGGTAGAGCACTTTTGGGATGAGTTAGTGAACATGAACACTTCATGGTGATGTATGGGAGATTAGAAACAAGGTGCTAACCTTAACCAAGCAAGGAGAAGAGATGGTAGTCTTGAAATGCAAGGAAAAGAAAGTTTGATCCTTTGAACTAAGAAAACCCAACAAGAAAAGGTGAAGAGGATGTTGTAGGATGCTTGGAAGCTTCAAAAATCACTTGATCTTCAACCAAGGGTACTTGAACACACAAGATTTGTAGAATTAAAGTTTGAAAAATGGTGAAGTGATGAGGATGGGTAGATGGTCGAATTATAGGAAGAAGAAAAAGAAGTGAGGTAGTGAATTTGTAGGTTGGAGATGACAAGAAAGAAACTTGTTTTATACTCAAACAATTTGGTCAAATCAACTTTTGTAGAATGTGCTTCTAATTCACGGTCAAGGGAGGCCAAAGTGTGAACTATGTATGACAATGGAATATATTACTTTAAACATGTGTTTAAAGGTTTCACAAATAAGGTAAGCCTCAAAATTATCAAAGTCAACAAATCTTGTAACCATTCTTGAGAGCTTGCATGGGAAAAAGAAAAAGAGAGATGGAGGGTGTAGGATGAACGGTCAACATGCATGGAGGGTTGGTATTTTCAATTTTATGTAGTATTGGGTATTTTGGTGGTATGTGTTACACTATAGATATTTATATATTTTTATATTTTTACTTATCATCCTTTTTTTTATACATTAAATTATTATAGGAACTCATATAATATTACATATTTCAATAGTTATGATATATTCATGATACATATCATGTTGTCGCGTTAAAAGATTTGTTCCGGGTAAAATATCGATTCACGCGATTAGGTTTATTTATAAATTCAAACTGTTCTAATGTATTTAATTTGGATTCTAAAATACTTTGAAACATTAGAATATATAAATATGCTTTGGAACACTTTAAAGTATTTATTATTACACATATATTAATTATCACCAACGCTCGTGTGTCGGTTATATCATGTGTATGATAAAATGGCAATTTCGTCGAATCACCAATGCATGAAATGTTATGCATGAAATTTTGTAATGCATGAAACGACTTCAATAAATGTAATTTAAATTGAAAATCAAGTGTTATAGGTGTAATTATAACCAAGTCAAGGTCGGGTATTGACCTAAAATTGCCGGTTGTCACAAAAGGTGAGTTAAATTATGAAATATTTACATGAAATATGGTACCCTGAATAGATTAGTATGTGTGAAATTTGGAATTTTTAGAGATATTTAACTATTTATGCTAATTAATGTAAGACTGGTAAAAATCATAGTAAATTGCCTATTATGAGTTAATAACCTAACATTTTATGGGATAATATAGATTTCAGAATATAGATCCTGGTAAATTTTTATAAAATTAGAAATTCCATAGATATTTCTTCTGATTTATTTGAATTTTGAAAAATTCTAGAAAATTATGACAGTGGATGCTCACTTCCACTACTACTGAAGATGTAGCAGTTAACAAAACTTTTTGTAATAGGGGGAAATTATGTTAGATTTTCAAAGGCTTAGTTGTAATGTAACCCGAACCTATAATTATCTATGATAATGTTATGATATATCATCTATTATAATGTTTGTTGCATTTACTTTGTAATCAATATGTTCTGAGCTGAATAGTCACACCCAAACATTTCACGCTTCCACCAGGATGTGACAGGTTGGTATCAGATCCATTGGTTATAGAGAATTGGGTATTATGAAATGCCTAGACTATAACCATAAGCTCGTATGATAATATTTTCAGCATGATTGAAAACTTATATGTACATGTTTTGTGTGTAGACAAATCCTGATGAGGAAGAAATAAATAGAAAATATTTATGATTTCATGTATATGCCTAAAATTCCAAGTTATAGTTAGAAAAAGGGCAAAAGTTTGTTTTGTTGTATATATACATGATGTGTGAATATGAAATATCTGATGAATTTATTTGACTAATTGTTTTAGTAATATTAAGAATTTATAAGAACTTTTGCAGCTATGAGTACTTATAATTCAGATAGTCACTATAGTGAAACTGATCCCTCGGAATGCTCGGACCATAGCAATCTTAAGGAAACAACACCAGAACCAGAACCTCAGAATAATATGGAAATTTCCCAACCTGAAACCAAGACAAACACAAAGCAAAAGTTTTATGTTCGACGTGCACCCGTAACCATCGGAGGTTATATGATCGAGACCCCTAGGAAAATTGTACGACGTGGCGAAAGATTTTTGACTAAGGAAGTTAAAAACTTAGAAGAACAAAACCCAAAAACTTTTCTAATGACATCTGAAATAACATCAACAGCCCAACCAGATGACTCTAATACTGAAGAGAAAGAAATCAAAAGACAAAGGTTGGAAGATTGTCGGATAAAAACAACCCAACCAATCCTTAATAAAATTAAGAAGATACAACAAGGAATCTGGACAATTTGAAAAGATTTCAAGGAAATAAAAGCACACAAGAAAAATATCTTCACAAGGATATGGGATTGGGTTTGTAAAGATTAGAGCTATAGTAAATCTTAAAGCCTAATATGGTAACCCTGAACGTATAACAATAAGTATATAATGAAATCTACTCTATGTTTTGTGACTGCTAAAACTTATATTCGAAAATATGTTCTTGTCTTCTTAATAAATATTAATACGATTAAATATAGTGAAACATGCCGCCAAAATGGAACACTCAACCTTTACGAAGAACTGCACGAGTTGGACGACCAAGAACTAGACTCGGAGAAGAAACTCCGTCAGTAAATTCCACTACAAATGAAAATGAAAGGATTTCTCAGTTAGTGACTCAACAATTGGAAGCTGCAATGCCTATGTTAATAGCTCAACTACAATAGAACTTTAACTTTGGAGTTGCACCGCATGGAAACGAAGAACCAGAAAATGCCAACATAAGAGAAAGCCAAGAGGAAGAAGTTGTAAATGGAATTAGGAAAGGATGTTCCTATAAAACTTTCATGTCATGCAGACCCCGAGAGTTTGACGGGAAAGGAGGAGCAGTACAAGCTTTACGCGGGTTAGATGAGATGGAATCAGTGTTGGATATTAGTAACTGTGCTGACAACTACAAAACCATCTTTGCTTCACATTCCCTTAAGGGAGAAGCACAATCTTGGTGGAAAATGGAGATGCAAACAAAAGGAAGGCACGTTATGAACGGGTTAAGCTGGGAAGAATTCAGGAATTTAGTAACTGAGAAATATTGCCCCTATAATGAAATAGAGAAAATAGAAACAGAATTTTTGACATTAGAAATGAAAGATGTAGCACATCGGGAGTATACGGATAGGTACAATGAACTCTCTAGGTTAGTACCACACTTAGTGACTCCAGAAACAAAAAGGATAGGAAGATACATCTTGGGTTTAGTACCACAGATAAGAAGAATGGTAAAATCTGCAATGCCAAAAACTTTTCAGGATGCAGTGACTTTAGCAGGAAGTTTGACAGACGAAATGATTAGGAACGGATCGCTGACAAATTCAAGAATTGGGGATAAGAGGAAATGGAACAACAGCAACCCACGAAGGAAGTTTGGAGAAAACCAGAACAAAAAGGTGGCTAGAAACCCAGTCAGAAACTTCCTAGGAGTTGTTCAAGATAAGAAACCACAGACAGAAGGACAACCATGGTGCAATACTTGCCAGAGGTACCATCATGGTAAATGCATGATTGTGATTTGTTACAACTGCAAAAAGAAATGACACATATCCCGAGACTGTAAGGGACCTGCAAACCCTAAACCAGTTTGTTATCAGTGTGGAAATGATCGCAACGAGTGTCCACAACTAAAAGGCAAAGCCCCAGTCAACCAAAACAACCCTCGTGGAAGAGCATTTGTGTTGCAAGCTGAAGAGGCCCGACATGAACCAGAAGTAGTGATGGGTACGTTTCTCATTAACATTCAGTACGCAACAGTATTATTCGATACATGAGCAACTCGTAATTTTGTTCCGTATACATTTAAACCTTTATTTAATCTAACCTCAGAGAAACTGAAAAGTAAATATATGATAGAAACTAGTTGATGGAAAGGTAATTGAAGCATGTGAAATTGTTCCTAACTGTACTTTAAATTTAGATAAGCACTGTTTTGATATAGATCTGATGCCTATTGAATTAGAAGGTTTTTTATATTGTTGTGGGTATGGACTGGTTAAGTAAGAATCAGGCTGAAATTATATGTGGTAAGAGAATGTTAAAATCACTTTGATTAAGGAAAATAGAACTCTCTATTTATATGGTGAGAAACCTAGAGGTGCTATGAAATAATTTCATGTAAGAAAGCTCAGAAATGTCTAAGAAAGAGATGCTTAGCTTTCCTGGCCCATATAGTTGATACAAAACTAGATAAGAAGAATTTAGAAAATGTTCCTATCATCAATGAATATCCAGATGTGTTTCCTGATGAATTACCCGGTTTGCCACCCCTCGTCAAGTAGAATTCAAAATTGAATTAGTACCAGGGACTGCCCCTATTGCCAAGGCACCGTATCGTTTAGCACCAACAGAAATGAAAGAATTAATGAATCAACTTCAGGAATTATTGGACAAAGGATTTATACATCCCAATGTATCACCTTGGGGAGTACAAGTTCTATTTGTAAAGAAGAAAGATGGAACTTTTAGAATGTGCATTGACTACAGAGAACTCAATAAAGTAACCATAAAGAATAGATATCCCCTCCCTAGGATAGATGACCTATTTGACCAATTACAAGGATCCAGTTACTTCTCCAAAATCGATTTAAGGTCAGGATACCACCAGCTAAGAGTTCAAGATGAAGATATACCGAAGACTGCATTTAGAACTAGATATGGTCATTGTGAATTTGTGGTGTAACATACTGTATTTTTCCATTAATTAAAAATTAACATCGTTTATTCTTGTAGAGACCATTGTTGTCAATTATGAATTTATGGAATAGTCATGTTTATTTCTTTATTGTCTTTAATTTTAATAACTAATAATAATAACTTTAATAATAATAGTAATAATGCTAGTAACAATAATAATAATGCTAATAATAATAATAATAATAATAATAATAATAATAATAATAATAATAATAATAATAATAATAATAATAATAATAATAATAATAATAATAATAATAATAATAATAGTAATAATAATAAAAGTTATAATAGTAATAATACTAGTAATAATAACTAAGATAATAGTATTAATGATAATAATTATAATAATGTTATTAATAATAATAATTTGTAAAAATTATTAAACTTGCAAATGTTTAAAACTTAAATTAATTAAGTTAAGGGGCTTGTTTGTCATTTTATAAACTTTAAAAATTAAGTTTTGTGCATAAAATAATAAGAACGAAACTACAGGGACCAATGGTGTAAATTATTTAAACCCAAACCTTACCCCCTTTCTCTCTCCCCGCAAATCCGGTGGAACTCCGGCGGAGCTCCGGCGAGCCCCAAAACCCACGAAAAACACCCGATATTAATACCCAAACTGGTTCCAAACCCTTCGTATACAAGATTCAAACTTGTGCATGAATTAATTGTGTTTAAAACACCGGTTACAACTCGAACCATCGTGAAACCGTTGTCATCGATCGAGTGAGTCGTTCAGCATTGAAAACATAATAATAATCTAATTAATCGAACGTACACAATCATTTAACTATCCCTAATCTTATACCAATTCCAATTTCTCATGAAACACACAAAATCACCAAAATCAAGTATCATCTTCGTCGCAACCTGCAGTTGAGGTGTTCACCATCAATCCGGCATTCTGAACTCGAATTGATAAGGGGTTTCTAGTTCAACTTATCAAACGAAGCTACTCACAAGATTAATTGCATTATTATCAACAATTACACATCGTATGCTCATCTTTCGGCCGCGACTTGTTCTTCGTATTGTTCATCTCCAATCCATCATCAATCGGGTAATTATATTAGGCATAATATTTGTTTAATCATGGGGAATAAAAGCCCCATGATTATTAATGTTAATCGAATCAAGTTAAACTTCAATTTGATCTAAGAACAATCTAGGGTTTATCGGATTTGGGGGATTTACTTTGATTATGTTCTTAAAGATTAAAAACAGAGATAAACCGCGGCTAAGGCCTTGGTTCACTGGTAACATATCCGCCCCCTTGAACAGGAGGTCCCCGATTCGAACCCGGGGAACCTCATGTTTTGGTTTTAAGGCTTTTTACCCTTTAATTTAAATCCACATTTTTTAAAAATTTATTAAAAATCAGTTTATGAACTTATTAATTTTTAGAGATACTATATTATTTCCTGCAAATTTATTTCATATAATATCTTAATATTTTTAAATATTTTAGATAAATAATATATTTAGTTTATTTTCTTATAAAATAGACTTTAAATAATGGTTTAAATCACTAAATATTATTTGTTCAACCTTTATCTATATATATTTTTTAAATGATGATTATTTTAAAAGAAAAATTATTATAAAAGTTATTCAAACTTATAACTAGATATTATTACAAATGATTTCTTTTGCATTCCTTTATATTAAAATGCTTAAATAATATGTTTCATTTTTATGGAATTAAAAACATAATCAATTATTTTATTTTATTTTATTTAGTTAATAAAACCCCCAAACACCAAATTGAAACCCTAGTCCTCAAATTAATTCATTAAGCTTATTATTAGACGTTAAATTCTTGTAAAAATATATATATATATATATATATATATATATATATATATATATATATATATATATATATATATATATATATATATATATATATATATATATATATATATATATATATATATATATATATATATATATATATATATATATGTATATGTAGGTACCTTGTGCAGGATTACTTTGGAACGTCGTTTATTATTTCTATTAATCATCAATTATATACTTATTGATCATGTGAGTTTTTCCATACCCCTTTTTGTTTATTTTTACACATTGAGATGAAACATGTTGCCTTAGGATTATTGCACTCGTAAACTCGTTTGAATCTTGTAAACACTTGAGCAATTCATCATGTTTGTTGTGGTTAGTTGAACTTTAATAATTATCATGTGATGACTATTGTATGTACAATCATTAACTATTGCTAGCCTGGCGACATCATAGATCTATGGGTCTGACAAGCCTACTTGGTTAATCCAAGTACATTTATTTAATCGTTTAATATTGTAATCTTGTAATCTTGTAATCTTGTAATCTGTCAAGGTTTGATTGTTGCATTTGTCATACATCGCTAGTTACTTTGCTCACTAATATATGACATGAATTGTCATCTTTTATATATATGTATGTATGTATGAAAACTATAAAAAACTCACCAACGTTATGTTGACCCCTTTATTTTTAACATGTTTCAGAAATGGTAACGCTTAGCTTATTTTGGAAGATTTTTGCAATCTAGGGTTGAACCTAGATTAATAATCAAAAGACATTTATTATTCCTGTGACATTTTTTTCTACATTCTGTTAAATTTGGAAGACTTATGGTATTTCTACATGTATGTTATGAATCATGATGTTTAATAATAATGACACTTTTAATAGTCGTTGTGTGGCATGAACAATCTTAACCCTCATATCTCGACGTTTCCGCAGTTAAGGTTGGGGTGTGACAGATTAGTATCAGAGCCCATAACTATAGGGATCTAGGTTATTAGAAATAGTGGCCTAGACTATGGTTAACCTAGAGACCCTTTCATGAAAACTCATTATGATCTCGTAAGCTTGCTTATATGTTCATCTTACGTTGTTCATTGTTACATGATAAATCCCTTACGTGCTATTTGTTTATGTTTATAAATAGTGCCTTAGGATTGTGCCTTGAACCTTGTAAACCCCAACTTCCTAATCATCCCTTATGCCTTTAAGTCTTATGCGTCTAATCTTTTTTAATCTTATTCTCGACTACGTGTGTAAATCTACGCATCTTATCGGGTGGAACAATTCCTTAGACGATATGTCTAAATCTTGAAAATCTCATCGAGGTTTTAATTCTAATAACCTTAGGGAAGTGTGTGACACATAAACACCTGTATTCTGGATTTCCTGGCAAAAGGCCCTCGGGCTAAGGCAAGCATTTCGTATAAATCTCATTGCGAGACTTGTTATGCTTACCTAGATTTTTGGGATGAGTGCTAAATTATGGTCAACATACACATCTTCCTCGAGGTAATTGGATTAAGTCACCTCGACGTGTCCATGTTCACCAATTGGAACCACCCCGAGTATATCTTTAAGTATCTAAAATTCTTGTTTTCTCTGAACTGATGTATCTCCGAATAATAATATTTCCTTTATTTATCTTATAGAATGTCTCGCCATCAAGGAAAGCGTGCGACCTTCGATCGTAAACTCGCTGCAATGATCGCCCGACAAATGGCTGTTGTACTTCCGTCAATGGTTGCTGAACTTAGCAGCACCTTAATGGCCAATAACAACAACAACACCAATGGAAACAATGGTGGTGGTGATAACAATGCTCAAGGGGAAAATAGCAACAACCAAAGTGGGAATAATCGCAATTGCTCATTCAAGCATTTCAACTCGTGTAAACCCACTAGCTTTAGTGGAAAGGAAGGAGCCACCGGACTTCTCGAGTGGTTCGAGAGTATGGAGAATACGTTTATTGTCAGCGAGTGTCCCGATGAATTCAAGGTCCGCTATGCTGCAAGCGTCCTTCAATAACGGGCGCTCACGTGGTGGAATAGTGAGAAAAGGAACCGAGGGACTGAAGTTGTCTTGGCGTTACCTTGGGGAGAATTTAAGAACATAATGATCCAAAAGTTATGCCCGAGGAGTAAATTGCAGAAGCTGGAGGAAGAGTCTGGAACCTCAAGCAAGACAGTGGCAACCATTTGGTTTATTCCACCCGGCATCATGAGTTGAACATACTTCTACCCCACATGGTGGATACTATGCCCTGCAACATCGAGAAGTTTATTAAGGAGGTACCACCTCAAATTCAAGATGCTGTGGTGCGTAGTATGCCTACAACCTTGGAGGAGGCGATTATTATCACCACCCAGCTCACTGAAAACCATATTAGGGCTGGCATTTTGTCAGTGAAAGGTGCCAAAACTGCTACGAAGGTGACTCCCGAGGCTACAAAAGAAGGTGAAGGCCGAGTCCTCTTTCAAAAGCAAGAAGCGCAAGTTCACGCCGACTCGTAATTACACGGTAACAGCACCAAATGTCCCTCAAAGGCAGGCTGTTGTTGCAAATCAAGGCCTCGTGGGGAGGGCTTATACTGGGCCGCATCCGATGTGCAATACTTGCAAGTACCATCACGCGAGTAACACTCTCTGCCGAGTTTGCTCGTTGTGCGGAAAGTATGGGCATCTGGTGGCTACTTGCCTTCGTGCTCCGAACAATGTTGCGCTGCTTGCTAATCGAGCCTGCTACAACTGTGGCGAACCTGGACATTTTCGTCCACAATGTCCTCGCAATGCGGGAACTGTACCATCGGCTCGTGGAAGGGCCTTCAACATCAACGCCAACCAAGCCCAAGCCAACAACGACGTGGTGAATGGTACGTCGTTAATTTCTTTTAATCGTTCTTTGTCTTGTAAAAATCCCTACCTGCGTTCATTATACCAATAATAGGTCATTACTAAACATGTATGTATCTTGTAAATAGTTGTTATGCTTCTGTACTGTTTGATTCGGGTGCGGATAAGAGTTTTGTGTCTTTGGAGTTCGAGCCTATTCTTTCTAAGTCGCGTGCTAATCTAGAAAGATCCTTTACGGTCGAAGTCGCCGATGGAAAATCGATCGTCGTTGACGTCGTAATACGCGATTGTACCTTGAGTATTAACAAGCACGAGTTCCTCATCAACCTTATTCCTATGCAACTGGGAAGCTTTGACGTTTTTATCGGCATGGATTGGTTAGCCAAGCAACACGCAGAAATCATATGCTTTGAGAAGTGCATTCGAATTCCTTTACCATCGGGTGATACTTTGAAAGTCTTTGGGGAGAAATCATCTTAAAGACTCAAACTTATGTCTTGCATCAAGGCCCAAAAGTGCTTAAGTAAAAACTACGTAGCTTTCATGGCTTATGTAGTTAACACGAAAGCCAAGGGTAAAGAACTGAAGGATATTCCTGTCGTGCGAGATTTTCCCGGGGTGTTTCCCGAGGATCTTAGTGGGTTACCTCCCGTACGAGAAGTTGAGTTCAAAATCGACTTGATCCCTGGTGCAAACCCTGTGGCTAAGTCACCTTATCGTCTTGCACCGTTCGAAATGCAAGAACTAGCTAGCCAACTGCAAGAGTTGACCGATAAGGGTTTCATTCGTCCCAGCTCTTCACCATGGGGTGCACCTGTGTTATTTGTGAAGAAGAAAGATGGTTCTTTCCGTATGTGTATCGACTACCGGGAACTCAACAAGCTTACTATCAAGAACCGATATCCTCTTCCTCGAATCAATGATATCTTCGATCAACTTCAAGAAGCTACACAATTTTCGAAGATTGATCTACGTTCAGGATATCATCAACTACGTGTTCACGATGACGATATTCCAAAAACCGCTTTCCGTACTCGATATGGACATTACGAGTTCATGGTTATGCCTTTTGGTTTAACCAATGCACCTGTTGTGTTCATGGATCTCATGAATCGGGTATGTAAACCGTACTTGGACAAATTCGTGATTGTGTTCATCGATGATATTCTTATCTACTCCAAGACAAAAACCGATCATGAGTTGCACTTGCGACAAGTTCTCGAACTTCTAAAGAAGGAACAACTATACGCCAAGTTCTCTAAGTGCGAGTTTTGGCTGGAAGAGGTCCAATTCTTAGGTCATGTGGTGAATAGCCAAGGAATTCACGTCGACCCTGCTAAAATAGAAGCCGTGAAAAACTGGTGTGTTCCCACGACCCCAACCGAAGTTCATTCTTTTCTGGGTTTAGCGGGTTATTACCGTAGATTCATCGCAAACTTTTCGAAGATTGCTAAACCACTTACGGCGCTAACTCAAAAGAATCGACTCTTTGAATGGGGACCCGAACAAGAAGAGGCTTTCGAGACATTGAAACGCAAGTTGTGTAACGCTCCTATTCTAACACTCCCCGATGGAAACGACGATTTTACCGTGTACTGTGATGCCTCTAGTCAAGGTCTTGGTTGTGTTCTCATGCAACGAGGAAAAGTCATAGCATACGCGTCGAGACAATTGAAGGTTCATGAAGTGAACTACATAACCCACGATCTTGAACTTGGTGTCGTGGTTTTTGCTTTGAAGATATGGCGGCACTATCTTTATAGGACGCAATGCATATTCTACACCGATCATAAGAGTCTCCAACACGTGTTCAATCAAAAGGATCTCAACATGAGACAAAGATGTTGGATCGAGTTGATTAGCGACTACGACTGTGACATTCGCTATCACCCTGGAAAGGCGAATGTTGTAGCCGACGCGCTGAGTCGCAAGATCCACAACAAGACTGTCTCGCTCCAAGAAATCCAAGATCAAAGGCAGTGGTTTGACACGTTAGGGGAATTTGATACTGAGATTCATGTGGATGTTAACGAGGCTACTATCATGCTTCAAAACATAAGGATTTATAGTGATCTCGAGTTATGTATTCGCGAGGCTCAACAAGCAGCGTTAACCGAGGAAGGGAAAGATTAAGATTTGGCGTTTAACGTTCAGTCACAACTGGAGACAAAACCAAACGGAATGTGGTATTTCTTGAATTGACTTGGGATCCCGAATCGTGACAATCTCCGTCACTTCATCATGAACGAAGCTCATCAAACCCGATATTCTATTCATCCTGGGTCCGATAAGATGTACATGGATCTGCGTGGTCAATATTGGTGGCCGGGAATGAAGAGAGATATCGCGTCTTATGTTTCAAAGTGCCTCACATGTGCAAGAGTCAAAGCCGAACACCAACGACCGAGTGGTTTACTTGAACAACCAGAAATCCCTATGTGGAAATGGGAACACATATCCATGGATTTCATAACCAAGTTACCACGTCCACTCGTGGCCATGACAGTATATGGGTGATTGTTGACCGTTTGACCAAAACGGCACATTTCATACCAATACAAGACACTTACAAGGTTTCAAGATTGGCTCGTATCTACATTGATGAAATTGTGAGTCGTCATGGCGTGCCGTTGCACATTATTTCCGATCGTGATGCTCGTTTCACTTCGCATTTCTGGTCTTCGATGCAAGAACTCTTGGGTACTCAATTGGATTTAAGCACGGCTTACCATCCTCAAACGGACGGTCAAACCGAACGAACAATTCAAACCCTCGAGGACTTGCTACGTCTTTGTGTCCTTGACTTTGGAGGTGACTGGGATACGCATTTACCGTTAGCGGAATTCTCGTATAACAATAGTTATCACTCAAGTATCAAGATGGCACCATTCGAGGCTTTGTATGGTCGTAAATGTCGTTCTCCGATTTGTTGGACTGACATTGGTGAGAATTTCATCACTGGTCCTGAACTTATTCAAGAAACGACCGATAAAGTTTCCAAAATTCGAAATAACCTTGAGGTGGCTAGAAGTCGTCAAAAGAGTTATGCCGATAAAAGACGCAAACCGTTGGAATTTCAAGTCGACGACATGGTTCTTCTTAAGGTCTCTCCATGGAAGGGTGTTGTTCGCTTTGGGAAGAAGGGTAAGTTAGCCCCACGTTTTGTAGGACCTTAATTTCAAGATCTGAAAAGAATTGGAAAAGTGGCTTACAAACTGGAACTATCTTCTAACTTAGCGAAGTTCATCCTGTCTTCCATGTCTCAAACCTGAGGAAATGCCTGGCTAATGAAAATTTACATGTTCCTCTAAAGGAAATTCTAATAGATGAGTCATTGCATTTTGTTGAGAAGCCTGTTGAGATCATGGACCGAACCCTGAAGAAGACCCGAACAACTACCACACCGATCGTCAAAGTCCGTTGGGAAAACAAACGTGGAGCTGAGTTTACTTGGGAACGTGAGGAGCATATGAAGAAGAAGTACCCATATTTGTTCGTATAGTTTCATTCTTAATTTCGGGACGAAATTCTTATAAGTTGGGGAGACTGTAACATCCTGTATTTTTCCGTTAATTAAAAATTAACATCGTTTATTCTTGTAGGGACCATTGTTGTCAATTATGAATTTATGGAATAGTCATGTTTATTTCCTTATTGTCTTTAATTCTTTTAATAACTAATAATAATAACTTTAATAATAATAGTAATAATGCTAGTAACAATAATAATAATAATAATAATAATAATAATAATAATAATAATAATAATAATAATATAATAATAGTAATAATAATAATAATAATAGTAATAATAAAAGTTATAATAGTTATAATACTAGTAATAATAACTAAGATAATAGTATTAATGATAATAATTATAATATTGTTATTAATAATAATAATTTGTAAAAATTATTAAACTTGCAAATGTTTAAAACTTAAATTAATTAAGTTAAGGGGCTTGTTTGTCATTTTATAAACTTTAAAAATTAAGTTTTGTGCATAAAATAATAAGAACGAAACTACAGGGACCAATGGTGTAGATTATTTAAACCAAAACCTTACCTCCTTTCTCCCTCCCCGCAAATCCGATGGAACTCTGGCGGAGCTCCGAGCTCCGGCGAGCCCCAAAACCCACAAAAAATACCCGATTTTAATACCCAAACCATTCCAAACCCTTCATATACAAGATTGGAACTTGAATGCATGAATTAATTGTGTTCAAAACACCGGTTACAACTCGAACCACCGTGAAACCGTTGTCATCGATCGAGTGAGCCGTTCAGCATTTAAAACACAATAATAATCCAATTAATCAAACGTACACAATCATTTAACTATCCCTAATCGTATACCATTACCAATTTCTCCTGAAACACACAAAATCACCAAAATCAAGTATCATCTTCGTCGTAACCTACAGTTAAGGTGCTCACCATCAATCCGGCATTCTAAACTCGAATTTGTGACATCCGGTAATTTTCCGTTACCAAACTCCGTTAGTTCCGTTAGGTCTTGCATACACGTGTCGTGGGCACACACTAGTTGTCGTTGAACATTGGTGACTTAATAGTAATAATCTATAATAAACAATAATAATCTAATTAATAATATTGATTATTAGCTATGATTATGTGATGCATGAAGTTATAAAATCTTAAATGTTTGTTTTATAAATTTTACGCGATAACATGACAACGTGTAATATATATTTCTTGTGTTGTGTGACTTATTGTAAATGTCTAGGATTATTATTATTGGTTAATAATACTTTTGTTTAGTAGTTACAAACTATTTAAAAAGTATTAGAAAGATTGGTTTTTATAAAATATAATTAAAGGGGTTTACTTTGTAATTGTTCTAAACCTAAAACTTACCTAAAATACAACCCTAATCCCCCCCCCCCAAACCCCAATTTCGGCTGCAACTCTTCCAAACACCTTCATCCATTACGAATTTGATCCAAGAACACATACACAAGTCGAATTCCAAGTGGTTTCAAGTAGTACAAGTTGTTTACAAGTGATAATCATCATCAAAGCACATCTAAAGGTTAGTTTTGATTGGTTGTTCATAGTTTTTGATGAAGATGAACCCTAATCCATGAAATTTTGATGAAAACCTGAAATTGATGATTGTTAGATGATTATATGATGTTAGTTAGGTTGTATGAATGTTGAATGATGTTGATTATACAAGAAATCTAGGGTTTGATCATCTAGTTCATACATTGCCATAAGAGGAAACTTTTTATTCTTGGAATTCATGATTTGATGATGCTAAGATGTTAGGTCGTGAATGGCTTCACATGGCATGTGGTGCATGATTAGTCTTCGTGTATGAATTATTTATTATGATGTATTTATATATATATATATATATAAGCATGATGATTGTTTGAGATTTATAAGTGTATGATGATCTAATGTGGCATGATGACTTACGTAGAACCTAGGTTGACAATGTGATACGCATGGATAAATTGCATGACACTCTTGTATGTTAAGTGATCATATATGATTAAACTATATTTCAACTAATATGTCACCAACGGGTCAAACGGGTCAACTAGGTTAACCTAGGATTATTGAGGTTCTATGTGTACACGTACTTATGTACTTGTGTGTTCTAGGTAACCTTTGAAGGGTTGTATTTGCATCTATCACGAGTCTCTTTATTCACTATCATTACACACAAGGTGAGTTCATGCCCCACTCCTTACTTAATCTCTTTTGGGGGAGATAGCATACTGGTAAACTACAAACGATTTATATATTCAAGTTGTGCATAATATTCATATAGTG
Organism: Flaveria ramosissima; assembly: GCA_025215565.1. NCBI lineage: Eukaryota > Viridiplantae > Streptophyta > Magnoliopsida > Asterales > Asteraceae > Flaveria > Flaveria ramosissima. The sequence continues at coordinate 17,216,166 of CM046037.1, forward strand.
CTGATATCCTGGAAAAGTCCTCACACTTTCGAATTGTTAATATTGAATAGCGGGGAAATTTGGGTAGTACTATTGGGTCTGACGAGCCCCACCTGTGTGACTCGAGGTCAACCGGGTGCAATTTGTCCTATTGAACATTGTCACGTCCTGTTGAGTCGTGACAGGAGGCAACAACGTAACACAGTCAACTTCAATTGCGAAATCACTATGAGTTAATATTTATTGTTAATGGACTAGCTATCTGTTACAATGCACTACTTTTATATCTCTACTATTAAACTGCTTATGATTGAATATCAACTCTTGAACTCACCAACCATTATGTTGACATTTTAGTATGCTATTCTCAGGTCATTAACTTGCTTGCTTTAGGAGCACCACACGGATTCACCTTGCATTCTAAGATTTGGTCTTCAAGACATCTTTGTTGTTTTTAATGGTTAATGTTTACTCATTTGGTTTGGCGCATGTTTTGCCATAGTATGCATTTATATTCTTTGGGTTCTTTTACAAAACGCTTCCGCACAGTTTTCAAGTTTAAACTTTGGTTGATTTTGTTTTAATTGTGGCATATAGAGTCGTTCTGAGTAACTATTGACTGTGATCCTGGTTTGTTCACACGCCTCGCGGTAAAACTCTGCACGTGGATTTTGAGGGTGTGACAGATTGGTATCAGAGCCATTGGTTATAGGGAACTAGGTTGCATACACACTAGACTATAACCGCACACAGTTAGTTAGTTACCTGTACTTTATTTTCATCTATTGTATACTCATTGGCATACACGTCACACTATCTGCAACATGGCATCGTCATCAAGAGCTTCTGGTAAACGACCTGCATCACCTGCACGATCCGAGTCCCCACCTCCCGCACCTATACCTGATGATGGACTCGACTGGCCTCGTTTAGATTATCCTCGAGGGGAGTTTGATTGGGATCAACCTTTCGTGTTGATGAAGCGTGACCCCCCAAGGGACTGGAGTTTTTACCCTAGGTTTGTCAATCACATCATGTATAGGGAACGCGTACCTGACCCGAGACCCAGAACGAGAAGTAACTCTGATCAAGCAATGCCTTCACTTCCCCGGACGGTGCAGTCCAACGAACAGTTGATTGCTGCATTGGTGGCAGCACTGGATACAGAGCAGCATTGAGTCAGGCGACTCACGAGTGACGTTTGTACACTACAGACCGAGGTGCACAAACTACGGCATAAGGTGGATGAACTCGAGGAGCGCCATGGAAAGACCCTAAACGGGTGTTATCAAATGGAAGATGGGATCGTAGCACTCAGAGGACGCGTGGCTGCTCGCGAACAGAGGGATGCAGTGGCTGATGATAGGATTGCTACCTTGGAGGTTCAGCTGGCAGCACTTCAAATTGCTATAGCTCCTGCTCCTGCAATCGACCCTGAGGATGAGGAACCTGAGGAGGAGGAACCCGAGGAGGAGGAACCCGAGGAGGAGGAAGATGATAGTGATGGATCAGATATTCTCGATTGATTTTCTTATATGACTTAGACTACGTAGTGTTTTCTTTGAAACCTATGTGGGAAGGGTTGTTTCCCCACTCGAACGACAAACTTAAATTTTGACATTGATGAATACATTGTGACTCATTTGCAATTTATTTATTTTGGTTATTATTTTTGTTATGAATGTTGTGGTTGTGATGATTTATCTTTTCTTTATTGTTTATTGTACTTCAATGAGATAAATGTGTTTGATGTTACTCATTATTGTATTTGTGAATGTAAAGTGAAAAATGGACGCCCGTGGACGTGGACGTGGACGTGGACGTGGCCGTGGGCGTGGTCGTGGACGTGGCGCCGGAGACCATGGCACTGGTGCCGTGAACATGACCCCTGCTGAGATAGCTGCCCTGATTCAGGCAGCGGTGGCTGCTGCCCAAGCGGGACAGCCAGCAGGTAAACAATGATTGAAAGTTAAACCGAATATCCTGTGTAACCGTATAGGTTGTCTGATCAATATTTGTTGTGTTAAAGCAGGACCACCGGCGTGTACTTATAAGTCCTTCATGGACGTAAGCCACATACCTACAGCGGTATTGAAGGTGCTGTGGGACTAGTACGCTGGTTCGAGAAGACGGAGTCCGTATTCTCCAAGTGCAACTGCCCACCTGCTGATCAGGTGAAATATGCCACCGGGACCCTGGAGGGTGCCGCCTTATCCTGGTGGAATGCCCAAGTCCAGATGTTGGGGCAAGCACTGGCTAATGGACTGCCGTGGGCTGAGTTCAAAACCATGATGACCGAGGAGTACTGTCCTCGCTATGAGGTGCAGAAGTTGGAGATAGAGTTCTGGCAACTGAAAATGCAGGGCTCGGAAATCGAGGCCTACACCACCAGAACTCACGAACTAGCAACACTATGCCCGGGAATGGTGAATGAGATGCATAAAAGGATCGAGCATTACATACGAGGACTAGTACCCGAAATTCAAAGTATGGTAACTGCTTCCAACCCAACCACCATACAGCAAGCCATCCAGTTAGCCCATAAGCTAACTGACCAAGCTGTGGAACAAGGACGTCTATCCAAGCGGGGCGCCGTGGCAAGCGTGCCCGATAACAAAAGAAAGTGGGATAGTGCCAACAACACCAAAGCATCATCATCTTCTGGCGGTCAACCCCAACCTCAGCAGCAACAACAGTCGGTCCAGCAACAACGGAGGTTCGACAACAATCGTAACTTCCACCAAACGACTGCAAATAATCAAGGACCCAGTGGTTATGGTGGTAGACACCCGAAGTGCACTCGGTGCAACTATCATCATGTGGGAAGATGTGACAACTTCAAATGTCAGCGTTGTGGTAAAATTGGACACGCTGCGAAGGATTGCCGTGGTGAGCTGGTAAGGAGGACACAACAACCTCAGGAAACTCCTAAGGGTTGTTTTGAATGTGGAAAAGAAGGGCACTACAGGCGAAATTGCCCACAACTAAGGAGAAATGGAAATGGCAACAACGGAAATGGACACAACAACAACAACAATAACAACAACAACAATGGTAATAACAACAACGGTGGAAATGGTAATGGTAATGGCGGTAATAAGGATGGAGCAAAAGGGAGAGCCTTCGTCATTGGCTCAGGTGAGGCTCTAAATGATCCTACAACTGTTACTGGTAGATTCTCTGTTAATGGTTGCTTTGCTACGGTACTATTCGATACTGGAGCTGATAGGAGTTTCGTGTCCTTAAAATTCTGTAGTCTTTTAAGTGATATACCCTCCGCTTTAGAATCTAAATACACCGTAGAATTGGCTGACGGTAAACAGATCCATGTAACGCATATCCTTAAAGACTGTAAGATAGAACTTGCTGGTCATACTTTCGCTATAGATCTTATGCCTGTTACGCCGGGGAGTTTTGATGTTGTGATAGGCATGGATTGGATTTCTAGCAAACAAGCGGAAGTTATATGTCATGAGAAGATCATACGAATTCCTGTTGATGACAAAATTCTTACAGTCTGAGGTGATAGAAGTGGTGCTGTGATAGGCATCATCTCGTTGATGAAAGCCCAAAAGTTACTACGAAAGGGTCGTGTGGCTATTCTAGCACTTGTAACCGATAAACAAGCGAAAGAAAGGAGAATGGATGATATTCCCATAGTGCGCGACTTTCCAGAGGTGTTTCCAGAGGATCTTCTTGGATTACCACCTCATCGTCAAGTGGAATTCCAAATTGAGCTAACTCCCGGTGCAGCCCCGATTGCTAGAGCACCTTATCAATTAGCACCGAACGAACTACAGGAGTTGTCGTCACAACTCCAGGAGCTTTTAGATAAGGGCTTTATTCGACCTAGTACATCACCTTGGGGAGCCCTTGTCCTGTTTGTTAAGAAGAAGGATGGTACATTTCGAATGTGTATCGACTATAGGGAGTTAAATAAAGTAACAGTCAAGAACCGATACCCTCTACCTCGTATCGATGACTTGTTTGATCAACTCCATGGATAAAGTTACTATTCGAAGATTGACTTGCGATCCGGCTATCATCAACTTAGAGTCCGAGAGGAAGACATTTCCAAAACCGCGTTTCGTACCCGCTACGGTCATTATGAGTTATTGGTCATGCCTTTTGGGTTGACAAATGCACCTGCTGTGTTCATGGACCTCATGAACCGTGTGTGCAAACCCTACCTCGATCAGTTCGTCATTGTGTTTATCGATGATATACTGATATATTCCAGGACCAAGGAAGACCATGAGGAGCATTTGCGAATGATCTTAGAGCTATTGAAAAAGGAACAGCTGTACGCCAAATTCTCTAAGTGTGACTTTTGGATACGAGAAGTACAATTTCTAGGTCATATTGTTAATGAGAAAGGGATACATGTTGATCCTGCCAAAATTGAGGCGATAAAGAATTGGACCACACCCAAAACGCCGAGTGAGATAAGACAATTTTTAGGATTAGCAGGTTATTATCGACGATTCATAGAGGGATTCTCTAAGATCCCACAACCTCTCACAGCTTTGACTCACAAAGGGACGACATAATGGGGCGAGAGTCAAGAATCGGCTTTTCAATCGTTAAAGCAGAAACTCTGTACCGTGCCGATATTAGCACTGCCAGAGGGGACGGATGACTTCGTGGTGTATTGTGATGCATCCATTCAAGGATTGGGTTGTGTCTTAATGCAGCGAGACAAGGTAATAGCCTACGCCTCGAGACAATTAAAAGTTCATGAGAAGAACTATACTACTCATGACTTAGAGTTGGGTGCAGTAGTCTTTGCCTTAAAGATTTGGAGACATTACTTGTACGGTACCAAGTGCACTATCTACACCGATCACAAGAGTCTTCGACATATCTTTGAGCAAAAGGATCTGAATATGAGGCAACGACGTTGGGTGGAACTGCTAAACGAATATGATTGCGCTATTAAATACCATCCGGGAAAGGCGAACGTGGTTGCCGATGCCTTAAGCCGGAAGGAAACAGCTAAACCCAGACGGGTGCAAGCTTTACAGCTTACTATCAGTACTCAACTGCCCGAACAAGTTAAAGAGGCACAGATAGAAGCTTTAAAAGCAGAAAATATTGGTTCTGAGTCATTAAGGGGAATGGATAAACAGCTAGTGGTGAAGGAGGATGGAATTTGGTATTTCATGGATAGACTTTGGGTGCCTGCCTATGGAAATCTGAGAGACTTGGTTATGAGTGAGGCACACAAATCTAAGTATTCTATACATCCTGGATCCGACAAAATGTATCATGATCTGTAGGCGCACTATTGGTGGCCTAACATGAAAGCGGATGTAGCTACGTATGTGGGCAAGTGTTTGACCTGCTCGAAAGTAAAAGTGGAATATCAAAAACCATCCGGACTATTGCAGCAACCCGAGATACCAATGTGGAAATGGGAACAAATCTCCATGGATTTTATTACCAAGCTGCCCAGGACTAGTACTGGTTGTGACACGATATGGGTTATTGTGGATCGATTGACAAAATCTGCTCATTTCCTTGCAATTAAGGAAACTGACAAGATGGAAAAATTAACCCGCCTGTATCTCAAGGAGATCGTTTCGAGACACGGTGTACCGATCTCAATTATCTCTGACCGCGATGCTCGTTTCACGTCACACTTCTGGCAATCATTGCAGAAATCTTTGGGTACACGATTGGATATGAGTACCGCTTATCACCCACAAACGGATGGCCAGAGTGAGCGTACCATACAGACGTTGGAGGATATGCTACGTGCTTGTGTAATTGACTTCGGGAATAACTGGGAAATTCACCTGCCATTGGTGGAGTTTTCTTATAACAACAGTTATCATACTAGCATACAAGCAGCACCTTTCGAAGCGTTGTATGGGAGAAAATGTAGATCACCGGTTTGCTGAGCGGAAATTGGTGATAGTCAGCTAACTAGTCCCGAGTTAATTCATGAGACAACCGAGAAGATCGTACAGATACGGAACCGTATGGCAGCAGCGCGAGACCGACAAAAGAGTTATGCTGATAAGAGATGGAAACCTTTAGAGTTTCAGGTTGGTGACAAGGTTTTATTGAAAGTTTCACCATGGAAAGGCGTGGTTCGGTTTGGCAAGCGAGGAAAGCTAAACCCGAGGTACGTTGGACCATTTGAAATAGTGGAAAGAATAGGTCCAGTGGCCTATCGACTAGCCCTACCTGATTCGCTAAGTGGAATCCATGATGTATTTCACGTATCAAACTTAAAGAAGTGCATAACTGATGAAACGATGGTCGTACCACTAGAAGAAGTTCAAGTGGATGAACAATTGTGTTTTATTGAAGAACCATTTGAGGTGATGGATCGTGAGGTGAAAACACTTAAGCAAAGCAAGATACCTATTGTCAAAATCCGTTGGAATTCGCGACGTGAACCGGAATTCACATGGGAGCGAGAAGACCAAATGAAGCTTAAGTACCCCCACCTATTCGAGAAGACAATGCCAGCAGACGAAGGTATTGATTTAAATTTCGGGACGAAATTTCTTTCAACATGGGGATGATGTGACAACTCACTTGATTTCGTTATGCCAATGCAGTAAACCAGGGATGTAGCACAACCATGTAACGCAATTTTCGAACGAAAATTCTTTCAACATGGGGATAATGTGACATCCGGTAATTTTCCGTTACCAAACTCCGTTAGTTCCGTTAGGTCTTGCATACACGTGTCGTGGGCACACACTAGTTGTCGTTGAACATTGGTGACTTAATAGTAATAATCTATAATAAACAATAATAATCTAATTAATAATATTGATTATTAGCTATGATTATGTGATGCATGAAGTTATAAAATTTTAAATGTTTGTTTTATAAATTTTACGCGATAACATGACAACGTGTAATATATATTTCTTGTGTTGTGTGACTTATTGTAAATGTCTAGGATTATTATTATTGGTTAATAATACTTGTGTTTAGTAGTGACAAACTATTTAAAAAGTATTAGAAAGATTGGTTTTTATAAAATATAATTAAAGGGGTTTACTTTGTAATTGTTCTAAACCTAAAACTTACCTAAAATACAACCCTAATCCCCCCCCCCCCCCAAACCCCAATTTCGGCTGCAACTCTTCCAAACACCTTCATCCATTACGAATTTGATCCAAGAACACATACACAAGTCGAATTCCAAGTGGTTTCAAGTAGTACAAGTTGTTTACAAGTGATAATCATCATCAAAGCACATCTAAAGGTTAGTTTTGATTGGTTGTTCATAGTTTTTGATGAAGATGAACCCTAATCCATGAAATTTTGATGAAAACCTGAAATTGATGATTGTTAGATGATTATATGATGTTAGTTAGGTTGTATGAATGTTGAATGATGTTGATTATGCAAGAAATCTAGGGTTTGATCATCTAGTTCATACATTGCCATAAGAGGAAACTTTTTATTCTTGGAATTCATGATTTGATGATGCTAAGATGTTAGGTCGTGAGTGGCTTCACATGGCATGTGGTGCATGATTAGTCTTCGTGTATGAATTATTTATTATGATGTATTTATATATATATATATATATATATATATATATATATATATATATATATATATATATATATATAAGCATGATGATTGTTTGAGATTTATAAGTGTATGATGATCTAATGTGGCATGATGACTTACGTAGAACCTAGGTTGACAATGTGATACGCATGGATAAATTGCATGACACTCTTGTATGTTAAGTGATCATATATGATTAAACTATATTTCAACTAATATGTCACCAACGGGTCAAACGGGTCAACTAGGTTAACCTAGGATTATTGAGGTTCTATGTGTACACGTACTTATGTACTTGTGTGTTCTAGGTAACCTTTGAAGGGTTGTATTTGCATCTATCACGAGTCTCTTTATTCACTATCATTACACACCAGGTGAGTTCATGCCCCACTCCTTACTTAATCTCTTTTGGGGGAGATAGCATACTGGTAAACTACAAACGATTTATATATTCAAGTTGTGCATAATATTTATATAGTGCTGATATCCTGGAAAAGTCCTCACACTTTCGAATTGTTAATGTTGAATAGCGGGGAAATTTGGGTAGTACTACTGGGTCTGACGAGCCCCACCTGTGTGACTCGAGGTCAACCGGGTGCAATTTGTCCTATTGAACATTGTCACGTCCTGTTGAGTCGTGACAGGAGGCAACAACGTAACACAGTCAACTTCAATTGCAAAATCACTATGAGTTAATATTTATTGTTAATGGACTAGCTATCTGTTACAATGCACTACTTTTATATCTCTACTATTAAACTGCTTATGATTGAATATCAACTCTTGAACTCACCAACCATTATGTTGACATTTTAGTATGCTATTCTCATGTCATTAACTTGCTTGCTTTAGGAGCACCACACGGATTCACCTTGCATTCTAAGATTTGGTCTTCAAGACATCTTTGTTGTTTTTAATGGTTAATGTTTACTCATTTGGTTTGGCGCATGTTTTGCCATAGTATGCATTTATATTCTTTGGGTTGTTTTACAAAACGCTTTCGCACAGTTTTCAAGTTTAAACTTTGGTTGATTTTGTTTTAATTGTGGCAAATAGAGTCGTTCTAAGTAACTATTGACTGTGATCCTGGTTTGTTCACACGCCTCGCGGTAAAACTCCGCACGTGAATTTTGAGGGTGTGACAGAATTGATAAGGGGTTTCTAGTTCAACTTATCAAACGAAGCTACTCACAAGATTAATTGCATTATCATCAACAATTACACATCGTTTGATCATCTTTCGGCCGCGACTTGTTCTTTGTATTGTTCATCTCCAATCCATCATCAATCGGGTAATTATATTAGGCATAATATTCGTTTAATCATGGGGAATAAAAGCCCCATGATTATTAATGTTAATCGAATCAAATTAAACTTCAATTTGATCTAAGAACAATCTAGGGTTTATCGGATTTGGGGGATTTACTTTGATTATGTTCTTAAAGATTAAAAACAGAGATAAACCGCGGCTAAGGCCTTGGTTCACTGGTAACATATTCGCCCCTTGAACAGGAGGTCCCCGGTTCGAACCCGGGGAACCTAATGTTTGGTTTTAAGGCTTTTTAGCCTTTAATTTAAATCCACATTTTTTTAAAATTTATTAAAAATCAATTTATGAACTTATTAAATTTTAGAGATACTATATTATTTCCTGCAAATTTATTTCATAAAATATCTTAATATTTTTAAATATTTTAGATAAATAATATATTTAGTTTATTTTCTTATAAAATAGACTTTAAATAATGGTTTAAATCTGTTGGAGCTGTAAAAGATAGTCTATATTATCAACACAATGAAAGTCAACAAAAGTTAACGTCACGATCAAAGTCAACAAAAGTCAAACCCGACATGTTCGAGACGAGGAACCGAGATGAGACGTTGAAGATTTAGATGACTAGGAGTTATATTGTAATAAATATATTTTGTGTGAACAAAATATATTTTATCTTGTTTTTAGTCATTTTTATGCTTAATATGTAATTTTGTGTTAATTAGCCTAAGTCTAGGGAGTTAAGTGTAATTAGTGAATATTAGTCTAGACTATAAATAGGTTAATTGTCATTAGTGTTTGTTGATGGTGGAATGACTAATTGATTGAGGGATTTACTTGTAAACAATATTATTAGCAATCAATAGAGATCAAAGGGGTTTTGATTGTGATTATCATATTTTGATCTAATTCTTCATGATTTGATTCAAGTTTGATTACTGGAGTTACAAAATCATTAAATATTATTTGTTCAACCTTTATCTATATATATATACATATATATATATATATATATATATATATATATATATATATATATATATATATATATCTATATATATGTATATATATATATATATATATATATATATATATATATTAAATGATGATTATTTTAAAAGAAAAATTATTATAAAAGTTATTCAAACTTATAACTAGATATTATTACAAATGATTTGTTTTGCATTCCTTTATATTAAAATGCTTAAATAATATGTTTCATTTTTATGGAATTAAAAACTTAATCAATTACTTTATTTTATTTAATTTAGTTAATAAAACCCCCAAACACCAAATTGAAACCCTAGTCCTCAAATTATTTTATATATATGTATGTATGTATGAAAACAATGGAAAACTCACCAACGTTAAGTTGACCCATTTATTTTTAACATGTTTAAGGAAATGATAACGCTTAGCTTGTTTTGGAAGATTGTTGGAATCTAGGGTTGGACCTAGATTAATAATCAAAAGACATTTATTATTCCTATGATATTTTTTTCTATATTTTGTTAACTTTGGAAGACTTATGGTATTTCTACATGTATGTTATGAATCATGATGTTTAATAATAATGACACTTTTAATAGTCGTTGTGTGGCATGAACAATCTTAACCCTCACATCTCGACGTTTCCGCCGTTAAGGTTGGGGTGTGACATCTGGTAATGTCATTTGGGATAACCGATTCTCCAGTAGTGTTTATGGATTTAATGAATAGAGTATGCAAACCTTTTTTAGATAAATTTGTCATAGTCTTTATAGATGACATCTTGATCTATTCCAAGAGTAAGAAAGAACATGAGGAGCACCAAAGATTAACTCTGGAATTACTTACGAAAGAAAAATTGTACGCAAAATTTTCAAAGTGTGAATTTTGGAAAAGAGAAGTACAATTCCTAGGACACATAGTTAATCAAGAAGGAATTCAAGTCGATCCAGCATAGATTGAAGCTGTTAAGAAATGGGAAAATCCAAGAACGCCAAATGAAGTACGTCAATTGTTAGGATTGGCAGGTTATTACAGAAGATTTATATAGAATTTCTCAAGAATAGCGCAACCCTTAACAGGATTAACTCAGAAAGATAAGCCCTAAGTTTGGGGAGAAATGAAGAATGCTGCATTTGAACTCTTAAAGAGTAAGCTGTGTAGTGCCCCTATTTTAGCTCTTCCAGAAGGAATAGATGATTTTGTGGTTACTGTGATGCCTTACATCAAGGATTCGGATGACTTTTAATGCAACGAGGCAAGGTAATTGCATATGCATCCATGCAACTTAGAGGAAGCGAAAAGAATTATACTACTCACGATTTAGAATTAGGAGCTGTAGTATTCACACTTAAGATTTGGAGACATTATTTATATGGGACTAAGTGCACAATTTATACAGGCCATAAAAGTTTACAACACATATTCGATCAAAAGATATTAAATATGAGGCAAAGAAGATTGGTAGAATTATTAAGTGACTATGATTATGAGATCAAATATCATGTAGGAAAAGCAAATGTAGTAGCTGATGCTTTAAGCAGGAAAGAGAGAACCATACCATTACGAGTCCTTGCCATGAGAATGGAATTACGCTCGGATTTATTAAATTAAATTTGAGAAGCCAGCAAAAAGATGAATTAAGAATTGTAAGGCAAATTAAATACCTAGAATTTATGTCAGACGGAATCCTGAGATTTAAAGGAAGAATTTGGATTTCTAATAATGATTTGCTTAAAGAAACCATCTTAAGGGAAGCACATAAGTCTAAATATTTTGGTCATCCAGGAAATAATAAGATAAAAATTTGAGGAACCAATATTGGTGTCCCGGAATGAAGAAATCTGTTGCAAAGTTCGTAGAGAAATGCGATAATTGTTCTAGGGTAAAAGCTGAATATCAAAAACCCTTAGGATATTTGCAACAACCAGAAATTCCTGAATGGAATGGGACAAGATTACCATGGATTTTGTAACCAAATTACCAAGAACCTCAAGTGGGTATGACACAATATGGGTTATAGTCTATAGACTGACTATATCAGCTTATTTCTTGCCAATAAGAGAAGATTATAAGATGGAAAAATTGGCAAGGATTTACATGAAGAAAATCGTGTCTAAACATGGAATACCCATTTCAATTATATCAGACAGGGACAACCGATTTACTTCAAGGTTTTGGCAGACTTTACACAAAGCATTAGGAACTCAAATAAACATGAGTACGACATATCACCCCCAAACAGATGGACAAAGTGAGAAAACCATCCAGACATTGGAGGATATGTTGCGAGCTTGTGTATTAGACTTTGGTGGTAATTGGGATACACACTTACCTTTGATAGAATTTTAATATTATAATAGTTACCATGTCAGTATTCGGACAACTCCATTTGAAGCTTTATATGGAAGAAAGTGTAGATCACCCTTGTGTTGGAATGAAGTAGGAGATAGACAACTCACAGGCCCAGAACTCATACAAGAAACGTCTGATAAAATCTTCGAAATTAAAAACAAATTGAAAACAGCCCGTGATAGACAGAAAAGCTATGCTGATAAAAGAAGAAAGCCACTGGAATTTCAAATCAGGGATAAAGTATACCTAAAGGTATCACCCTCAAAAGGAATTATCCGGTTTGGAAAAAGAAATACGTTGAATCCTAGATATGTTGGCCCTTTTGAGATAACTGATAGAATTGGTACTGTAGCATATAAGTTAGACTTACCTCATGAATTAGGTGGAGTACATAACACTTTCCATGTATCCAATTTGAAGAAATGTCTGATGGATGAGACATTAAAAATACGAATCCAAGAAAACAAAATAGATAAGAGACTTCATTTCGTGGAAGAACCAATAGCCATTATGGACAAAGAAGTAAAAAGTTTGAAAAAAGTAGAATTCCAATAGTAAAAGTCAAGTGGAATTCAAAAAGGGGACCCGAATATACATGGGAAAGAGAAGAGGAAATAAAAAGAAAATATCCACACTTATTTGAGGATAAATAAAATGAAAAGGAGCAAGTGACAGGATAAGTTCTCTACAACCCTATGGAACTCATCAATGAATTTCAGGACAGAATTTTTTTTTAGGGGGGGGGGGGATGTGACGACCCTAAGGTTAGGCAAGCTAATATCTTAAAATTTTCTATAGATCTATACTTATATAATTTGTTAAGTAATCATAAAGATAAGTTTTATTTGACTAACTCTTTATAAATGTTATGTGTTTAATTAATTATGCATATATATGTACATGCATGCATCCATGCATAAATATTTACGCATGCATCCATGCATAAATATTTACGTATGCATGAATATGAAAACTTGTAAACTTTGTGATCTAGATTATATGATTAGTTATTGGATTGATTGATGCTTTCATCTAAGTATGTAAAGAACTAAGATTTAAAACTTCATCACACATCATAAATAAAGTTAATCTTTAAAAAGTTGATAACAAAACTAAAACCAAACTAATCATAAAACACTTGAACACCAAACGAACATACAAACCTAACTCAAGAACTCGGATCATCAATAAACCTAAACTAACCTACTTGTTCTTGGCTCATTAAAGAGTTAACAAAACAAGTTTAGCAAATCCTTAACAAGATTAAAACTAATCTAATGACTAAGTCCAAGAATAGGACACCTAGGACAACCTAGACACCAAGCAACACCCAAACTCGCCACCTATCCCTACACGGTCGACTAAGCTCTCTTAAGACCACCATCTCACCACCCTAATACTAGAGGTAATCATGGCTGGCTCCACTACATGAATTCTCGGCTGAAGGGTTCCACACAACCACCACTCCATCAAACACCAACCCATTCTCTACATCCTTGTTCTCTCTCGGTTTTACACATCCACAAGCACATCACAGTAAACCACCATAACCACAAGTCACTACACCACAACCATCTCTCGGTTTCTAAGCAGCCAACATTCTCTTCCTCTCGGTTTTCAAATCACCAACTCCAACCATTTCATCATCGTCATTCTTAACCATCACCATCTTGGACTCAACCTCAAGTACTTAAGATCAAGCACCAAGAAGACCACCTCAACCGGATCATCAAGAAACCAATCCTATAGTTTACTCCTTCAAGAAAGGTTAGATTCCAAAAGTCTATCATTAACAAACTTTAAGAGTTTATATGTGTTTAAACAAACATATAAACTCTTAGAAATTAAATCATCACGAATGTTCATGAGAAATTACACAACATCTGATTTTCCTTTAAAATTCAGTAAAAATAGAAGTTCTAAAACTAAAAAGCTCTTTATAAACAAAGGTTTTAACAAAAAGATTACAAATAAAAGGATAAAAACCATAATATTCTTGATGAACTGGATTAAATACTTAAATGACTGTGATGGTAGGAATAAAATTAGGAGTTTGTTAGAAAATATTAGAAATAGCATTCTGTAAATTTTGGTGTAATAATAATAAGTAAATTAATTTATATAATTTATTCAAGATAATAAAAGAAAATTATCATATGGAAGCTCCGGACCTGGTAAAGATCTGGAAATATTATATGATGGACCATATATTTTATAAGAATTACTGAATAAATTTCATGATTTAATTCGTATATATGACTGAGTTTTATAATTTAGTATATTCTGTAATTAAAAAATAAGAAGAAATATAAAAAAGGTGATTTAAATTATGAAATATTTACATGAAATATGGTACCCTGAATAGATTAGTATGTGTGAAATTCGTTTTTCTAGAGATGTTTAACTATTTATGCTAATTTATGTAAAACTGGTAAAAATCATAGTAAATTGTCTATTATGAGTTAATAACCTAAAATTTTATGGGATAATATAGATTTCAGAATATAGATCCTGGTAAATTTTTATAAAATTAGAAAATCCGTAGATATTTCTGCTGATTTATTTGAATTTTGTAAAAATTCTAGAAAATTATCTATAAATAATTATTAGTTGAGATTTTTACATATTAATTTGGATTTTTGGATATTTCTGCTATCAAAATTTGGTGATATATGAATAATTGTAACTACTGTTTTAAAATCATTATAAGTGTTGAAAATTTTAAAGAAATAAGATTTATTTCTAACATATAAATATTTTATAGGATTTCTGCTGGAATAAAGGTGAGATTCATAGCCCCATTTTTTTTACATTCATAAGTTTTGGGAAAAAAAGCATACTATTTTATGATTGACGCTATTATAAATAAGATATTTTTTGAGATTACTGTCAATGAGGAACCATTTGGGAATATAGGTAGCACTACTTAGGAAAATATTTACTGCACCAGCAGGATGAGTGTAGTGATGCTATGTTATCTGATTTTGTGATTTATGTTTGTGACAGTTATAAATCACTTGTCTTATAAGTAGGTTTGGTTGTAATCTTATTTATGTTGCATCAATATATTTTGTTTAAGTAATTAAACCTATGTTCTCACCAACATTATATTGACTGTTTTGAGTATGTTTTTTCAGTTATTCAAAATGACTAACAGTATTATGTTTTCGTTTGATGTATACAATAGATGGGGCGAGGCGATGGGAAGAACTTGTGTTAAGTTGACTGTGAACATGTATGATCTTAGTTTGACAGTGGATGCTCACTTCCACTACTACTGAAGATGTAGCACTTAACAAAACTTTTTGTAATAGGGTTATGTTAGTTTTTCAAAGGCTTAGTTGTAATGTAACCCGAACCTATAATTATCTATGATAATGTTATGATATATCATCTATTATAATGTTTGTTGTATTTACTTTGTAATCAATATGTTCTGAGCTGAATAGTCACACCCAAACATTTCACGCTTCCGCCGGGATGTGACAAAACGACCCGAATCAAATGTTGTAGATATAGAATCTTAAGCTTGATCAAACATCATAAAAACCCTGTTTAAGTACCAAACTTTAAATCATTCAGCATCTTCTATATATAGGTAGAAACACTTATTCCAAAACCTTCAAATAATAACAAGTTTTTGCATCTGGATCATGTTCTCGCATTTTGTAAAGTTTTTTGTAAAAATTAAAATTGATGATTCATAGTTTTTTGTATGGATGATGAAGTTTTCACATGGTGAAGTTTTTGTATGTGAAAATTTTCACAAATGATGGTTACTAATGTGAATATGTTGCATGAAATATTTTCTTATGAAAAATTTTCTCGTGGAAAAGTTTTTTATACAAAAGTTTTTTTATACAAAAGTTTTCTAATGAAAAGTTTTCTCATGAAAATTTTCAAATAAAAAATTTTCTTATGAAAAGTTCTCGCGTGAAAGTTCTCGCATGAAAGTTCTCGCAAAAATACGGTTTTTTTAAAAGTTCTCGCATGATGCAGTTACTCCCGCAAAAACTGCAACCAAAATCAACTTTTATGAGTTTCAATCACTGCCACGGTCTTCGTTTTTCACCATCTAAACTCAAAAATGTTGAGTGTAATAATGCGGATCATCAATATAGCATGTAACAAAGCTGATTTGATGTGTGTTCACCCTCGGTTTCACATTCTTCTCCTTCGAAACCGGTACAAACTCGATTAAAAACATTTAGATCTTCAACCCCATGTTTAACGTCTTAAAACAGATGATTGTGGAATGAAAATCCATGTATCAAGAGCAACACCTTGCTTTGATAACAAATGTAAAAACCTTATCACGATCGATTCCACATATTGTTGCACTTGATGATCAAATTAAGACGGATGTGTGCGTGTGTGATATCAACGAACTTCAAACAAACTCAATAGAATATTATTAATCAGAAGATTATAATACCAAAGAAGTTTACATTATTGAAGCTCTATCCACCTCCCATCGGGTGGCCCACAACTCTCTACTCTCTCACCCTCAGAGCACTTTTCAAATGAAACACACATAATAAAGTACAAAGAAAAAACATCTATATACAGTATCCAGATGTTCTCACGTGAGAATATTAAGTTCTCGCGCGACAACTTTAAGTTTTCGCGCAATGAGATTTTTATCCATCATTTTGGAGTTCTCGCATCCTTGTATTATTCGCATGTTTTAAGTGTTCGCTTTTCACTTGATATTGTAATCTATAAAGGCTAGCTCCTTAAAGTTATCATTCTCCTCCCTCCATTCCTAGCATAGTCTCTCATACAAGTAGGGCTTCCATTAGTTTTTTTTATCTCCTCCTAATCTCTCCCTAAACCATAGAAATTTTCATACTTTTTCCTCTCTGGCACTCTCCCTCATCCACTGTTTAAATTAAATGAAAACAAAATATTAAGCACATGCTTTGTAGAACGATATGCAAGGTTTGTATGTATCACATCAAGAACCAGGCTACTAATTTTCTTGTTGGATGCGGAGCAAACACTTAGACAATAAGACTAACACTACTAGAAAATAGACCTTTAATGACACGTAAATTATAACACATATTTATTTTATGACATTCAAAAGCGTCTGTCATAAAAAAAAATGTCAAATTTACTAAAATCTTGCACGTACAGAGGGTGTCATCTTTCGGTGTCATCTTATATTTTCAAAACCCCTGGCGCGCGTAACTGTGTTTCAATCACAAAAATCAAATAAAAACCTAGGGTTCACTCCTCTCTAGTGGGTGTTTGGGAGTGCTTATTTTTATCAACTTTTAACTTTTTAACTTTTGAAAAGTTAAAAAGTCATTTTATAGTGTTTGGCAATGTGATTGTTGTGAGTGAATAAGTTAATAAGTCACTCCATACTAACTTATTAACTTATTGAAAAAGTCAATAAGTCAATAAGTTGGTTTTTTAAAACATTCCCAAACATGCCCCTAGCTTCAGTTCACCGATGATGAAGGCTTAGCATCACCATTGCATCTTTGTCACCGATGCAATCTTCATTTGTTCTTAGTTCACAAGGAAGGCTTTGTACAACTGATGCAATCCTCACCCGATGTTTGTGCAGGATCAGAACCACTTCCCTGTGCGTTATTTCTTTGCACGTTTGTTCCCTTCAATTGCTTCTGTCGCGAGTCTTTCTGTTTGCTAATCCTATGGTTAGGTTTGGGTATCCTTTTGAATACGTGTTGGAATAAACATCGTCCTCCGCTCAAAAGTGCGTCCCACTGGTTTCAGATTTAGTCCCTTTGATGTATTTGGAAATTGGGTTCTCTTGTTTATAATCTTTTGGTTGTGTATACAAGTATGAAGTTTTGTTTTTCGTATTGATATGGTTGATGTCGATTTGTAGATTATGTGAATCCAATAGCTTTTCTTCTCATAACACAGCTTTTTAGAGGTTCTAGTAATTGCAATTTCAAGTTAAATTATAACGATGTTTAAGGAACAGAGGTAAAAGCTCTTTCACAATTGAATATTCCACTGTTAGTGCTACCTTTTTTGTTTGTTTTGCATATATCTTTATTGTGTTTTCATCAATGTCGGATTGGCAAAGGCTCTCTCACAAGGATTTGATGATAGCACTTGGCCATTGTAAAGCAAATTTGGCAGGTTTGTCTTTTATTATATGATTAAGATACATGGAAAGTGATACTCATTGGTTATGATGTTTGACATTCTAGAATCATTGTAGTTTTGTTAAGCTACAAGGAGGGTCATTTTATCACAAATATCACTTTGCTAATGGTGAAAAAAACTTCATTTAAAATATACCATAAACAACAGGGAATGAGTAGTTAGATTCTTTGAACTCTTTCGTATAATATTAATTATGATAATATTTAAAGATTCTTGGCCCATCCTCTATTAAATGTTCCCATGTCTTTTGATTGTTTTTAAATTGCATACATCCATTTAAATTTTTTAATTTTGAATATATACATGAAGTAGTGTCATGGTTTTCTAATAATATCATCTTTATTTTATAGTAAATTGGATGCTATACATGACGTTGCTAGAGAAGTTGATGCCAATAACTTGCTCAAATGCGGTCACATTTCATATTTTATCCAAACCATCCTTCAATTTGATATTATTGTTACTTATTGTCACAGTAACCCTGCAAAATTGCAGATAGTGATGATCAAGTGCCTTTGCACGGGGCTGTTGATTGTGACTATGTTGATGTTGCAGAAATTGTATCGAGCAGGAATGCTGACAAATCAAAAGGTAATTAATTAGACGCAATTGCGTGTAAATGAAACTAAAAAGATATGCTTCTAGCATAAACTGATGTCTGTTTATTATATGACAACAAAAAGGATAATGAAGGCCATATGCCCTTGCATTATGCTGCTGCGTGTAAGCTAGATGAGATTGGTGTGTTACTAGTGAAAAAAAATAATGATTTGTGGCAGACTATATAGGCAAGAAAATAAGATTATAAAGGCTTGGGTGTTGATGTGACCAACACAGCTTCTTCACCTAATCGGCATAGCCAAAAACTCAAGAAAAATCTAGTTTTTCATGGGTATGTATCTCCAGATGCCACTCAGGACCTTATTTTGTGTTTTTGATCATGGGTTTTTATGTTCTCATTTATACTACAAAGGTTACAGGACCATAGTTTTGGTAATCACTCAATTTGGTCACAGGGCATCACATGAATAAATAAGTGTTTCTTAACTTACTTACATTTTAATGTTTATAGGTGGCATCGTTCTATTTGATCAAGGGTTTTATGTGCTCATTTATTTAACAACAGACATCAAACATTCACTTACACTCTTACAGGTGAGAATTAAGATTTTTTACTTCTGGCTCTTGTATCATCTTTTAGTTTTTTAATAATCGTCATAGATTGAACTTGTCTTGTGAATGGATTTGTAATCAGAGTTAAAAGAGCTTAAATTTTGAGCATATTTGCCTCGACTAGATTACATATTTGTAAATTTCTTAAAAAAATACAAGTCTGTTTGCTTCGTGTTAGCCTATACATGTGGTTTACCGAATGGATTTGTGATAATAAACAAATCTTATAATTTGCAGCCTGCTATTCATTTTTGTTATAATCTAATCCACCTCTTCTATTGTGCCGCTAGGATTACGAAATTGCTTCCCAAGTTATCACAGATGCAAGGAGTTGGTAAGAGGCTGCTGGAATGGATGTTTGAGAATAGGTATCATGCCAAAGGTTCCATACATGATATATTTTTATAGATTAATTTGCTTATGATCTTACCAAGTATAATTTCCCAGGTGATGCTAATTGTTTTTTAAAATAGGATGATATCTTTCTGGATTCTTAACATGATGAAACGTTTTATGACATCACATGATATGCTGCATAAAGCTGTTTGGCGGTTCAAAGGCAAAATTTTTTGTTTTAATCGAAAGTTTGGAATTTTGATTCAATCTAATCGACCATTCAGGCAGCATTCATAAGAAGGCAACTTCAAGGTTAGTGTTTAAAACTTACTCTTTTGTTGAATATTTAGTACTGAAATACTACTTTAAGATACTTAATTATGGTTTGATGCCAATATGTATGCTGCTGAATTGAAACTTATTGACTGGAGACTCTGTGTTGGTTATTAATTTGAGACACTAATGTTTATAATTTAAGTTGTGTGGTTTATGCATTTTATTTATTTAGACTTATTTGTTTGCTTATTTGCAACTCTATGCTAGTTAATGAAGCAAAGTACATAAGCTTAACAGAACCCTTAGATAACATTAATAAGAAAACCTTGATTTACATGGATTACTCTTAAATTCATGAATGTAATTCATGATTCTTTAGGTGTAAGCCTGCTTAGGTAGTCACCCATATGAACACGTCCACAAGATGTATTAAGACTTCAAGACAATTAAGTTTGAATTATTCTCTATTTCCTTTGTTTTGGAAGTAAATGGTTAGTAAACTGAATATTTTTTAATTAGAAATAAATGATTGTTGCCTAAAACAATAGTTGGGATCATATGTAATTAAGAACCTAAAAATAATCACATCACTTGAATTTAAGGTAGATGATGAATAGCATTGTTGTCATGTTCGTTGTTTGTAAGTCATATATGGTTTAATGTTTTCCTAATTTTCAGGTTGGGGAAAAGGAAGATAACTACACAGATGTTAGTATTGATGAAATTTGCGAAGAAGGGTCGACTTTTGTTGCAAACTTTTATTTTGTTAACCTTTTGTTTCGAAATTAGAATGGAATGTTATTAACTACAAAATGTTACTTGTGTGTTATAAAATATTGTATGGAACAACATTGTTTTGCTATATATGTAGTTTTTTTTGTATTATGTGCTATTAATCATCAATTAAAACAACTATGAGAGCCATGCAAATCGGTTATTGCAAGTTTAAAATTGTCATGTATAATGTCTTTGAAACCATGACACACATTTATGACACACAAATGCATGTCATTTTTATTTATGATAGAGAAATCCTTGACACGCAATGGTTGTTATAAATGCGTGTCAAAAATGTGTTCATAAATAGATGACACACAAATACGTCTCATATTCATTTATGCCAGAAGCTTCCTTGACACACTTTTGCGTGTCATTTATACCTTTTTATGACACGCATTGCTTGTCATTAAAAGTATATTTTCTAGTAGTGTAATGATGTCACCCAACATTCTCTTTGCATCAATTACCCCACTATGGAGAATTTTATGTAAAATTTGTTCTTGTCCACTTACTACCCCTCTTCCAAAGTACAAAAAAGAAAGACCCTAACAAGCTCCTCAAGGAGTTTAATTCATGTTATGTATTCCCGAATGACGCAACACAACGTTACCGAATATCAAACTAAGCTTAAGCTATTCCATTTTGCCCTACAAGACTCGGCCAAATGTTGCACTATTACCCTCCATCGGGGTCGGTAACCACATGGAATGAGCTTGTAAGGTCGCTTGTAGACAAGTACTTTCTTATGTTGAAAGCCTCAATCCTACGTAAAAGGATCATTGAAATCGAGCAAACCAAAAAGGAAAGCTAATATATACTTTCAGGTGATGCGTCAAAATGAGAATCAAGTCTTTGGCAAGATGGATCAAACATTGTTATGTACAACTACTAGGAGTGCCCTATTAACAAAAGTGTATGTTGTTCACCTAATATGTGTTGGGTTCTAGATTCACTTTAGGCATGACGTTAATTTAGTTGTACTAAAATAAATATAGATTTTGGTTATTTAAAAAAGAAGTTGTGTATAATGTTGTAAAAGTTACAATGTATATCTTTCATAATTAAAGATAAGTTTCGGAAGATTCTGGTTTTTTGCATAGTATCGATCTGATTTCCTTTTCGATTATAGACTAATACATATCGAAGTGGATTTTCTTTACAAAAGAATATGTTATTTAAAGTAAATTAAATAAATTTAAAATAAAAATAAATGAAAATTATACATATTAAAAACCAGACAAATTAAAGTCAAAGGAAAATAAAAAAAATCATTACAACAAGATGCATGCCAAAGTTCGTTTAGAATATACTTTTAATGTCTATATATGTACGTCATAGATGTTAAATTCCCCTTGTTAACTGATTTTTGTCACTAAACCAGAACCATTCATTTCATTTAGATATTCTGATATATTTTTCTAAAAGAAAACTAGTGATTGGATTTATGTGGTTAGTTAAGTGATCTAGTAGATTTCACGTATGTCACTTTGGACGACTAGCCACGATGGAGCATGTGGTGTACGATTGCCTGTGATCTAAGTTGTAATCAATACCATTAAAGAGACAAAATATTAAACACAGTTATAACGTCATTGCAAACGTTTATTAACTCGTCGTTTATAGAGATACAAACAAAGTAGTGCTGAACAAATTGGCTGAGCTTTTTACCTGACACCCTGCTTTTGGATAAATTACAAATGAAAACGATTTATAGGTTGTAGCTCACATAGTCACATGACATGTTTTTATCTAAGATTGCTCTTCACGAGTTGGCACGTCCAACACAACAAGAGCACGGAAACATGATACGACCTGAACATGACATGATGTGTTAGTGTTATGTGTGAGTTTTAAATATTTAAAACCATGTTTTTAATCAAATTTTGATATCCAATACAGTCACTTTGTTACGTGTTTGAAATGCAGGTTAAATGAAGTTTAACGAATATTATTTGAGAATGATACAAAAGATAGCAAGACTATAGCTTAAAAGGTGCCAAAAACAAATAAAACTGTGAAAAATTCAAGGAGGTCGTAAGCTACGGTCCTGAGACCGTAACTTACGACCCCGTGCTAAGATCATCTGGAAACCCCGCAAGACAGGGGTTCGGTTGTCTGGAAAAAGTTAGGTCGTAACCTACGGCCTATATGCCGTAAGTTACGGTCCAACGTGAGATTTTGTGTTTATTTCGAATATTGAATTCTATAAAAGCCCAATCACTATGGTTTTGAGGATACACACTCCTTGAGCCCCAAGAACGCTTTTTTTGACGAAATTCAGCCATAGAACCTCCTATAATCATCTTAAATCATCTACATTAATCATCAAATCAACATTGAAGGCATAATGAAGACGATGAGTGACTAAATCATTGGCGGTTGCTTTCGGGTGGAGAGTTCTTGCTAAGTGAGACGGTTAGTCATAATAATAATTATTATAATTATAATAGTAATAAAAAAATAAATTAGAATTGTTTAATTGAAATAATGATAGATATGAGGAAGCTAACGTGAAAGGTTTTTAGAAAATAAACAAAATATTAAGGGATGATAATGTTTTGTTAATTATAGGAGAAAATAATTAAAAAAATCTACTTTCAATGCTCTAAAAGACCCAAAAAATTACGAAAAGGATAGCATAAATCATCTTGAAAAGTACCTGTCCGTCCATATAACAACTCTATATGCCAAGGTTGCATTAATGCAAAACCTTGACTAAGGCAGCAAAAATATCGAAAAGCTTATTCCCCAAAGAAGTTTTAAAACAACGTTATACACTCTACTAAATGTCCATAACCTTTATCATACGTCTTCAAGGACATCTATCCTCGTATAGTCTCAAAACTGAGGTGCAAGTCTAATAAATTGTCACTAGCTCGCTTATTCTAGGTTAGTTTAGGTTTGCTTTGCTCATCATCCCCTCTATTGTGATGGTTTTAAGGTGGTGGCATCATTATCTGTATCCTTTTCACATGACAAGAACATCTCAACCCTCTTTATTTTTCTTATCAAACATCTTCAAGGACATCTATCCTCATATAGTGTCATTAGTGAGGTGCAAGCAACCACTAACTTTTCCTGGAAAACTTCAATTATTATATTGTCTAACTTCATGTACACATCCACCTCATAATCCTTATCTATGTTAGTTCTAGCTTTAATATTTTGTCTTCTTGATAGTCCAACAATCATATTTGTATAGCATAGCTAATGGAACCACAACCCTTTATAAATCCCTCTCAATACTGTTGGGAACCTATTGTCGCACGATACACCTTTTGTTGCTTTTTATTTACACCAAGTTATGAATGCTACATCACTATCTATCTTCCCATCACTCTAAACAAATGATTAATCATATATTTGAACTTGGTTTTGTGGGATAATTTGATATTCAATGGTAATTCACGTTTATTCCCCGATGGCTATATCACTAAAGTTACAATATCCTTAAACATTTATGCTCGATCTAGGGTTTTTTGCAATCCTATGGCCTCTCATTTAAATGTGGTTTTTTTTTCTACTAACATGATATCATCTACGAAAAGGATGCACCACATGATATCATTTTAGATCGACCTCACCAACTCATGCAAGACTACTTTAAAAATAAACTAAAGCTTTTATGTAAATCCTCGAGAAAGGCTCATCTCCAAATAGAAAAAGCCTGTATCACCCCTTTGCGCACAAACACTTGTTTTAACCCCACATACATATTCTTAATAATCTATATAAAGCTTGTAGGGACCCCCCTTTTCTCAAGGCCACCCTAATAGACATGGCAAACTATAGTATGCTTTTTGTAGGTCAATGGAAATCATATGCAAATCCAACCTTTCTCCCTAGGCTTTTTCATCATTCTTCTTAGAATGTATATTGTCCCCCTCTGTCATAAATCCGAACTGGTTTACCATACCACAATTCTCTTATTTAATTTTAGCATTAGCTACTTGTTTCTCAATATTTTTTAGTATGATTAGTAGCTTAATCTGTCTACTGTTTCCACAACCTTGGCCTCATCTTTGCTTTAGTATAAAAGCCTTAAAACACTACTACTTTAGGACCTTCGCTAATCTGCTGCATTTCTAGTTTTGAAGATACATTTAACTAGTGGTGTGCAAAAATATCCAAATCTAAAATTGAATACAAAATATTCAAAAAGCCAAACACAAAATATATGAATATTTGAATATCCAAAAATTTTAATTAGGATTAGGATAGTGTTTTTGAAATTGTTATAATATTTGAATATATGAGTTATCCTAATTATTTCTATAAAAACTATTAAATAATAAATAGTAATTATAAATTTAGGATATTATTGTATATTTTGTTACAAAGTTCAGATATCCGAAAAAATATTTAATAGAAATTAAATCTTTAATAAATCTGTTAAATAATACATATTTTTATAGAATTCAGATGTCTATTTGGATATTTGAATCCAAATCTAAAATTTCGGATATCCTCAGGTACAGATTCGAATATTGAAATCCACAATCACAAATTCAAATATCTTATTTTAAACACCACTTACACTTAATATATTTCATAACTATTGAACTCTTTCCTCTTAAATACTTCTACACCTCAATGAGATGTTCACCTTTTCAAGTGTCTTGAACCCTTCCATATTTTTAAGTCTTCACCTCATCTCTTTATGTATGAACGTATGAGGATAGCAATTATGTTGCTTCCTTCTTGAGGGTGGGTCTTCTTGAGGGTGGGGTGGGGAAGGGGGTTATGACATAATACTATATCAAAACCTCATTTCAAAAAGAAAAAGAAAAAACAAATAACTTGATTATTCATATTTTCACGTCCATGCTTAAATTACCCATACTTTAGGGCTTTTGGTAACGTTATGATAAGTCAATAACATATCTGACCGAATAACAGGTACTAAATACTCGTTAGTTATTCAATATATTTCTAAAACTTATCCATTAAAAGCTTCAATGATTTTGATTTAATTTTCTTTTTCCCTTACTTTTTAGTATTCTTTTTCCTTGACACTAAAGATAAAAACACCTTTTTAATTTAATGTTTTTAAAAGGATAACATTTATGTTTAAGCATATGTTCATTGCACCGAACATACGTGGTAATAAACAAATAAAACCCAAATTTCTCAAAATCGTCTCAAAATTGATTTAACCTAAAATACAACTGCCACTACTTTCTCCACTTCGTCACCTCAAACGTCATGCTTTTCACTTTTTCCCCTAATATAAACCCCATCTCACAAATGACAAACCCAACCCACAATCACCTCACCTTCACTCGAACCCTAAACCACAACCATGACCATCCCTCAACCTCACCCACACTTCCTGGTTCTAACCTTCCCAGTCCAGGGCCACATCAACCCATCATTCCAGTTCGCCAAACGACTCACCCAGCTCGGTGTCAAAGTCACCTTCGCCACCACCCTCTCAGCCTACAACAAAATCACCAAAGTTGGCCGCACTCCTGACTCCTTCACCTTCGCCGTTTTCTCCGACGGCTTCGACGATGGCTACAAGCCCCATATCGACGACACCGCCGTCTACCTCACTCAGCTAAGGACCCGAGGAACCCTTAGCTTGAAACAAACCATTCTTTCAAACGCTGAAAATGGAACTCCGATCACTTGTTTGGTGTACACCCTTCTGTTACCATGGGCTGCAGAGGTGGCCCGTGAGCTTAACGTGCCGTCCGCATTGTTGTGGATTCAACCAGCTTCTGTGTTAAGGGTGTATTATTATTTCTTCAATGGGTATGATAAGCTCATTGGGGACGATGATTCATGTAAGGACCCCTTATGGTCCATTGAGTTGCCTGGGCTACCGGTGCTCAAGATTCGTGATCTACCGTCGTTTTGTCAGCCTTCGAACACGTATAACTTTGCATTGCCTTTGTTTAAGGAGCAATTTGATGTGTTTGAGTGTGAAGAGAAGAGTACGATACTTGTGAACACTTTTGATGCGTTGGAAGAAGAGGCTTTGAAGGAGATTGATGGGAGGTTGAAGATGGTGGGTGTCGGACCGTTGATTCCTTCGGCGTTTTTAGATGGGAAGGATCCGTTGGATAAGTCGTTTGGGGGAGATTTGTTTGCGACGTCGAAAGATTGTGTCGAGTGGATGGACACGAAGGATGAAGGGTCTATTGTTTATGTTTCGTTTGGTAGCATTATTGTGTTGTCGAAGAAGCAGAAAGAGGCGATAGCGCGTGGGTTGTTGGCGAGCCGAAGGCCGTTTTTGTGGGTGATTAGGGATCAAGATGGAGAGGCGAAAGGCGAGAAGGTTGAAGAAGATGGAGGAGATGAAGTGAGTCGTTGTATGGAGGAGGTTGAGCAATTTGGTATGATAGTCCCATGGTGTAGTCAACTAGAGGTGTTGTCACACCCTTCTTTGGGTTGTTTTGTGACTCATTGTGGGTGGAACTCGACTCTGGAAAGTATAGCTTGTGGGGTCCCGGTGGTGGCGTTTCCTCATTGGACAGATCAGTCGACCAATGCAAAGCTTATAGAAGATGTATGGGGAACGGGGACGAGGGTGACTCCGAATGAAGACGGGGTCGTGGAAGGCGAGGAGATACGAAGATGCATCGAAATGGTGATGGGAGGACATGAAAAAGGAGAGACGATGAGAAAGAACGCGAAGAAGTGGAAGGAGTTGGCGAGAGAGGTTATGAAAGAAGGTGGATCTTCGTATATGAATCTCAAGGCTTTCGTTGAAGGAATTGGTAGAAGTCCGACTCGTGATAACGTGGTCACGGTATCAAGTAAAGAAGTGAAAGATCTCGAATCTAAATTGGAATCTGTTTTGTGATTCACTACGAAACAAATGAGTATCACCAGTGCATCATAGTTCACAAATCAGTCATTTGGTCAGATTTGATTCTAAGGATAAAATATCACATGATCACCTATTTTCCTGTGGTTAATGAATTTTTTTTATAAGTTTATTAAAGCAGGCCGATTAGGATATCAGTTGTGACAAAATTCAAAAGAATATAATATAGTTATTTGTTATTAGTTTTTTAACAACAATTTTTTCTTTTAGTACCGAATAGTTTTGTAATAGTAAGGATTTAAATACAGGTCATTTTTGTTGAAGGCAACACTAACACCACTAGATATTGTGTTATTATTATTTCAAGTATTGGACGTAAATAATGCATGTGGTACGTGTACAATGAATACAACTCAAATGTTCAACGACGTATGATCTATATGCTTGTCAAAATCATGCAGAGACTATATTAATAATGACAAGCATATATAAAAGACCGATCGATTATCCTATTATTTGAATTCGGTGGTGATAATTTATCAACCATTCAACCTGATCTCCTAGCCTCCATCCAAACGCTATCCAGAAGGTAGAAAAAATGGATAATCTTATTTAATTAGGATCTTTATATATTTAA
Organism: Flaveria ramosissima; assembly: GCA_025215565.1. Lineage (NCBI taxonomy): Eukaryota > Viridiplantae > Streptophyta > Magnoliopsida > Asterales > Asteraceae > Flaveria > Flaveria ramosissima. The sequence goes on from CM046037.1 coordinate 17,244,432, forward strand.
TTTAAAATAACTACAATCTCTTTAACTACAAGCTTTTAAAGCCTATGAGATTAGAGGGGTTTAGTGGACATGGGAGGGGTTATATTGAGACATTATAATTTTTTAATCTCTCAGGATCGACTAGCTCTTTTTTAACACGTATAAATTAAAATTCTTAAAGTTCTTGAAATCAATTAGTTTTTTTTTATCTACATGGTGTAGCTTCCCTTACTGGTTTAACAAAATGTAACAAGGTAGACTTTCAAGACGTACAGTCAATAAAAATGGTTCTCATTTGAATTTAGTCGATGATAGTCTGTAGGTAAACATATGTGGGTCAAGCATTTTCTAATAGATTACTGACAAAAATTACAAAGAGATAAACAGTGAATTTCTCACACGTGCTAGTGGTAGTTCCACCGATAGATTATCCACTGATTCCGAACGAATGATAGTGGTGATTACGATGGTAACAACGGATTAGCGATAAATATATTGTTAATTAATTTCAGTTCTAAAAATAATATATATATATATATCGTCGTCTTCTATTTGCAAAAATAAAGCATACATTAAAAAGAAACTAAACTAAAACAAAAATATAAATATAAAAAAAGTTTATTTAATTAAATATATATATAATTAAGTTACATACAAGAGAGACCTCCATATAAGTATAGACATATAGTAAATGTATAACATACCTCTATCAATGTATAGGCAATTTTTTTGGTTATTCCATGGTTTTAGGCAAGAAATAGGTGTTGTTTGGAATTCAGTTGTTTCATCAGGGAAACTAGCAGATGTGGGTGAGTTGGCACCACTTTTATTGGCTAAAGTAATTTTAACTTTGTAGGAATTTTCAATTTATTTTTTTACTTACTTTCCTATAGAAATTGATTTTCTTTTATAACTTGTTATGTAATTTTGTCTTATAAAATAGGATTAACTTATATAGAAAAGTAGTTGTTATAATAAAAAAGTATAAAACCAAATATATACTTTCCTGCACATCCGTTACTCTAACCACCAGAAGTAGTGCCAGCTCAGCCACATTCGCTAGTCTCACGCCTATTTTCTAAACTAAGTTTTCTTATATATAGGGTGTTCAGCATTCGAATCGGATTCAAAAAAAATCAAAATTCGATTTGAAATTTCGAATACGAATTCAATTTGAATCAAATTGTGAAATTTTGATTGTGAATTCGATTTGATTCGATTCAAATAAGAACTTTAATTTTATGAGAACTCTAGAAAACAATATGAGGCACAAGTTTTCAATGAAAAATGGTAAATAGCGAAAACAAAATTAAACAATTATCAAATGAAAAATAAAATAAAAATAAAAGTAAAAAACGAAAATGTTTTCTAACATCGTCTTACATATTTGTAATACCAGATTTAAATATGTGTAAAACAGAATTTACATATGTGTATACCAGATTTGTACATGTGTAATGTCTAATTTACACATGTGTAAATAACGAGTGAACGAATTTTTTAAAAAGGATATCAATATAATACGTGTTGAAAAGATAAAATAATACTGAAATTAATGGTGAATTGTTTTAAAAAATAATATCGTAAAAAAAGTTATAACATTAAAAAAAGGTGAAAATGACATATTACTTTGTAATGTTACATGTGTAGCTCATATTAGTTACAAGAGTTCTCACAAAAAATAATGGTTTTAAATATAACCCTACATATATATATATATATATATATATATATATATATATATATATATATATATATATATATATATATATATATATAGGTAGGGTTATATTAAAAATCAGTAGGGGATGGATCAAATGAGAACTCACTTTTTTGTGAGAATTCTAAGAATTAATGTGAGACACTACTTTTTAATGGTAAAATGGTAATCAATGAAAACATTATAAAAAATCATAAAACAAAACGAAGAAAAATTAAAAAAAGTACAAACACAGAAGTGTTTTTCTCGTTTCCCTCTATCATTAAAAAAATAAAAAATTATAAAAAATAAAAAAAATCTCGTTTTTTTACGAACGTTATTTTACACATATGTAATACCTGGAATGACATATGTGTAAAACAGAATTTATACTTATGTAATGACTAATTTACATATGTTTAAATAATGGGTGGGTGATTTCAGGATTTACTCTTATGTAACGACTAATTTACACATGTTTAAATAACGGATGGGTGATTTTTTAAAAAATAGTATATAAATATAGTAGGCGTTGGAAATATTAAAAATACTGAAATTAATGGTGAAATTTTTTTGAAAAAATAAAAGTGAAAAAAATTATGAACGTTTTAAAAAAAAAGATGGAAGAAACATGTGACTTACATATGACTAAAATATGTGGTTGATATTGATTTCTAAAGTTCTCACCAAAAAACAAGATAACCCTACTCTATATATGTATATGTATATGTATATATATATATATATATATATATATATATATATAGATATATATATATATATATATATATATATATATATATATATATCTATATATATATGTGTGTGTGTGTGTGTGTGTGTGTGTATGTATAGATATATGTGTATGTATATATATGTATATATATGGGAAATTAATAATTAAAAATATATAATATCTTAAATGTTAAATCTTAATTGATATATTTTCATTTATTTAGAACTTGTGTATTTTATATGTTATTTTTGGTTTTTTTTTCTATTTTAGTCATTTAAAATTAAATCTTTTGAATGAATTTTGGAAATTTTATTCGATTGTTTATTATTTTCTATATTCACATAAACCCAGTCTTATCGTTGTCACTGTAAAATGCAAGGATCCATATTATACTATTACTCAAACACTAACGTCGGTGACCAATCCGCATTTTGTTATCTAATTTAAATTTGGTTATAATTAAATCTGTGAGAAATGTAACCAAAGATATCTTTGGCACAGTAGTCTATAAACTTCTATTCACAGGGCATCCTGAGTTCTAATCCTGAGCAACTCTTTTTCTGCCGGTTCTAGCTCCTTATTTATTTTCTTTATGTTTTATTTTAAATTCATTTAATGGCCACCAAGCTGGCCTATCACGGTTTTGTTGGATTATATTGTTCTAATTTCCTTCCACCTTTTTTTTTCACCTTCATATTCGTTATGAATTTTCCTTTTCTTTTAGTATTTTAAATTCAATACGTATTTCTTTTTTCTTTTAATATTTTAAATTCAATATTTATTTTTTTCTTTTAACTTTTAAACGTATTTACTTTTATAACTTCTAATCTATAAGTTTTTATTATGTTTCAAATATACTGTTCCAGTGTGTTATTTCCTTATTTCTACATACGCGTCAACATAATTTTATTTAAACTCAAGCCGAATCAAATATGATATATTCTTACTTATTTTTTTATTTGCTTTCATGTTTGTTAACTCTCTTTTACAAGATATACCTTCCTAATATAACTATCATTTAAAAAGACTAATTTGTGATTGTATTTAGTTTTTTTATGCTCCCAGGTATATTTAAAATAGGGTATATTTTGGGTTTCATAGGTTATATTGACTCTTCTTTCTATCTATGTTTTTATCTCTGAAACCAAATTACCACAGATTTATATAATTCATTTATGTACTTAACTACGTTAAGATTATTGACCCAACAAGCGTAGCGAAGTATACAGACGTACCACATGCGTAACATAGTTCGCATACGCGTCGTAACGTGCTATTAAATCGCACTACTCCGACACAACACACCAGCCTTACATTTTAATTACTTTTTTTAATCCGACTTATATTATGTACGTTTTGAGTTGGTTAAGGTTCTAATGTATATTTTGTTTGAAAGCGAGTTGGGTCAAATATAATAATACGTTATGATCATCAAATGGTATAATGAAATTAGTTGTATTGATTGCAATATATTTACTATGACGCCGCATACGGCCCGCCGCAACGCGCGGCGGGTAAAGAAACTCGTATATCTCAATTTGCAACGTCGGTGATATTATTATTTTTTTTACATTTGACCACAACACAATATTATTTTACTATAATATTTCTTTTAAAGATTTATACCATTGGTAAAAAAAATATTCTTCAATGTATCTATAACTAAAATTTTTTTCAATCTTTTCCTAAAATAGATTTGTTTAGTGTTTTAACTTATCTTGGTTTTATTTTGTTACTATACGTTTTGATATAACTTTTGTTTGGAAAGGCGTCGAGCTAGCTAAATATAATATGTTTTCACTCGACGTAAATTTAGTTTGGAAACGAGCCGGTACGACTGTATTCTATAGTTTATCAGCGCATACGACGTCGTTGGACATGTTTTTATGTACGTTTGAGTTGGTCTGCATTACGACAAATTTTATTTTGAAGAGAGTTGGGTCAAATATAATACGTTTTCATTCAACGCTATAAATTCAAATACTACATTTTGATGTAAATTTAGTATGAAATGAGCAGGGAAGTTTATAGTATATACTTTATCACGCCGTGTCCGATCCCGCCGCAACGCGCGGCGGATAACATACTAGTTTTTCTCAAATCAAATATATCTATAACGCTACTTATTGCAAGTCAATTCACATTCATTGATTATATTTAACAACTCAATACCATGACCATCAAGGTTAATATAATCTATCCATACACTACTACGTATATTACATTTAAAGTCTTCATTGTTGCATAATGCAATACATACCTATTTAACAATAAACATAAAAATTATCACGCAAAGGATTTTGCGTTATTACGCATAATTAAAATAGTACTAAATTTCTATAGAATTACAACATATGATCCAAAATCATGCAAGAGTTTATATTAATCACGCAAGTAATGTGTAATATTATGCAAGTGTACATACCAATCATGCAACTGTTTACTTGTATCAAACTTCAAATGCATACCTTATCAACAATCTTTTTCATAATATGCTACATGAATAATCTATTACGACTATCATAAAATATGCATCCAATGACTATTTTCATGGTCGGATCTTAATCTTGAACAATAACCTAAGTTGATGCCCAAATGATTTCAGAAAAATTAAGAGCAACCATTTGTGTGATTCCGTAAATTAAGATGACGATAGCCTCATATTCTGAAAGTGATTGTCAATACTAGTGAATGGAACAAACCACCATTATATATCTAAAAACATGAAAATGAAAAAAAAATACAAAAACATTAAGTACAAACATTAAAATAAGGATAATTTACAATGTACTACACATACTTCTTAGTGTTGAATGTTGAATCAAATGATATAACATCTCTAAATGCAAGAAAGTTCCTCTCTTACATTTTTCATCAGCCTAAAATAGATCAGTTAGTGTACCCATGTCATCAACTGTATGCTCAAAAGAATAATAAAGTAAGTGCTCTTTCTCGCTAAGTAAGTTATTCTAGCATCATATTCACTAATGTAAGAATTAAGCTTGTATTGAAATATCTTACACTCCGTGGCAGTTACACCCACATGTTCAAACCCACCGTACCTTTTCCTCATCACATTAAATGACTTAACATGGCCTAAATTTAAAGTGGCTAGATCATTTATCATCTTTTCTTGCATGTATGACATTTTTTGATTTGAGTAGACTAGTTGCGTTTCATTTTCTGAAACCAACTCATGATTATGCTCTTCACAGAACTTGTGTATTATTAATATTTTACTATCAGAAGAATTCAAACCTATATGAGCCCGGAAACCGGTTCGGAAGGAATACCTTTGCATGTCCTTTTTTTTCTTTTTCACACCCTTGTTAATAGCATCAGTAGAATCATATCACTTAAAAGGTTAATAGCATCATAGATACTCACTTTTGTTACACCACGATTCGCATGTTAGGATCCTTTACAAATAGAAAATCCTCCTTGTTTAACATAAAATATGTAAGACTGATCATAAGCATGATGTGTAGATGGAAAACTCATAACAACAAAAGGTTTGCATGTGAGGGATTAAAGATTGCTCCTAATTTGAAGCATGTGATCTATTTTCCAAGAAAATAAAAATGAAGTTATAATCATGCAAACGGCACAATTAATACGCAAGAGTTTAACCAAAGTACGCATTTACCAACAACATACAACACAAGCATGTTAAATTAGTTATGCAATAAACTTTTAAAAATAACGCAAGTAGTTCATATACATACAGAATGGTGCGCATAACTTCCTATATATGAAAATAACACAAAACAATTGGAATAATCACGCAAGTGGTTTGCAAATAGTGAAGCAAGTCCAGGTAAATAATGCAATAGAATTATATCAAACACCACATAAACTAATAAAATGTCCATCGTACGACACATGACCCTCAATTAATCCTTTATAAGGCAATTAATTAAACAGTTATTACAACAATAGTAAAATCACAAGATACATACTAACATATAAAAACTAACAAAGCGATCACTAATTACTCGACAATTGATAATAAAATCAAGGAAAAGAACATATGATTTATAGATTGATCAATACCGATTTGGTTGCCAATTATCTCGTCATACCTTGATAATTGTATAATAGTATGAAAAATCAAACGTATATGAAATCAAGATCCAGAATAAAATAAGTATCGCCCTATAAATGAATCAGATCACGTTTTTCTTAAAATTTGCTTCTCATAATCACGCAAGAACAAAAAGGGTTACACCCTACATCCAGCGCAATCACAAAAATACATTCCAAGGTTTTTACGCAGAATGTCACATGCATACTCGTATTGCCTTGCACATTTCACATAGATTCCTCCCTTTTGTGTATAAAACTCTCTCTCTCTCTCTCTAAGGGTATTTTTGTCAAAAACCTATATTTTCTCTATCCAATTAGATGATTAATTAATTATTCACACCTCTATTCTCTCTTCTCTCTCATCTCTACAAATTTAAACATATTTAAACAATATAATCAAATTTAAAAAGTTACAAATATATATATTAAATTAATTACATAAAATTTCTAAAATTACCTATCATAAATAACGACAAAAATATTATTATTTTAATGAACAATTCTTAACAACATGATGGCCCAAAAAACTGCGTAAATGGAAAATTCGGTGCACCATCTTTTTATTACTTCCTATAAGTGCACATTCTTTATTAACACCAATATCGTAAACCCTTTCGTTGATCATTTGAATTAACATCCTTGTAAAGCCCTGTTTAGCATTAGTCAAGTTTCCAACAAACTCGTTTAGCATATATATAAATTAATTAGTGTGAATTAATATATTAAATATCTGTAATAATTTTTTGTTTACATATATGTAAATTAATTAGAGATTTAATTTTTTTATTTATATATGTCTACTTAAAATTAGTATTTACAAATACGTAATTTTACTATTACGTATGAGTAACTTTGTTTTTCATATGTGCATATTAACTATTACATATGTTTTAATTTATTTTATATATATGTAAATTAAACTATTATATGTGTTTAACTTTATAATAGTTAATTTACACATATGTAAACAAATTACACATGTACATATATGTAAGAGGTCACAAATTATAGTGTCAAGTTTATACACTGTAATATAATTGTTTTACATACGTGTAAAACTATGTTTAATTTAGAATTTTAGTGCTATTTGCTTTAAAAACAGTACTTATTACGAATTCAAAATTTAATACACCATTGTTGAAATTCATGTTTAACTAGTAATAGTTAATATGCAAAAATTCTAGGCTCAAGTTAAAGATTTTAGTGAATTTTTTTTCACAACATTTGTAATAGTTAATTCAATTTATTATATTTGAAAATTTCATGTTCATGCACTCTTAGTTGAAGATTTCAAGAATCTATTATACCTTTGAATAACAAAATAAGATCAAGGAATAATTCGGCCACAAGATAGTGAGATACGTCTCCGTATGTCTGCATAAGACTGTAAGTGAGAGGTTATGAGACACACAAATTGATGGTACCATTTTACAGTTAAATCCTAATAAATCCTAATATATGATATTTTTTCTCTTAATTTAAGTTATAGAAAGCAAATAAATTAAACAAGAGTATAAACACAAAAAAACATACGGACTCAAGGAAAAGAAACATTAATTTACTTGTTTTCCCTATAATATAATTATGATTAAAATAAAAAATAAATAATAATAAACATACACAGACTCAAGTAAAATACATTAATTATTTTTTTCTCCATAAACGTTAATATGATTAGAATCAAACATAAACAATATAGAATACATACGCGTACTGCATTACTCCGTTCTCCGAACCCCTAAAATCATTAAAAACAAGAAACAAAATTGTAATAGTAAATCAATGATTAATAAGAAGGATGGAAATTAGAAACCAAATTCAAAAATGTAAAGCACATTGACATTTTGTCGACGAATAACCGATAATTGATTAAGCTGTCTATAACGTCGAATCTTCGTGCGATTCAGATTTCTCTTGGTTTTGGTATTGTGCCTTGATTCACGACTTAGAGAGAAAACTTTATATATGATTTGTATTTTTCAAACTTCAATTATGGCAACTCACAAAAATTAAAATTTCCAATTTATGAGGAGCTAAATCAGTGATAAAAATCAACGGTGTGAATTGAAATTAGTTCTCATGGTTCTCACAATCTTTAATAGTTCTGAATATATATATATATATATAGATATATATATATATATATATATATATATATATATATATATATATATATATATATATATATATATATATATTATATTATAATATATATATATATATATATATATTATATATATATATATATATAATATATATATAGGGGAAGGTTCTAATGAGAAACCTTAGTTTTTTATGAGAACCATTTAACTATATTTCATCCATTGATTTGTTTTGAGATAGATAGGATCTTGCAATGTGTAATTGATTTTATTATAGAAAATGATAATTTGGTCAATTAAGCAATTCAAAAAATCAGGTTGAATATGGTGGTAACAAGTGTCACCACCTATGTTCTCTCTCCTCCTATATGTATCTTTTTAGAAAAATAAATTAAATCAAAATTTTTTACATAATTCATAAATTTTATACTATATTTTTTTTATAATAATGAAAAACCCATTAAAATCGTATTCTTTTGTCTTTTTTTCCATATAGTCTCAATATTTTGTATGCTTTAGTTAAGATGCATGTAGTTACATCACTTGTAACTGCATTACAACACATTTAAAAACCATTAAAACACCTAAAACTATTTTACAAACAAACTACAAAAAAATACATTTACACCATATATAACGAAAACTTTACATCAATATAGTCAAAACTTAAAATACAAATTGTAAGCTAAGAACATATGCACTAACAACATAACAATAGTTAGTATGACATCTCATAATATTTTAAGCGAATTACATCATGTTTATTGATAAGAAAAAACAATTATAACAATTATGTGTAAAACACCAAGTTATACTATGAAACCACCCAATATTACACCCAATGTAAACCAATATTAAACTGATGTAAAATTTGTTCAATATTTAACAAATAAAAATAAATCTATAAAAACAAAATATAAACTGATGTGCAACTTACTGTCGTTAAATAAAAAAGTGTTAAACAAACATTGTAAGAACCTAAACCCATTTTTAAAAACACCTAAAACCGTTTTTTACAACACCCTAAACTACATCTTACCACTAGTATAACGAAAACTAATCATAATTATTATTAAGGAAAAAAATGTGCCATAAAACAAACATAAACAATTAGTAAAAATAATGTAAGGATTCCTGAAGTCTGATGCAACCCAAAACAGCTAAGTGTCTCAGCAACATGCACTAAGTACTGAAGTGAAGAATGCTTCGGAAGTTTTACACAAAGCATTAGAAAATACTCTAAGTGTAAAATCTTCCGAAGCCAAGACCAATATCTTCCGAAGCCAAACATGAAGTCTTCCGAAGCTTCAGAGACAAAGTCTTCCGAAGCCTCATCCTATGAAGACAGATTTCTTCCGAAGACTTTTAGTACACATGCTTTATCTGATGTACTGTTCCATAAAGCACCTTTTCCGCGCTGCATCTCTGTAAAGTCACCAACTTACATGAGTTGGTGAAAAGGGTCATGCTTTTGGTAACTGTACTTGAGGTCTTGAGTCTGTTAACTTTCCCTTTATGTACTTTATCCTTTTTGTATTGTAAAAGGATTGAGCTATGGCATGTCATAGTCCACAAGGTCAAAGGCAGATAGCCTTTTGATCCTACATTGATTTTGTTAGTGTCTAGTCAATTGTATCCAGCTGGCTCAAAGTATGGCCGGCTGTAGGTTGTAGGTTGTAGTATAAGTATTTCAAGTTCTTGTATCTTTCTAAATGCTTTGTAACACTTGTAAGAGAACTTGAGAAACTTAAAGCAATATACTGCCTCCTTGAAACCCAACTCTCTTGTTCTGTCTCTTTATTACTTGTGTTCTTAGCTTCACCTTGGTTACCCAGTTCACTGTTTGATTAGAGATTAGTTATTCTCCTCATGTGTGTTTTGTGTTGTAATTGTAGTTAAGCCCTTAAACGGTCCTGCAATTGGTATCAGAGCTTTCCAGGCTCTTGATATAAGATCTAACCATCTTAAGATCCCTCACAACACACAAAAGCTAAACTCTTCAAATGGCTGCCATCTCTAAGACTGATATGGAGACTGGAACCATGAACAAATCCCCACTGATCACTCTTGATGATTTTGACACCTGGTGCATGAGGATGGAAGGCTTCATCAGGTCTCTTGATTCAAGAATGTGGGAATCTGTTGAGAATGGACCTTTCATACCCAGCACCCCCTCTGCTACTGGTGCTGGTATGATTCCTAAAGATGTGGCCAACTACTCAGATGAAGATAGAAAAAGAGTAGAAATTGATAGGAAGGCCATGACTGCTCTTCAGACTGCTCTCCCAAACTCTGTATACAGAGGCTTCAAGAAGTGCAAGACAGCCAAACAGCTGTGGGATGCACTGAAGCTGATGTATGAAGGCTCCTCTGAAGCCAAGGAGAACAAGAAAGATCTTCTGAAGCAGCAGTTTGAAAATTTCACCTTCAAAGCAGGTGAGACCATGACTCAACAATACTTCAGGTATGTTGAGATTGTGGATACCCTAGTGGATGGAGGAGTTCCTCTTGAGAACAGGGACATTGTAAGGAAGTTCATGTCATCACTTCCTAGGCAATGGACACACTATTGTGTGGTGATCAAGAGGACTGAGAACCTTAAGACTCTTACTCTTACAGAGTTGTATGGGATTCTCAGTGGATACCAGATGGAGATGAACATGCAAGGTTCATCTGGCAACTCCAACAATCAAATGGGTTCAGCCCTTCATGTGGTTGAAAGGGACAGCATAGAACCTCAGCATCATCTCTTATGCTACCCTGACAACTCACAAAAGGGTCCTTTCATCACCTTCCCGGAGACACCAAGGGAGAACTTTACTCAAGGAAGCCCATTCCAAGAGACAAGTTCTTCTCAAGCCTTTGTGTCTGCAGATGAAAGCTGTGGGAATTATCTCTTCACTCTTGAAGACCTGGACTGTATCCATCCAGATGACCTGGAATACATGGAGATAGTTCAGCAGATGGCTCTCCTCACTCACAGAGCCAAGAAGTTCTACAAGAGGACAGGAAGAAGATTTCCAAGCAATGCTACCAGCAGCAAGTTTGGGCTGGATAAAAGCAAAGTTAAGTGTTACAACTGTAACCTTATGGGTCACTTTGCCAGGGAGTGTAAGGCACCTAAAACAAATGGGGGCCAAACACAACCCAGACCAAACTTTGCTGACAAAGCTCCTCAAGCTGAGAAGACAAAGCAACATGCTGCTGTTGCTGTTGAAGAAGGAGGCTTTGACTGGAGTTTTCAGGTGGAGGATGCTTCTCCAAACCAAGCACTGATGGCTGACCATGATGAAGCCAAGGTATTGGAACATCTTTGCTCCCCTGAATGCATTGCTAAAGTAAATAGATACAGGTCCTATAACCTAGAGATGAGATCTGATCTTGAGTCATTAAACATATTAAAATCTGATTTTAGAAAGTCTGAAAATGATTACAAGTTAAAGATAGAAGACTTGGAGAAAACCATTTCAGTACTAAAACATGAACATACAGATTTCAGAACTCAGATCCAAGATCTCATCACTAAGTTAACTGAGTGCCAGGCTGAGCTTGTGATCAGCAAAGCCAAGGCAGAAAAGAGTGTTCTTGAAGAAGAGACCTTCAAGAACATGATATCCTCATCCCTGCACAAAAAGTTTGTTATCAAAACAGACAGGGACTAGGATCAAATGAGATAGCTCCTCCACACACAATCTTGTCTGTAAGATCTCCTAGGTGTGGAACTTGTGAAGATGAGCTTCCTCTCATAGATCCTGTAAGTGAGGATGATGAAGAAGTGATAGTGAAGAATTCCTCTGAGAAGAGTGAAGAAGAGGATTCTCCAAGGGCCACTATCCTTCTGAGGAGAAGAAATCAACTGTGATGACCAAGTCCAAAAGAAAGAACTTGATCAGAAAGAGCAAAAGAAAAGCAAAGAAGGCTCAAGAAATCAAGGCTACTTTTGATGCTAAGCAGAAACAAGTTTTTATCTCTGCAGGTTTCAAAGTAGTAAGGACTGAAGACATCAACCAAGACTCCTTAGCTAAGAGTCATGGTTCTTGTTCAAATCATCTCAGTGCCAAGAAGAAGAAGAAGACTGATTTGCTGTGTACCACTGCTGCACAGCCTGGACCATCAAACTCCAAGAACAGTTCACAGCCCAAGGAACTGTCTCAGCATCTACCAAGATGAAGATGGAGAGGGGATGTGACCAAAGTCAGTCTTGTTCTCAAAGGGAGACTTCTTTGAAGAAGAAAATGTTATGTGTCATGTGTGAAAGTACTTCTCACATTGCTAAGGATTGCCCATACAATCCTAAAAGTACTGTCCACATGACTAAAACAAAGACTTCAAAGAGTCTCAAGAAATCTCAAGCTTCGGAAGGAAAGTCTGTTTCCTTCGGAAGCTCCAAATCAAAGAAGGAGGTAAGTGGAAAATTACCTTCGGAAGCAAAGTTGGTCTCGGAAGAAAGGAATTCTTCCGAAGCACTAAAGTCTGCTGCAGTGACTGTAGACTCTTCCGAAGGATCAGTCATCAAAACTTATGAAGTTCCAAAAGCTTCTAAGGTTTTGAAGGTCAAGTCCAAGACTCCAAAGGTGGTGTGGAAGTCTAAGAAAGACCAAATGACTGAGGTTTCTCCATCAACAACAGCTGAAGATCCCATAGTACAACCATAGGATCTATTACTGTTGCATTACCTTCTTTACTGTTAATGAGCCCAAGACAAGTAAGGCTTGGGTTTCAAAATGTAACTAATCATTTCTCTGTGCAGGAACAGCTCAAGACCAACAGGAATGTCTGGATAATTGACAGTGGCTGTTCCAGGCACATGACTGGCAATAGGTCTCTACTCCATAATTTTGAGAGGATTGATGGAGGACCAGTTGCTTTTGGAGGAGATGAAGGTGGTTACATTTCTGGAAGGGGCAAGGTCACAAATGGTAAGCTCAGCATTGAGAAGGTAAACTTTGTAAGGAGCTTGGGTACAATCTTCTGAGTGTATCCCAATTTTGTGATCAGAGTCATAACATGCTCTTTACTGAGCATGAGTGCATTGTTCTCAAACCTGGTGTGGTCATTCCTCATGAGCATATCCTGCTCAGAGCCCCCAGGAAAGGGAACATGTACAAGATGGATTTGCAAGAAACATCTCCCTCAGGAGAAGTTTCATGCTTTCTATCTAAAGCAAATAGTGATGAGTCTTTCCTATGGCATAAAAGAATGTGCCATGTAAACTTTAAGAACATGAATAAATTAATTAAACATGATTTGGTAACTGGAATGCCAAAGAAAGAGTTTACTAGTGATGATCATTGTGTGGCATGCCTGAAAGGGAAGCAACACAAAGTATCTCACAAGCCTAAGGAAAAGAACTCCATCACTACTCCCCTACACTTGTTACATATGGATCTCTTTGGCCCCACCAGTGTAATGAGTTTAGGAAGGACCTCTTACTGTCTGGTGATCACAGATGATTTTACAAGATTCACTTGGGTCTTCTTCCTTAGAACTAAGGATGAAACCCCTGAGATTCTGAAGAATTTCATCTTAAAAGTTGAGAATCAATGTGATCACAAGGTCAAAACCATAAGATGTGATCAAGGAACTGAATTCAAGAACCAAATCCTTGATGCATTTTGTGATGAAAAAGGTATACAAGACAATATAGTGCTCCCAGGACTCCTCAGCAAAATGGAGTTGCTGAAAGGAGAAACAGGACACTTATTGAAGCTGCAAGAACTATGTTGTCTGACTCTAAACTGCCTATCACCTTCTGGGCAGAGGCAGTCAATACTGCTTGCTATGTGCAAAACAGAGTTTTAGTAGTTAAGACACATGGTAAGACTCCTTATGAACTTTGGCACAAGAGGAAACCTTTCATTGGTTTTCTCAGGTCATTTGGATGTCCCTGCACCATCTTGAATACCAAAGATCAAATTGCCAAGTTTGCTGAGAAATCAGATGATGGACATTTCATTGGATACTCTTCTCAAGCTAAAGCTTATAGAGTATACAATCTCAGAACTAGAATTGTTGAGGAGTCAGCCAATGTGACTTTCAATGAGCACACTCCCTGTGTGGCTGGTTCTGGTCCGGATTGGCTGTTTGATCTTGATTTAGTTACCAACTGTTTTAACAAATCTTGTGAGCATGTTTCAGGATCTGCAGAAAATCTAAATACAGGTGATCCTGATCCAAGATTTGAGCTAGGAAGATCTTCAACTCATACATCTTCAGCTCCAGTTGGAACTACTTCAGCAAATGAGGTTTCTATCAGCACAACAATGACAAATTCAGCTGATACATCTGGCATGCCTTCAAATTCCAGCTCAGAGGCCTCTCAACCAGATAAAGATACCTCACTTGTAGAAGACAACAATGGTGATGGTGATAGTGATCAGGAATTCCTTGATGCTAATAACCACACCATAGATGACAACATCAATGATGTCTCACACTCATTGGATCAAGTTAATCTTGATAAGTGTGATAATGTGGAGGGTGAATCTTCAGGACCAGATTTAAATTTCTCAAATTTAGATCTTTCCCAGCAACTTGCTGTGATCCCTCAGCTAAGGATCCACAAGTCTCACCCCACCACAAACATCATTGGAGATGTTGTCACAGGGGTAAGAACAAGAGGACAAACCCATGAAGCAAATGTTTGTCTTCACTCTTGTTTCTTATCTCAGATAGAGCCCAAGAAAGTTGATGAAGCTCTAAAGGATGGAAGTTGGGTTGAAGCTATGCAACAAGAGCTGCTTCAATTCAAAAGGCAGAAAGTTTGGAACCTTTGTCCTCTTCCTCATGGGAAGACTACCATTGGAACCAAATGGGTTTTAGAAACAAGAAGGATGATAGGGGAATCATCATCAAGAACAAGGCAAGACTAGTTGTTCAAGGATACACACAAGAAGAAGGGATTGACTACACTGATGTCTTTGCTCCTGTAGCAAGACTAGAAGCTGTTAGGATATTCCTGGCATTTGCTGCATCCAAGAACTTCAAGGTCTACCAACTTGATGTAAAGTGTGCTTTCTTATATGGAGTGATTGATGAGGAGGTTTATGTCAAACAGCCACCTGGTTTTGTAGACCCTGATCATCCTGATTATGTCTGCAAGCTTGACAAAGCTCTTTATGGGCTGCATCAGGCACCCAGGAAGTGGTATGAGACACTATCTAAGTATCTCTGCAAGCATGGATACAGAAGAGGTACTATAGATGGAACCCTCTTCATCAAAGGACAGGGAAATGACTTATTGCTGGTTCAAGTATATGTTGATGACATCATCTTTGGTTCAACTAATCCAAAGCTCTGCAAAGACTTTGAGAAGCTGATGAAGGACAGATTTGAGATGAGTTCAATGGGAGAACTCAACTTCTTTCTGGGAATTCAAGTGAAGCAAGTTGAAGATGGCATCTTCATAAGTCAGTCAAAGTATGTTCAAGACATACTCAAGAGGTTCAATATGACTGATTGTAAGATTGCTAAGACACCCATAGCCAGAAACCACTCCCTTGGTCCAGATCTTGAGGGGGAGTGTGTAGATGAACACTTATACAGGGCTATGATTGGGTCTCTTATGTATCTTACAGCTAGCAGGCCTGATATCATGTTTGCTACATGTATTTGTGCAAGATATCAAGCCAACCCTAAGATGTCTCACTTAATCACTGTGAAAAGGATTTTAAGATACCTCAAAGGTGCTTCAACACTTGGTCTATGGTATCCAAAGAATCCAAATTTCAATCTGTATGCCTATACAGATAGTGATTATGGTGGTTGCAATATGACTGCAAAGTCTACATCTGGGGGATGTCAATTCCTTGGTGGAAGGGTGGTCTCATGGCAATGCAAGAAACAATCCTGTGTGTCTGCATCAACTGCTGAGGCTGAATACATTGCTGCTGCAAGCTGCTGTGCTCAAGTGCTTTGGATTCAAAATCAGATGCTGGACTATGGATTTAACTTCAAGGAGACTCCTATCCACATAGACAACAATAGTGCTATCTCTATCACTGAGAACCCTGTGCAGCACTCAAGGACCAAACACATCAACATCAGGTATCATTTAATAAGAGATAACTATGAAAAAGGATTAATTAAACTAGTCAAAGTTCATACAGATGAACAATATGCTGATCTGTTCACCAAAGCTTTTGATGAACAGAGATTTAAGTATCTGATATCAGCTATTGGGATGATTAACTTTGAGTAGACTTTTTATTAAAACTAATTCTAATTATTTCTTCTTAAAATATGTGTGTCCTAAGTTGTCTAGTTCATCACTTTCATAAGCTCATGTTTTCTTTGGATGTAAAATTCTTTTTGAAGACTTTCCTTAGATTCTTGAAAATTTCTGATACTTCGGAAGATAAAGATTTTATCTTCGGAAGAAAAACATGTCTTTAAAATAAATAACTGTCTAAGAGATTTTACCTTCGGAAGAAGTAAAGTTCATCTTCCGAAGCTTAAAATTCTTATCTCAGACACTTATCTATTTTCAAGAACCTTTTCCTTCCGAAGCAAAATTAACCTTCGGAAGCTTTGTTTATTTTCATACAAAGCATTCAAAGGTTTATTTCTCTTCCGAAGCATAAATTATCAAGACTCTCAGGAAAATCTTCCGAAGCCATTTTAGCTTCGGAAGCTTTTTAAATCAAAACTTCCGAAGACAAATAAACTTCGGAAGCTTTTCGAATTCCAAGAAAACTACTTTTTGAGCAAAAGTAAACTACCTTTCAGAGGTGGGACCGACTTTCGGATTTCAAAGTTTATCCTCTTTCATTAACTTTGGTTCAAATCCTTTTCATATAAATACCCAACGGTTCCCCCTCTTTCCCACTATCTTCCTCAATTCTACTGTTTCTCTAACCTAATTCTCTAAACCGCCTTTGCTTTCTACCTTTCTTCACCCTTAAGCTTCTAAAATGGCCAACCTTAACCGCAGAAACAACCCTGATTTCTCCATGCAACTACACAGGCAACATAATCAAGTTGCTCTGTTAAGCTCTGAGAAAGATGCAAGTTTCTCAGAGATTTGCCAATTCTTGACTCTATCTAACTACTTCACCTCCCTGACCATTGATCCTCCTCTATATGAGGATCAGTTGCTTGAATTCTGGAAGACCTGCCAAGAGGTCATTATGGATGGGGAGAAGGCACTGTCTGCCACAGTGCAAGGGAGGACAGTCTTCATCACTCCGGCCATCATTAACCAACATCTACAGCTGGATGATGAAGAAGGTGAGGTGTCCTTTCCAAAAGAAGCTGTTAAATCATTCTTTTGAGCAGATGGGCTATGAGGGAGATTTCTCTGTAAAGACCTTTAGGAAAGGGAAGGTCTCATCCCAATGGAAATTCCTGCTCCATGTGGTTATCCACAGCTTGTCAAACAAGCATGGTGGATGGGACCAGATTCCTGAGGATCTCTCCTTCATTGTTCATGGAATGGTTCAAGGGGTCAAGTTCAGGTATTCACAATTTGTATATACTAATTTACTTGCAAACTTAGACTCCTTAGAGTATTACATGTTTCCTAGATATGTTCAACACATTCTCAACTGTGAACTGGGCTCACAGTTGAGGGAAACAGGTAATATTCTTAAATTGGGACAGATGAAGCCCGGCATCTTTAAAATAATGAAGAAGCCAACTGTAGGCTTCTCTGGGGTAGAAACAGCCCTAGTCCCAAAAATGTTAGAGCTCATTGCTCAAGGTGACAACCTAGCAACACAAGCTAGTGTTGAACCCACACCTCTTTTGTCCCTACCATTAAAAAGACCAGAAATCACCCTCACCTACCAAAGAAAATCCAAACGAACCCCTGCTCAGACTATTGAGTCTGTGCAGGCCCCCAAATACTCAACCTTACAGGAAGAAGTGGACACTAGAGCTCCCACTTCTCCTGAGGAGCAAACCACTCCCATTACTTCACCTATCAGGGCTGAGGTTCCTCAAGCTCACCCTGATGAGCTCAATAGCCCAACAACCTTAAGCCTTCACTCTGAGTCTCAACACTCAAGTGGACAACCTTCAGGGGACAGCTACCATCCCCAGCCTTTGGATCTCAACCAACCAATTCCCAACCTATCCTTTTACACTGATGAAGACTTAGGATTCAGTGAGTACCATGAGTCTCTCTTCTCCTCCCCTACTCAAAGAGAGATGAGTACCTCTGACTCTCCTCAGTCTATCCCCCATCAGTCACCTTACTGAGGTGGACACTTCTGAACCTGTTCAGGATGTCCATATGGAAGAGGCTCTCACTTTTGAAAGTGATTACATCATTAAGACCTCAACCATGGCAACTCAGCCCATTGGCATCTCAACTGAGGCTGCCAGTGAGCAGAGGAAAACCAGCAGCCAAGAAACTCAAGCTGGTGGTGAGAGAGAGGACTTTGGTCCAATCATCTCATCCCCCAATGAATCTTCTGATGAAGATGAGGGGAATTTGAGGCTAAAGGTGCAAAAACTGTCAAAAACATGCACCTATTTAGTCTCTAAGGTTAGTCACTTGGAATCTCAAGTGACTACCTTACAAAACAGGGTCAATGATCAGCAACTCCAGATTTCATATCAGGCAGGAAAAACTAGCTGGGAGACCTTTAAGAAGAGCTCAACCAGGAACACAAGAACCTGTGGAAGTGATTGACTTATCCTCCAGCTCACCTATGCAAGTGGGTGATGCTACCAAAAAGGGGGAGAAAGTTGTTACAACCACAGAACCTGGGAGTTCTTCAGAGAGAATGGACATAGAGGACTCACCATCCTCACTTGCTGTTGTGCATTCTCAGCAACTTCCTCAAGTTCACATTAATGTGGACTCTATAGACTCTCTCATCAGGAGTCTATTTGAGGAAGGCATACCAAGGGCTGTCTCATCTCCACCACTGGGAACTAACAATCAAATCATAAGGTGGAGGTATGATGATGACAGAAGAGCCCTCATACTTCAAAGAGTTCAAGGCCAACAAGAAGTTTTTCAATTCCAAAGCCTGAGCTTTTATGAAAGACTGGATTTAGTCAACCTACCACTTGTCAATCCAAGCAATTCAAGACAAGCTGATAGGCTGGCTCAAAGAATCCAAGACAGGATCATGGCAGAGTTCTCTCTAAGAAGGAGACTTAGGGAATCAGGCAATGTCATCGGTCAACTGGATGTTGAGGTGGACCCTAAGATTAGTTTCATAGGGGAAACCTTGACTGAAGGCCCAGTGACAGAACCTGAGACCCCTGTCTCATCATCAACAACTGCTGCTGAGGTCCAAACTCCAACTGAGACACCTGCTGGTGAAGGTGTTTCTCAGCCTCTCTCTGGCCAGAGCATGGAAGCTACTCCAAGCAATGAAGGCCAAGCCTCAATCCTCCCTGAGTCACAAAGGTCTGTTGGTGACAAAGGGAAAAGGATAATGACTCCTGAGGAAATTGAGGAGGAAGAGAGAGAGAGGAAAAGGAGACTAAGGGGAGAAAGTTCCACTGGGTCATCTAGCTTCATGCAAGCTGCAATCAGGGCTGCCCCCAGACCAAATACTCAGGATGATGAGTTAAGGGCAGTCAGGATTACCTACTTACAGACCAGGAACTATGATATTGATGAGATCATCTCCCTCCCCTTAGAAGAACTGAATGAACTGGCTGACAGAGAGTGTCAAGAGAGTTAGAGAGAGAGAAGGAAGAAAGAGGATGCAATGATACTTCTCCAACTCAAAGAGGAGAAGAGACAGAAAAGACTACAAGCATGCTCCTACTCTCTCACCAGTTCAAGAAAGTCCTGCACAAGAAGATGTGGCTCCACAAGAACCTCAGGTAGATAAAGAGGAAGATAGGATCAAAATGATCAACTACCTGAGTGCCACAGGCTTCTATCAGGCAGATGCACTTCTCCCTTTGTCCTATGACTTCATTGAGTTTGAGTATTAAAGCAACTTGAACTTGAGTTAGTCAAGGAAAGAAAGACAACCAAAAGGAAACTAAGGGAAGAAGCTGCAAAGTCAAGGGCCACCATTCAAAAGAATGCAAAGAAGTCTGCTGACAGACAAAGAATGGTGAGCTTCTTGAAGCTGTATGGATTCTCCGGAAGGAGACTTGGCCCCATGTCTCTATCCACTATGGATGAGCATATTAGGGTGATCAAGCAGAAGATTAAGAGTGGAGAACTTATTGACTTGCACTCTCTTCCAAGTCAAGTCCCCCTGAAGTGGAGGTCAAGTTTGAAAACCAGAGACACCTCAACCAGCACCTCCAGCTGAGCCCCAGCAAGCTTCATCTTCTGATCCTAGGCAGGGGGTCAAACTCCCTCTCCTTCTGAACCTGTGAGGGAGGAACACCCAACTGAGAAAGACACTGATGATCAACATGGTGCTGCAGACCAGTCTTCTCAGTTAAAGACAACCAAGAGGAAGAAGAGGATGGCTTCTAAACCAAAGACAAAGAAGAAGAAGCCAAAGTCATCTACCTCTGCACCTCAGGCTGAATCAGATCAACCTGAGGAAGTGCATGATGAGGCAGCCCAATCAACTCCTATTCAAGTGGCTCCTCTAACTAGTGAGACACCCATCTTATCCTGGACATACTCTACCAATCCAGAGAGATGGACTGTTATCAGAGATCAAGGTGTTGAGAATGTCTACTCATGGCAAGACATAATCAACTTACCTCTGCATGATCTCTTTGAGATGAGAAGATACTATGAAAGTCTTGATGATCCTGACCATCTCATGAAGAAAGGAATGGTCCTGATTGTACTGAAGACTACCAACATTTGAAGATCTTCCAAGTGTTTTGGTAGCATCAGCCTAGGGGGAGTTTGTAAGGATTCCTGAAGTCTGATGCAACCCAAACAGCTTAAGTGTCTCAGCAAACATGCACTAAGTACTGAAGTGAAGAATGCTTCGGAAGTTTTACACAAAGCATTAGAAAATACTCTAAGTGTAAAATCTTCCGAAGCCAAGACCAATATCTTCCGAAGCCAAACATGAAGTCTTCCGAAGCTTCAGAGACAAAGTCTTCCGAAGCCTCATCCTATGAAGACAGATTTCTTCCGAAGACTTTTAGTACACATGCTTATCTGATGTACTGTTCCATAAAGCACCTTTTCCGCTGCATCTCTGTAAAGTCACCAACTTACATGAGTTGGTGTAAAAAGGGTCTGCTTTTGGTAACTGTACATTGAGTCTTGAGTCTGTAACTTTCCACTTTATGTACTTTATCCTTTTTGTATTGTAAAAGGATGTGAGCTATGGCATGTCATAGTCACAAGGTCAAAAGGCAGATATGCCTTTTGATCCTACAATTGATTTTGTTAGTGTCTAGTCAATTGTATCCAGCTGGCCTTCAAAGTATGGCCGGCTGTAGGTTGTAGTATAAGTATTTCAAGTTCTTGTATCTTTTCTTAATGCTTTGTAACACTTGTAAGAGAACTTGAGAAAGCAATATACTGCCTCCTTGAAACCCAACTCTCTTGTTCTGTCTCTTTACTTACTTGTGTTCTTAGCTTCACCTTGGTTACCCAGTTCACTGTTTGATTAGAGATTAGTTATTCTCCTCATTGTGTGGTTGTGTTGTAATTGTGGTCAAGCCCTTAAACGGTCCTGCAGGTATTTATGTGAAAAGGGATTTGAACCAAAGTTAATGAAAGAGGATAAACTTTGAAATCCGGAAGTCGGTCCCACCTCTGAAAAGGTAGTTTACTTTTGCTCAAAAAGTAGTTTTCTAGGAATTTGAAAAGCTTCCGAAGTTTATTTGTCTTCGGAAGTTTTGATTGAAAAAGCTTCCGAAGCTAAAATGGCTTCAAAAGATTTTCCTGAGAGTCTTGAAGATTTATGCTTCGGAAGAGAAATAAACCCTTGGATGCTTTGTATAGAAATAAACAAAGCTTCCGAAGGTTAATTTTGCTTCGGAAGGAAAAGGTCCTTAAAAATGAATAAGTGTCTGAGATAAGAATTTTAAGCTTCGGAAGATGAAATTTTGACTTCTTCCGAAGGTAAAATCTCTTAGGCAGTTATTTATTTTGAAGACATGTTTTTCTTCCGAAGATAAAATTTTATCTTCCGAAGTATCAAAAATTTTCAAGAATTTAAGGAAAGTCTTCAAAAAGGATTTGACATCCAAAGAAAACATGAGCTTATGAAAGTGATGAACTAGACAACTTAGGACACACATATTTTAAGAAGAAATAATTAGAATTAGTTTTAAGAAAAAGCCTACTCAAAGTTAATCATCCCAATAGCTGATATCAGATACTTAAATCTCTGTTCATCAAAAGCTTTTGTGAACAGATCAACATATTGTTCATCTGTATGAACTTTGACTAGTTTAATTAATCCCTTTTCATAGTTATCTCTTATTAAATGATACCTGATGTTGATGTGTTTGGTCCTTGAGTGCTGCACAGGGTTCTCAGTGATAGAGATAGCACTATTGTTGTCTATGTGGATAGGAGTCTCTTTGAAGTTAAATCCATAGTCCAACATCTGATTTTGAATCCAAAGCACTTGAGCACAGCAGCTTGCAGCAGCAATGTATTCAGCCTCAGCAGTTGATGCAGACACACAGGATTGTTTCTTGCATTGCCATGAGACCACCCTTCCACCAAGGAATTGACATCCCCCAGATGTAGACTTTGCAGTCATATTGCAACCACCATAATCACTATCTGTATAGGCATACAGATTGAAATTTGGATTCTTTGGATACCATAGACCAAGTGTTGAAGCACCTTTGAGGTATCTTAAAATCCTTTTCACAGTGATTAAGTGAGACATCTTAGGGTTGGCTTGATATCTTGCACAAATACATGTAGCAAACATGATATCAGGCCTGCTAGCTGTAAGATACATAAGAGACCCAATCATAGCCCTGTATAAATGTTCATCTACACACTCCCCCTCAAGATCTGGACCAAGGGAGTGGTTTCTGGCTATGGGTGTCTTAGCAATCTTACAATCAGTCATGTTGAACCTCTTGAGTATGTCTTGAACATACTTTGACTGACTTATGAAGATGCCATCTTCAACCTGCTTCACTTGAATTCCCAGAAAGAAGTTGAGTTCTCCCATTGAACTCATCTCAAATCTGTCTTTCATCAGCTTCTCAAAGTCTTTGCAGAGCTTTGGATTAGTTGAACCAAAGATGATGTCATCTACATATACTTGAACCAGCAATAAGTCATTTCCCTGTCCTTTGATGAAGAGAGTTCCATCTATAGTACCTCTCCTGTATCCATGTTTACAAAGATACTCAGATAGTGTCTCATACCACTTCCTGGGTGCCTGATGCAGCCCATAAAGAGCTTTGTCAAGCTTGCAGACATAATCAGGATGATCAGGGTCTACAAAACCAGGTGGTTGTTTGACATAAACCTCCTCATCAATCACTCCATATAAGAAAGCACACTTTACATCAAGTTGGTAGACCTTGAAGTTCTTGGATGCAGCAAATGCCAGGAATATCCTAACAGCTTCTAGTCTTGCTACAGGAGCAAAGACATCAGTGTAGTCAATCCCTTCTTCTTGTGTGTATCCTTGAACAACTAGTCTTGCCTTGTTCTTGATGATGATTCCTCTATCATCCTTCTTATTCCTAAAAACCCATTTGGTTCCAATGGTAGTCTTCCCATGAGGAAGAGGACAAAGGTTCCAAACTTTCTGCCTTTTGAATTGAAGCAGCTCTTGTTGCATAGCTTCAACCCAACTTCCATCCTTTAGAGCTTCATCAACTTTCTTGGGCTCTATCTGAGATAAGAAACAAGAGTGAAGACAAACATTTGCTTCATGGGTTTGTCCTCTTGTTCTTACCCCTGTGACAACATCTCCAATGATGTTTGTGGTGGGGTGAGACTTGTGGATCCTTAGCTGAGGGATCACAGCAAGTTGTTGAGAAAGATCCAAATTTGAGAAATTTAGATCTGGTCTTGAAGATTCACCCTCCACATTATCACACTTATCAAGATTAACTTGATCCAATGAGTGTGTGACATCATTGATGTTGTCATCTATGGTATGGTTATTAGCATCAAGAAATTCCTGATCACTATCACCATCACCATTGTTGTCTTCTACAAGTGAGGTGTCTTTATCTGGTTGAGAGGCCTCTGAGCTGGAATTTGAAGGCATGCCAGATGTATCAGCTGAATTTGTCATTGTTGTGCTGATAGAAACCTCATTTGCTGAAGTAGTTCCAACTGGAGCTGAAGATGTATGAGTTGAAGGTCTTCCTAGCTCAAATCTTGGATCAGGATCACCTGTATTTAGATTTTCTGCAGATCCTGAAACATGCTCACAAGATTTGTTAAAACAGTTGGTAACTAAATCAAGATCAAACAGCCAATCCGGACCAGAACCAGCCACAAAAGGAGTGTGCTCATTGAAAGTCACATTGGCTGACTCCTCAACAATTCTAGTTCTGAGATTGTATACTCTATAAGCTTTAGCTTGGGAAGAGTATCCAATGAAATGTCCATCATCTGATTTCTCAGCAAACTTGGCAATTTGATCTTTGGTATTCAAGATGGTGCAGGGACATCCAAATGACCTGAGAAAACCAATGAAAGGTTTCCTCTTGTGCCAAAGTTCATAAGGAGTCTTACCATGTGTCTTAACTACTAAAACTCTGTTTTGCACATAGCAAGCAGTATTAACTGCCTCTGCCCAGAAGGTGATAGGCAGTTTAGAGTCAGACAACATAGTTCTTGCAGCTTCAATAAGTGTCCTGTTTCTCCTCTCAGCAACTCCGTTTTGCTGAGGAGTCCTGGGAGCACTATATTGTCTTGTAATACCTTTTTCATCACAAAATGTATCAAGGATTTGGTTCTTGAATTCAGTTCCTTGATCACATCTTATGGTTTTGACCTTGTGATCACATTGATTCTCAACTTTTAAGATGAAATTCTTCAGAATCTCAGGGGTTTCATCCTTAGTTCTAAGGAAGAAGACCCAAGTGAATCTTGTAAAATCATCTGTGATCACCAGACAGTAAGAGGTCCTTCCTAAACTCATTACACTGGTGGGGCCAAAGAGATCCATATGTAACAAGTGTAGGGGAGTAGTGATGGAGTTCTTTTCCTTAGGCTTGTGAGATACCTTGTGTTGCTTCCCTTTCAGGCATGCAACACAATGATCATCACTTGTAAACTCTTTCTTTGGCATTCCAGTTACCAGATCATGTTTAATTAATTTATTCATGTTCTTAAAGTTTACATGGCACATTCTTTTATGCCATAGGAAAGACTCATCACTATTTGCTTTAGATAGAAAGCATGAAACTTCTCCAGAGGGAGATGTTTCTTGCAAATCCATCTTGTACATGTTCCCTTTCCTGGGGGCTCTGAGCAGGATATGCTCATGAGGAATGACCACTCCAGGCTTGAGAACAATGCACTCATGCTCAGTAAAGAGCATGTTATGACTCTGATCACAAAATTGGGATACACTCAGAAGATTGTACCCAAGCTCCTTGACAAAGTTTACCTTCTCAATGCTGAGCTTACCATTTGTGACCTTGCCCCTTCCAGAAATGTAACCACCTTCATCTCCTCCAAAAGCAACTGGTCCTCCATCAATTCTCTCAAAATTATGGAGTAGAGACCTATTGCCTGTCATGTGCCTGGAACAGCCACTGTCAATTATCCAGACATTCCTGTTTGTCTTGAGCTGTTCCTGCACAAAGAGAATGATTAGTTACATTTGGAAACCCAAGCCTTACTTGTCTTGGGCTCATTAAGTGTAATAGAAGGTAATGCAACAGTAATAGATCCTATGGTTGTACTATGGGATCTTCAGCTGTTGTTGATGGAGAAACCTCAGTCATTTGGTCTTTCTTAGACTTCCACACCACCTTTGGAGTCTTGGACTTGACCTTCAAAACCTTAGAAGCTTTTGGAACTTCACAAGTTTTGATGACTGATCCTTCGGAAGAATCTACAGTCACTGCAGCAGACTTCAGTGCTTCGGAAGAACTCCTTTCTTCCGAGACCAACTTTGCTTCCGAAGGTAATTTTCCATTTACCTTCTTCTTTGATTTGGAGCTTCCGAAGGAAACAGACTTTCCTTCCGAAGCTTGAGACTTCTTGAGACTCTTTGAAGTCTTTGTATTGGTCATGTGGACAGTACTTTTAGGATTGTATGGGCAATCCTTAGCAATGTGAGAAGTACTTTCACACATGACACACAACAATTTTCTTCTTCAAAGAAGTCTCCTTTTGAGAGCAAGACTGGCTTTGGTCACATCCCTTCTCCACCTTCATCTTGGTAGATGCTGAGACAGTTCTTTTGGGCTGTGAACTGTTCTTGGAGTTTGATGGTCCAGGCTGTGCAGCAGTGGTACACAGCAGCTCAGTCTTCTTCTTTGAACTGAGATGATTTGAACAAGAACCATGACTCTTAGCTGAGGAGTCTTGGTTGATGTCTTCAGTCCTTACTACTTTGAAACCTGCAGAGATAAAACTTGTTTCTGCTTAGCATCAAAAGTAGCCTTGATTTCTTGAGCCTTCTTTGCTTTCCTTTTGCTCTTTCTGATCAAGTTCTTTCTCTTGGACTTGGTCATCACAGTTGATTTCTTCTCCTCAGAAGGATAGTGGCCCTTGGAAGAATCCTCTTCTTCACTCTTCTCAGAGGAATTCTTCACTATCACTTCTTCATCATCCTCACTTACAGGATCTATGAGAGGAAGCTCATCTTCACAATTTCCACACCTAGGAGATCTTACAGAAAGATTGTGTGTGGAGGAGCTATCTCATTTGATCCCAGTCCCTGTCTATTTTGATAACAAACTTTGTTGTGCAGGGATGAGGATATCATGTTCTTGAAGGTCTCTTCTTCAAGAACACTCTTCTCTGCCTTGGCTTTGCTGATCACAAGCTCAGCCTGGCACTCAGTCAACTTAGTGATGAGATCTTGATCTGAGTTCTAAAATCTGTATGTTCATGTTTTAGTACTGAAATGGTTTTCTCCAAGTCCTCTATCTTTAACTTGTAATCATTTTCAGACTTTCTAAAATCAGATTTTAATATGTTTAATGACTCAAGATCAGATCTCATCTCTAAGTTGTAGGACCTGTATCTATTTACTTTAGCAATGCATTCAGGAGAGCAGAGATGTTCCAATACCTTGGCTTCATCATGGTCAGCCATCAGTGCTTGGTTTGGAGAAGCATCTTCCACCTGAAAGCTCCAGTCAAAGCCTCCCTCTTCAACAGCAACAGCAGCATGTTGCTTTGTCTTCTCAGCCTGAGGGGCTTTGTCAGTGTAGTTTGGTCTGGGTTGTGTTTGGCCCCCATTTGCTTTAGGTGCCTTACACTCCCTAGCAAAGTGACCCATAAGGTTACAGTTGTAACACTTAACTTTGCTTTTATCCAGCCCAAACTTACCACTGGTAGCATTGCTTGGAAATCTTCTTCCTGTCCTCTTGTAGAACTTCTTGCTCTGTGAGTGAGGAGAGCCATCTGCTGAACTATCTCCATGTATTCCAGGTCATCTGGATGGATACAGTCCAGGTCTTCAAGAGTGAAAAGATAATTCCCACAGCTTTCATCAGCAGACACAAAGGCTTGAGAAGAACTTGTCTCTTGGAATGGGCTTCCTTGAGTAAAGTTCTCCCTTGGTGTCTCCGGGAAGGTGATGAAAGGACCCTTTTGTGAGTTGTCAGGGTAGCATATGAGATGATGTTGGGGTTCTATGCTGTCCCTTTCAACCACATGAAGGGCTGAACCCATTTGATTGTTGGAGTTGCCAGATGAACCTTGCATGTTCATCTCCATCTGGTATCCACTGAGAATCCCATACAACTCTGTAAGAGTAAGAGTTTTAAGGTTCTCAGTCCTCTTGATCACCACACAATAGTGTGTCCATTGCCTAGGAAGTGAGGACATGAACTTCCTTACAATGTCCCTGTTCTCAAGAGGAACTCCTCCATCCACTAGGGTATCCACAATCTCAACATACCTGAAGTATTGTTGAGTCATGGTTTCACCTGCTTTGAAGGTGAAATTCTCAAACTGCTGCTTCAGAAGATCTTTCTTGTTCTCCTTGGCTTTAGAGGAGCCTTCATACATCAGCTTCAGTGCATCCCACAGCTGTTTGGTTGTCTTGCACTTCTTAAAACCTCTGTATACAGAGTTTGGGAGAGCAGTCTGAAGAGCAGTCATGGCCTTCCTATCAATCTCTACTCTTTTTCTATCTTCATCTGAGTAGTTGGCCACATCTTTAGGAATCATACCAACACCAGTAGCAGAGGGGGTGCTGGGTATGAAAGGTCCATTCTCAACAGATTCCCACATTCTTGAATCAAGAGACCTGATGAAGCCTTCCATCCTCATGCACCAGGTGTCAAAATCATCAAGAGTGATCAGTGGGGATTTGTTCATGGTTCCAGTCTCCATATCAGTCTTTGAGATGGAAGCCATTTGAAGAGTTTAGTTTTTGTGTGTGTGAGGGATCTTAAGATGGTTAGATCTTATATCAAGAGCCTGGAAAGCTCTGATACCAATTGCAGGATCGTTTAAGGGCTTAAACACAATTACAACACAACAACACAATGAGGAGATTAACTAAACTTTAATCAAACAGTGAACTGGGTAACCAAAGTGATACAAAGAACACAAGTAAAGCAAGAGACAGAACAAGAGAGTATGGGTTTCAAGGAGGCAGTATATTGCTTTCTCAAGTTCTTTTACAAGTGTTACAAAGCATAAAGAAAGATACAAGAACTTGAAATACTTATACTACAACCTACAGCCGGCTATACTTTGAAAGCCAGCTGGATACAATTGACTAGACCCTAACAAAATCAATTGTAGGATCAAAACGCATATCTGCCTTTTGACCTTGTGACTATGACATGCCATAGCTCACATCCTTATACATTACAAAAAAGGATAAAGTACATAAAGTGGAAAGTTACAGACTCAAGACCTCAATATACAGTTACCAAAAGCAAGGCCCTTTTCACCAACTCATGTAAGTTGGTGACTTTACAGAGATGCAGCGGAAAAGGTGCTTTATGGAACAGTACATCAGATAAAGTATGCGTACTAAAAGTCTTCGGAAGAAATCTGTCTTCATAGGTTGAAGCTTCGGAAGACTTTGTCTCTGAAGCTTCGGAAGACTTCATGTTTGGCTTCGGAAGATATTGGTCTTGGCTTCGGAAGATTTTACACTTAGAGTATTTTCTAATGCATTGTGTAAAACTTCAGAAGCATTCTTCACTTCAGTACTTAGTGCATGTTGCTGAGACACTTAGGATGTTTTGGGTTGCATCAGACTTAAGGAATCCTTACACATACCCATGGCCCAATCGTATGAATGGGCCCAGTCGCATCTGATATGGGCTGAGGCCTATAAATACCAGTTTCATTGTGTAGAGAGAAGGGGTTTTGAGAGTGTGCCTGGGGCCTAGGTGTTGCCGAATCAGACGGGAGATCATGCTCGATCTCCCCTTGCCAAGAGTCTTGATTCTTATGTTTAACGAGCTTGTAATAATTAGGTTTTATCAATGAAACCATTATATTCTTGTTCGTTCCATTGTTTGTTTCTTGGTTTTGGTTTTGTTTCCTTCTTTCAAGAACACGCTCGGATGACAACCGATCCAGCGAATTCACACCTTCACCACCGGACCCACTCTACCCTCCATTGGGGTAGAGGAACAGTTGGCTGCACTAAATCGCATGGTGCTGAAGCTGTTAGCTACTGATGAAGAAATAGCTGCTCAGCTAAGTCACCTTGTGGAGCTCAATGCTGCCCAAGCACAGTAGATTACCCAGCAAGCACAACAAATCAGCCAGCTTCAAGAGCTAAATGATCAATCAGTTAAGAGGATTAAGGAGTTGGAGTCCAAAAACAAGACGATCAATGCTCAGACTTAAAGGATCAAAAGATGAGCCTCTAAAGATTAAAGAAGGTGATGGTGATGATGATGATGAAGATGATGATGATGATAATGATGGTGAAGGTGATAAGTCTGATGATGAAGATATCAGTGATGATGAAGGGTAAAGGGGAAAGAAAAGAGGAGATGCCGATGAAGAAGGTGATGCAGCTGCATCAGCCTCAGCTCAGGGTCAAGAAAGGAGGACAAAGAAAGCACAAGACCAAGGAGCATCATCCTTAACCCTTGCTGTTGAAGAATTGACTGATAAAGACAAAAATCAAACATCTCAGCAAGATGAGTATGATGTTGCTCCTCTACAGCATATCAAGTCTCAATTAACAATGATTCTTGATTTGCAAGGGATTGTCAAAAGGTTGGTGAGCTATACTTCCGAAGAAAGAGAAATCATACACGACCTGACTGACGAGCAACTTGCCGAGATGTTCAGGCTAAACCCAGACGAGATTGTCAAAAATGCACCTACTTTTGACGTAGATGAAATAGAGATTGAAGATGTCACAGCTGAGTACTATCTAGAGTACACTGACCGAGAGGGAAATGTGATCCCCAAATGGGGTGAGACTCTCGGCAGTGCTACATTTGACAAACTGGATGAGATGGAAAAGGAAACAGAAAAGAATGAAAGCCAAGCCCAAGTCTCGGACGTTGATGTTGATATCAAGAAGGCTGAATGGGCAGCTTGTTTTGCTGAGATACGAGCCCAACGCACAGCTCAAAAGCAAAATGCCTACACCAAGTTCTACAAGGTCAAGAAACATCTAAAGGTGTCTGGAAAGATTATTACGTGGGCATATTTTGAGAATCTTAATGTTTATACTGTAAAGAGGGAGAAGGGAATAGAGTACTTCAGATACCCACACGATCTGAAGACTCTCCCTGGTATTGAGCTCAACCAGCTGGCATGCCTAAATTTGTTATATGATGATCCAAGGAAAATGTCAGGCTGGTTTGAGGCTGCACTAAGAAAAGAATACCACACCAGGTGGGTAAACTTTAGACCACAACAACCGACGAGGTATAGCCGTAGGTCTGAAGTTGATCCCATTTCTGGAAAGCCTAAAATGGTGCTGAAGTGGAGTCCTCCGCGCACAATGTCGAAGATTCCCATACGGGAAATGCCATAGGATTTCAATCCACACTTCAAATGGTGGTATTATGATTGGAGAACAGGCGAAGCGGTCATAGTTCTACAAAGAGAGAGCAAAGTGGAAACTATCCGGGTGTTCGACCCTATGTGGCTAACTAACTTATCTGCAGAAGATGTCTATACCTTATACAAGTGGCCACTATTCTATGACTCGCAAGATATAGTACAAGCCCTCCTGTTCCAGAACGTTATACGACTCTGTTTTGCATTCGACATACATACAGGAGTTACTAGAGAGGAGAAGTACAAGAAATTTGAGGAGCTAATGAAGAATGTCAGACAATAATGTAAACTAGGTCCAAGGGGGAGTTTGTTGATACATATGTACCTAGTTTAGGAGCTTAATATAAATGTCTGTCATGTCTTACATATATGTAATGGATGAATTGAATGAAATAAAATATGTGATTGATGATTATAATGTTTAATTTTTCATTGTTTATTGTGTAATGAAGTATATTGAACTAACTATATAGGTTTGAGGTTATTGTGCATAGTTCTTAGTCAATAATGATTGAGAAACGTATTCAAACTTAATCGTATGAAGTCTTCATGCGAATGGACCATGCTAATGGACCATATGCATTAATACTTCATGCTAATGAACCAGTCGCACGACTGAACCAGGAGACTGGATCAGTCGCAGGATTGAGACATAAGATTGACTCAGTCGCACGACTCAACTTTCAGTCCTGCGTATGAATCAATCGCATGATTCAGTCGCACGACTGAACTACGCTAATGGTTCAGTCGTACGATTGAAAACCCTAACCTATAAATACCATTTAATTCGTGGAAAAACGTAACTCTTCAAGAATTTCGACACACATTCATACCCTAGCCGTCCAGAGACTCTAGAGAGCCTGTTCCAACTTCATAGTTTGCAGTTGATCTTGTTCTAATCGTTCTTAATGTTTCTTTATTCGTTAGATTGATCATAACTGCGTTCTCACTGATTGGATCGCCAATCAAATAGGATTCCGCACTATTTGTTTAGGTATACACGCATTATCAGTTAGTACTCCGTACGTACAGGGTCCTAACAAAAAAGAAATTCACCATCTTTATCTGACTTGAAATCTGATTTCAAGAAAAAGTTTGTTTGAAAGGACAACATTGATAATGAAGAGTATACTTTTAAAGAAACACAAGCTAGTTTCTTTAAAAATAAGTATTCTATTATTGCTAATCATGTGAAACAAGATGTGTGTAGATCAGGTACAAAAGAAACTAGTCCTCCTCCTGTACATTCAATTCACAAGGATAAAAGAACATTTAAAGCCTCGTTTGTATATGAAGTGTATTGGAATGAAAAAGGAAAACAAGAGACCGTTAAAGAATCTAGTGACCAAAGAAATACTAAAGCCAGATTCTATGATAACAGTGGACGTTATCATCAACAGTTTGAGAAACCGACTCGAGCACAAAATGTGTATCCTAATAAATGTTGTTATGTGTGTGGAAAGCCAAATCACATGGCTAGAAATTGTCATCATCAATGTGCATTGACAAGTAAAAAAAAATTTCGCAACTATATAGCAAATAATAGAAAATAGTTCTTTATAAATACTAAATTCAAAAGGAATTTAAGTCAGTCAAACTAATTTACTAACAACAGAAACATCCAAAAGAACACAAATTTGCAAAAACATAATATCATCAAGAAATCTTTACATGTCAATGATGAGAATTCATCTTTCCACACATAATACATTCAGGAAACTGATTAAACCAATTTTAAGAATGGAAATTGAAAACAATTCCATCAGAACCTAATATTGTTGAAGATTATATCTTTAATGATAAAAGAGATATGATATTGAAATCCGTATCATATTTGGATGAAAATGGTATACTCAAGTCTACCATGGCTTGGGTTTCTAAAATTGAGTAAATCTATTATTCATGCAGGAGCATCCTAGACCCAGCATCAATAGCGTTTGGCACGTTGATAGTCGATGTTCAAGGCATATGACTGGTAATATATCCCTGTTACATAACATCAAACCATACAACGGAGGATATGTTATATTTGGCGGAGATAAAGGTGGTAAGATCACAAAGAGAGGTACACTGTCAAATGGTGTGTTAAGCTTTGAGGACGTCAATTTTGTTGAGGAACTTAAACATAATTTGTTAAGTGTCTCACAAATTTGTGACAAACAATATTCAACACACTTCAATGCTAAAGAATGTTTAATTTTAAAACCTAGATTTGTAATTCCTGAAGAATGGATTTTATTGAGAACACCAAGAGATAAATACACATATTTGCTTGATATGAATAGATCTCATTCATTGTGACTGCATCTGTTTATTATCTAAAGCCTTAAAAAGTGATACATTGTTATGGCATCGTCGTCTTGGTCATGTCAACATTAAAAACATGAACAAATTGGTCCGAGGAAATCACGTTGTAGGTCTTCCATTGAAAGAATTTCAATTATCTGAACATTGTCTTTCATGTTAAAAGGGAAAACAATATAAACTTCCTTATAAACCAATCGCTCATACAAAAATTGACCCTATTGTTCAACTGTTACACATGGATCTGTTTAGTACAGTTAGTGTCTTGAGTTTAGGACGTCGTGCTTATTGTTTAGTAATTATTGATGATTTCTCTAGATTTACATGGGTTCTTCTTAGCAACCAAAGATGAGACACCTCATTTGATAATAAATTTCATGACACTGGTAGAGAATCAAAATGAAAAAAGAATCAAGTGCATCCGAAGTGACAATGGAGCTGAATTATGCAATTACACATTGAATGAATTTTGTGAACCAAAGGGGATAGTTAGACAATTTAGTTATGCATGAACTCCATAAAAAAATGGAATTGCTGAATGTGACATCCGGTAATTTTCCGTTACCAAACTCCGTTAGTTCCGTTAGGTCTTGCATACACTGTCGTGAGCACATACTAGTTGTCATTGAATGTTGGTGGCTTAATAATAATAGTCTATGATAAAAATAATAAACTAACTAATAATGTTGATTATTAGTTGTGATTATATGATTCGTGAATTTATAGAATTTTAAATATTTATTTTGTAAATTTTACGCGACAACGTGACAACGTGTTATATATATATTTCATGTGTTGTTGACTTGTTGTAAATGTTTATGATTATTATTGTTGGTTAATAATACTTATAAATTGTAGTTGAAATTACTTAAAAAGTGTTAAAAAATTAGTTTTATAAAATATACTTAAAGGGGTTACTTTGTAATTATTTTAAAACCAAACATTACCAAAATTAAACTCAACCCTAGCCCCCAAACCCTATTTGTGGCTGTAACCATCACCATACACCCTCACATTGTGATTTTGATCAAGAAACACACACACAATTTGATTTTAGTTTGTTTCAAGTGATTACAAGGTGTTTTACAAGTCCAATTGTTGATTTCTACACATCTAAAGACTAGTTTTAATTGGTTTTTCATAGTTTTAATCTTGATGAAGCCAATATTCAAAATTGGTGACAAAAAACATGAAATTGATGATTGTTAGATGTTAATATGATGTTAGTTAGGTTGTATGAATGCTAGATTATGTTGATTGTGCAAGAAATCCATGGATTGATTATCTAGTTCATACATTGCCATAAGAGGAAACTTTTTGTTCTTGGAATTCATGATTTGATGTTGTTATGATGTTAGATAGAATGTTTGGATGTTAGTTTAATTGAATTGTGCAAGAAAATTCAAGAAATTAAGGTGTTAATCATGACTTACTAAAAGTAGAAACTTTTGTGAATGATGTTTGAGAATTTGGATGAGTTAGTGATGATTATCATGTTAGAATGAATGTATGAACTTAATTTGGTATAAAATTAATGAAATAATGATTGAATTGGGTGCTATATTGTTTTTTGGGTGTTACTTTCCCAAAAGGGAAACTTTATTTGTGAAGATCATTAGATATGATGAATTGGGCATGCTTATGATGTTAGGAGCATGTTAGAATGATTGTTGATGACGTTTGATGTGATAGAATATGTTAATTGAGTTGTATGGATACTTGATTGATCATGTAAGGACTGTAGGTTTTGGTGATCATACATGATGATGAATTATGGTTGCGCTACAGAAGCTCAGGCATTCTTTCTTAGAACAGAAGGTCAAACTCATGACGAAGTCTGAAACCCTACTTCTTTGTTGACTACAGAAGCAGTGCTTGGAAGTCAGGCTCGAGGGATACTCATCTTCGGATAATTCAATATCCAATCTATGAACCACAGAGCGCTAAACAGACAAGCACTCCCTCATCTAATGTCTTAGTTGCCTAGTAGAGTCAAAAATGCAGAATCTCGTCTCAATCATCATTTATCAGGACTCTTCGGCGTAAGTTCCTTGGCTTGGACAGGGCATTTAGTCCATGTCGCTATTAGAGATCATGTTTTGGATTGGATTGATTGTCACTATGTATGATGGTCAGAATGAACTAAGTGAATGAATGTGATTATGATTATCATACACACGTGCAAATCTGAGGCCCCTACTTAGTAGGATTGGCAGGGTTTAGGGTGTGAAGTCGTGAGTGGCTTCACATGGCATGTCGTGCATGATTAGACTTCACGTATGAACTAATGGTTGTGATGTATATATATATTTGTGTTGAAGATGTTGGTTGTTTGAGATTTGCATAAGTTTTATGATGATCTAATGTTGTATCATGACCTAGGTAGAACTTGGGTTGATGATGTGATACACGTGGATAATTTGTATGTTAAGTTGATATACATGATTAAACGATATTTCAATTAATATGTCACCAACGGGTCAAACGGGTCAACTAGGTTAACCTAGGATTATTAAGTTTCTCTGTGTATACGTACTTATGTACTTCTGTGCTCTAGGTAACCTTTGAAGGGTTGTCTTTGCACCTATCATCAGTTCTCTTTTGTCATTGTCTTTGCACACCAGGTGAGTTCATGCCCCTCTATTTATAAGCATTCTTCTGGGGAGGTAGCATACTTGTACTCAAAGGCTATTTTATTATTTTAAGTTGTATATCTTTTAACATAATGCTTGATACCTTGAAAGTCCTCACACTTTCGGATCGTTAATAATGGTAAGTAGTGACAGGAGGCAACAAACGCAACACAGTCAACTTCGATCGTGAAATCACTATTGCTATACTTGTGAACATATACTTGCTACCTATTTCTATACACTTCTTATGTTATGCAAATGTTATTGTTTATGATAAATGCAAACTCTTGAACTCACCAACCATTGTGTTGACATTTTAGTATGCTCAGTTTGCCATTAGGAGCACAACACGGGTCCAGCATGCATTCTAAGATTCTATTTAAAGACATAATTTTTGGTTTTCATTTATGGATTTTAAATTGTTAGGTTGGCGCGCGTATTGCCAAGTTATGCATTTTTATATTTTGGGTTTGTTTTATTTACTAAACGCTTCTGCATGGTTTTAAAGATTGAACTTGGTTTGGTTAGTTTTAAATGTGGCATATAGTTTCGTTCTGAGTAACTAGTGACTGTGATCCTGGTTTGTTCACACGCCTCGCAGTAAAACTTCGCACGTGGATTTTGAGGGTGTGACAGATTGGTATAAGTGCCATTGGTTATAGGGAACTAGGTTGCATACACACTAGTCTATAACCGCACACAGTTAGTTAGTTACTCCTTGCTTATCCTTTTACTGCATACTCATTGGCATACACATCACGTGCACTACATCATGGAATCATCATCCCGGGTCTTGGGAAAAAGACGTGCTCGTT
The DNA here is from genome assembly GCA_025215565.1 of Flaveria ramosissima. Lineage (NCBI taxonomy): Eukaryota > Viridiplantae > Streptophyta > Magnoliopsida > Asterales > Asteraceae > Flaveria > Flaveria ramosissima. Next base: position 17,281,802 of record CM046037.1, read on the forward strand.
CTGGATCCCCTCCACCTGTACCTCACCGAGTACCTGACTGGCCGCGACATTCTTACCCTCGTGGTGAGCTAAACGGGGATCAACCGTTCGTGTTACCTGAGCGCGACCCTCCACGAGATTGGAGTTATTACCCGACTTGCATAAATCGTATGGTTCGTCGAGAGCGTGTAACGGAGCCGGCCACTGCTATACCTAGGACTAGGTCAGCAACTACTTCTACAGCACCCACTCTCCCGTCTCTAGATGTGCCCCTAAGCAGGCTGTGGCGACATTGTCCGCGACTCTGGAGACCGAGCGTCGACGAATTGGAGTGCTTACTAACGATAACTCCACACTAAAGTATAAGATGCTCCGACTAGGCCTAAAGGTAGATATACTTGAGGAGCATTTGTCTCTGTCTATCACTGGGAATTTCAAGATGGCTGGTAGAGTGATGCATATTTCTGAGCGTATGGGCGAGCAGGATCTTTATAATGTGGGTGTTGAGAGTAGGTTAACCGGACTGGAAGCACAGCTAGCAGCACTACAAATCAAGGACAACCCTACACCGGTGGAGGATTTCGATGAAGACCCAGAAGAAAAGCCGGAAGAAGCTCTAGATGGCGGAGACACTGATGGGTCGGACTTGTTGGATTGATTTTCTTATTCTTATGACCTAGACTGCATGGTGTTTTTTTAAACCTATGTGGAAAGGGTTGTTTCGCACACAACTAGAAACTTAAAATTTTGACATTGATTGGATATTTTGTGACTTACTTACAATTTATTTATGATATGTTATTATTTTGGTTATAAATGTTGTGGTTGTGACTGTACATCATTTCTTATTATTTACCATACTTCAATGAGATTCATATGTTGGATGTTACACATTATTGTATATGTGAATGTAAAGTGAAATATGGACGACTGAGGCAGAGGACGCGGATGTGGCCGTGGGCTTGGCGTTGGACGTGGCGTTAGTAATTTGAACATGACCCCAGCTGAATTAGCTACTCTAATAAACCAGCATGTATAGGCGGCATTGAATACTCAACCTGCCTAGTTTGGAGGTACACGTTGAGTTTAGTCATTGATTACCCGAATATTCCGTTAGGTGATTAATTCTTTCGGTTTAATTAAACAACCTGGTACGTTGAATACAGAACCGCCTGGATGCACGTACAAGGCATTCATGAACTATAACCTGCGTACCTACAATGGAGCTGAGGGAGCTATAGGGCTTGTAAGATGGTTTGAGAAGACAGAGTCGGTCTTCGCCAAATGTTACTGCCAAGTGGCAGACCAGGGAAGTACGCCACGGAAATGCTGGAAGGTGCAACACTCACATGGTGGAATGCCCAAGTACAAATGCTTGGCCAGGCAATGGCAAATACGCTGCCGTGGGAGGAGTTCAAGATTATGATGACCGAGGAATACTGCCCCCGTGATGAAGTTCAAAAGCTGGAAGCTGAGTTCTGGCAATTGAAGATGGAAGGATCTGACATCGAGGCTTACACTACTAGGTCTCATGAGCTAGCTACACTCTTTCCTAGCATGGTTAACCCGTCGAGCCGACGAATTGAGCTCTACTTACGTGGCTTAGTACCGGAGATTCAGACTATGGTGACTGCTGCAAATCTCCCTACTATTCAACAGGTTATACGACTAGCTCACAAACTCACTGATCAAGCTATGGAGCAAGGGATGTTACCCAAGCGGGGCGTTGTGGCAAGCGTGCCCGACAACAAATGCAAGTGGGAAAACAATGCTAACAAAGGATCATCGTCTGGTAACCCACCTCAGCAAGATCAACCTCAATAGTAGCAGCAGCATAAGTGCTTTGATAACAGTCGTAACTTCAACAAATCATCTTCATCGTCTTAAGGACCAAATGGATACGTGCGGAAAAATCCAAAGTGCAACCGATGCAAATACCACCACACTGGTAGGTGTGACAGTTTTCGATGCTAGCGTTGTGGAAAGGTTGGACACATGGCAAAGGATTGTTGTGGGGAGTTAATTAAGAAACATCTATAGTCTCAGAAGCCCCAGCAGCCCCATGAAACACCAAAGGGTTTCTTTGAGTGAGGAAAGGAAGGGCATTACAAGAGAAACTAGCCTCAACTGAAAAGAAATGGGAATGGCAACGAGAATGGTGGCAATAATAACAATGGTAGCAATGGTGACAACAATGGTGGCAACAATGGTGGAGCTAAAGGGAGAGCCTTTGTCATGGGTTCTGGTGAGGCTCTAAACGATTCTACTACCTTAACTGGTAAATTTCCTGTTAATGGTCGTTTTGCTTCTGTACTGTTTGACACTGGAGCCGATAGGAGTTTTATCTCTACTAAGTTTTGTAGCCTTTTAAGTGATATGCCTTCCGTGTTGGAATCTAAATATGTCGTAGAATTGGCTAATAGTAAGCAAATCTCCATTACGCACATCCTTAAGAATTGCAAGATAGAACTCGCTGGTCATACCTTCGACATTGATCTCATGGTTGTTACTCTTGGAAGTTTTGATGTGGTCTTAGGCATGGACTGGTTGTCCAAGAAGTAAGGAGAAGTGATTTTTCGTGAGAAGATCATCCGCATACCTCTAATGGATGGGGAAACTCTTTCGGTTAAGGGCGAAAAGAGTGGTGCTGTCATAGGCATCATATCATTCATGAAGGCTCAGAAGTGGCTACGTAAGGGTCACTTAGCCATATTAGCCCTCGTCTCTGACAAGCAACAAGAGGAAAAGAAAGTAGAGGATATTCTTGTGGTTCGTGACTTTCCAGAGGTGTTTCCAGAGGATCTTCCTGGACTACCACCTCATCGTCAAGTTGAGTTTCAGATCGATTTGACACCCAGAGCTGCTCCGATTGCGCGAGCACCTTACCGGTTGGCACCAAACGAACTGCAGGAACTATCTACACAACTTCAGAAACTACTGGATAAGGGGTTTATTCGACCGAGCTCATCGCCATGGGGAGCATTGGTTCTCTTTGTTAAGAAGAAGGATGACAATTTCCGATTGTTTATCGACTACAGGGAATTGAACAAAGTCACAGTCAAGAAAGGATACCCTTTACCTTGTATGGACGACTTGTTTGATCAACTTTAGGGATCAAGCTATTATTCGAAGATTGATTTGAGGTCTGGTTATCACCAACTGAGAGTTCGAGAAGAAGATATTTCTAAAACCGCGTTTTGTACTCGGTATGGTCACTATGAATTCTTGGTCTTGCCATTTGGGTTGAATAATGCACTGGGGGTATTCTCGGATCTCAGTAATAGTGTGTGCAAACCCTACCTCGATCAGTTTGTTATGGTGTTTATCGATGACATACTGATCTATTCTAGGACCAAGGAGGAACATGAGAATCACCTATGTTTAATCTTGGAATTACTTAGAAAGGAATAGTTCTACGCTAAGTTTTCTAAGTGTGATTTCTGGATTCGTGAGATGCAGTTCTTGGGTCACATTGTTAAAGACAAGGGAATACATGTGGATCCTGCAAAGATTGAGGCTATAAAGAACTGGTTGGTACCCAAGACTCCTAGTGAGATAAGGTAAATTCTTGGACTAGCAGGGTACTATCGGCGTTTTATTGAGGGATTTTGAAAGATCTCTCAACCTCTCACATCTTTGACCCATAAAGGAACAACCTATAAATTGGTTGAGAGTCAAGAAGCTGCTTTTCAATTGCTGAAGCAGAAACTCTATAGCGCACCCATATTAGCGCTACTTGAAGGAAGTGATGATTTTGTGGTTTATTGTAATGCTTTTATCCAATGACTTGGTTGTGTCCTGATGAAACGTGACAAGGTAATACCTTATGCCTCGTGACAACTGAAGGTACACGAAAAGAACTACATTACTCATGACTTGGAGTTAGGAGCAGTGGTCTTTGCCTTGATGATTTGGAGACATTACTTGTACGGTACCAAATGCATTATTTACACCGTTCACAAGAGTCTTCAACATATATTTGAGCAGAAAGAACTGAACATGAGGCAGGGAAGGCGAACATAGTTAAACGATGTTGGGTTGAATTGTTAAATGACTATGATTGTGCTATCAAATATCACCCAGGGAAGGTGAACGTAGTCGCCGACGCCTTGAGTTGAAATGAAACCGCTAAGCCACGACTAGTGCGTGCTCAGCAACTAACGATTAGCACTCACTTGCCCGAACAGATCAAGGAAGCCCAGACGGAAGCCTTGAAAGGAGAGAACGTTGGATCTGAATCCTTACGCGGGATGGATAAACAGTTAGAAGTCAAATCTGATGGAATCCGGTATTTCATGGATAGACTTTGGGTACCTTTATATGGGTACCTAAGAGACTTGGTTATGAGTGAAGCACACAAGTGTAAATTTTCCATACACCCTGGCTCTGACAAAATGTATCATGACTTGAAGGCACACTACTGGTGGCCTAACATGAAGGCAGATGTAGCTACATACGTGAGCAAGTGTTAGATCTGTTCTAAGGTTAAAGTGAAATATTAGAAACCATCTGGGTTACTGCAACAACCTGAGATTCCTTTGTGGAAGTGGGAACAAATTTCTATGGACTTCATTACTAAGTTGCCCAGGACTTCGAGTGGTTGTGGCACGATATGGGTGATCGTTGATCGACTCAATAAGGTAGCTCACTTCTTCGCGATCAAGGAGACTGGAAAAATGGACAAGTTAACCCGAATTTACTTGAAGGAGGTAGTTTTGAGACATGGTGTGCTGATCTCGATTATTTCTGATCGAGATGCTCGTTTGACGTCTCATTTCTGGCAATCATCACAGAAATCTTTAGGTACGCGTCTAGATATGAGCACTGCCTATCACCAGCAGACCGATGGGCAAAGCGAACGTACTATTCAAACTTTGGAAGATATGTTTCGAGCTTGTGTGATTGATTTCGGGAGTACTTGGGAAGTTCATTTACCGTTGGTCGAGTTTTCGTACCACAATAGTTATCATACTAGCATTAAAGCAGCACCATGTGAGGCATTGTATGGGTGAAAATGTAGATCACCATTTTGTTGGGCGGAAGTTGGTAATAGTCAGCTGACTGGTCCTGAGTTGGTACACAAGACCATTGAGAAGATTGCAGATACGGAACCGCATAACTGCAATGCGAGACAGATAGAAGAGTTATGAAGATAAACGATGGAAACCTTTGGAGTTTCAAATTCATGACAAAGTTTTGCTAAAAGTTTAACCGTGGAAAGGTGTGATTTGGTTTGGCAAAAGAGGCAAGCTTAATCCAAGATACGTTGGACCATTTGAGATTCTTGAAAGAATAGGTCCGGTGGCGTACCATTTGAACCTGCCTGATTCACTAATTGGTGTTCACAATGTATTTCACGTCTTGAATCTGAAGAAGTGCCTATATGACGCGACACTGATTGTACCACTCGAGGAAGTACAAGTAGATGACCAATTACGATTTGTGGAAGAACCGGTTGAAGCAATGGAGCGTGAGGTCAAGACTCCTAAGCAAAGTAAGATACCTATAGTCAAAGTTCGTTGGAACTCAAGACGGGGACCAGAATTCACGTGGGAATGGGAGGATTAGATGAAGCTTAAGTATCCTCATCTGTTCGAGACGACGACGACAGCCGGGGAAGGTACTGATTAAATTTCCGGACGAAAATTCTTTCAACATGGGGATGATATGACAATTCACTCGATTTAGTTATGCCAATGAAGTAAAACAGGGATGTAGCACAATCATGTAACTCAATGTTCGGGACGAAAATTCTTTCAACATGGGGATAATGTGACATCTGGTAATTTTCCGTTACCAAACTCTGTTAGTTCCGTTAGGTTTTGCATACACGTGTCGTGAGCATACACTAGTTGTTGTTGAACGTTGGTGACTTAATAATAATAATCTATGAGAAACATAATAATCTAATTACTAATGTTGATTATAAGTTGTGATTATGTGAGTCATGAATCTATAGAATTTTAAATATTTATTTTGTAAAGTTTACGCGACAACGTGACAACGTGTTATATATATATATATATACATATATATATATATATATATATATATATATATATATATATATATATATATATATATATCATGTGTTTTGTGACTTGTTGTAAATGTTTATGATTATTATTGTTGGTTAATAATACTTATAAATTGTAGTTGAAAATTTTTAAAAAGTGTTAAAAAGATTAGTTTTATAAATATAATTAAAGGGGTTACTTTGTAATTATTTTAAAACCAAATTGTACCAAAATTAAACCCAACCCTAGCCTCCAAACCCCATTTGCAGGCGTAACCATCACCATACATCCTCACATTGTGATTTTGATCAAGAAACACACACACAATTCGATTTTAGTTGGTCATACACACAATTCAATTTTAGTTGGTTTCAAGTGATTACAAGGTGTTTTACAAGTCCAATTGTTGATTTCTACACATCTAAAGATTAGTTTTGATTGTTTTTTCATAGTTTTGATCTTGATGAACCCTAGATGCGAAATTGGTGATGAAAACATGAAATTGATGATTGTTAGATGTTAAGATGATGTTATTTAGCTTGTATGAATGCTAGATTATGTTGATTGTGCAAGAAACCCATGGATTGATCATCTAGTTCATACATTGCCATAAGACGAAACTTTTTGTTCTTGGAATTCATGATTTGATTATGTTATAATGTTAGATACAATGCTTGGATCTTAGTTTAATTGAATTGTGCAAGAAAATTCATGAATTTGAGGTGTTAATCATGACTTAGTAAAAGTTGAATCTTTTGTGAATGATGTTTGGGAATTTGGATGAGTTAGTGATTATTAGCATGTTAGAATGAATGTATGATAGATATAAAATTGATGAAATTATGATTGAATTGGGTGCTCGATTGCTTTTTGGGTGTTACTTTCCGAAAAGAGTAACTTTATTTGGGAAGAACATTGGATATGATGAATTGGGCATGCTTATGATGTTAGGATCATGTTAGAATGATTGTTGATGATGTTTGATGTGATAGAATGTGTTCATTGAGTTGTATGGATGCTTGGTTGATCATGTAAGGAGTGTAGGTTTTGGTGATCATACATGATGATGAATTATGGTTAGTGATTAGGTGATCATGTTTGGGATTGGATTGATTGTCAGTATGTATGTTGGTCAGAATAAACTAAGTGAATGAATGTGATTATGATTATCATACACGCGTGCGAATCTGAGGACCCTACTTAGTAGGTTTGGCAGAGTTTAGGATGTGAAGTCGTGAGTGGCTTCACATGTTATGTAATGCATGATTAGACTTCACGTATGAACTAATGGTTTTGATGTATATGTATTTGTGTTGAACATGTTGGTTTTTTGAGATTTTCATGAGTTGTATGATGATCTAATATTGTATGATGACCTAGGTAGAACTTGGGTTGATGATGTGATACACGTGGATAATTTGTATGATATTCTTGTATGTTAAGTTGATATACATGATTAAACGATATTTCAATTATTATGTCACCAACGGGTCAAACGGGTCAACTAGGTTAACCTAGGATTATTAAGTTTCTCTGTGTACATGTACTTATGTACTTTTGTGTTCTAGGTAGCCTTTGAAGGGTTGTCTTTGTACCTATCATCAGTTCTCTTTTGTCATTATCTTTGCACACCAGGTGAGTTCATGCCCCTCTATTTTATAAACATTCTTTTGGGGGAGGTAGCATACTTGTACTCAAACGCTATTTTATTATTTTAATTTGTGTATGTTTTAAAATAGTGCTTGATACCTTGAAAGTCCTCACACTTGCTGATCGTTAATAATGGTAACTAGTGGAAAATCTTGGGTAGTACTACTGGGTTTGTCAATCTCCACCTGTGCAACTCGAGGTCAAACGAGTGTAATACTATCCTAAACACAAACATTCGTCACGACCTGGTAAGTCGTGACGGGAGGCAACATACGCAACACAATCAGCTTCGATCGCGAAATCACTATTGTTATACTTGTGAACATAGACTAGCTACCTATTTCTATACACTTCTTATGTTGTGCAAATGTTATTGTTTATGATGAACGCAAACTCTTGAATTCACCAACCATTGTGTTGTCATTTTAGTATGCTATTCTCAGGTCGTTAACTAAGCTTGCCATTAGGAGCACAACACGGGTCCATCATGCATTATAAGACTCTATTTTAAATACATAATTGTTGGTTTTCATTTATGGATTTTAAAGTTTGAACTTTGTTTGTTTTGTTTTAAATGTGGCATCTAGTGTCGTTCTGAGTAACTAGTGACTGTGATCCTGGTTTGTTCACACGCCTCGTGGTAAAACTCCGCACGTGGATTTTGAGGCTGTGACACTGAAAGATGAAACATAACTCAAATTGAAGCTGCAAGAACGATGTTATCTGCATTAAAATTACCATCATTTTCTGGGCTGAAGCTGTTAACACTACCTGTTATGTTCAAAATCGTGTGTTAATAAACAAACAACAAAATATGACTCCTTATGAAAAATTTTTCAAACATAAAACCAAAGTCAAATATTTTAAAACTTTTGGATGCTATTGTACTTTGTTAAACACATCTTATTCAAAGTCTAAATTTGATGAAAAAGCTGATGAATGTTATTTTGTTGGTTATTCAGCCAACAAAGTCGCATACAGAGTTTATAATAAAAAATTTAACAAATAATTAAGTCATTTGATATCGATTGGCATGAGTATAACAAAACATATGCAGGTTATGCACCTTCATGGGTATATGATTATGCTACATTATTTGAAACATTTAATCAATCATCTGTTATTTCCAGAGCTAATCTTCCTTTGACTTCATTGATCAGGATAGTTTAGCTGATAATATTGGACTTATATCTTATCAAACAAAAGAAATATCATCAGACATATTTTAAGGTTTCATATAAGGCTGATGCATCTAAACCTTCAAAGTCTTTCCTGCATGCATGCACTGAAGTACAGAGTAGAAATGCTTCGGAAGTTTTACACCATGCACTAGAAATATTCTAAATGTAAAATCTTCCAAAGCCAAGACCAACATCTTCCGAAGCTTCAAAGACAAAGTCTTCCGAAGCCAAGAAGTGAAGACAGATTTCTTCCAAAGACTTTTGAACACATGCTTTATCTGATGTTCTTCACCATAAAGCCGGACCACCTTTTTCCACTGTAACTCTGTTCAGTCATCAACTTACATAAGTTGGTGAAAAGGTCCATGCTTTTGGTAACTGTACATTAAGGTCTTGAGTCTATGCTTTCTACTTTATGTACTTTTATCCTTTTCATATTATATAAGGATGTGAGCTATGGCATGTCATAGTCACTAGTCGAAAGACAAACTGCCTTTCACTTACATTTGATTTTGTTATTGTCTAGATCATATGTTTCCAGCTGGCCTTCTAATAGATTCAAATGGATCCATCTGTGTTAATGATGTAATGCAATTGACAATTATATGAACAAAGTAATCAAACTAAGCAATATAACAAAAATTCAAAGAAGTTTCATTGATATTAGCAAAGAATTACAATGTACAAATGAGAGAGTTCTATTTCAAAGTCTACCTGCAAAAATAAATGTAAACCTATTTATACTAATCAAAAAAACAAAGGAACATATATTTACAAATAAGTCCCTATACTATGACAAAAAAAACTAAAAACTAATGCTAATCTTCCAGGCTCCAACAATACTCCCCCTAAGATTTGCTTTTGTCTTCAGTCAAAATAGTCTGAAGGCTCTTCTTTTATCTTGAACATCAGCTTCTCCTTGTACAGCTCTAGTTCTTTTAATGCTTTCTTTATTGAAGACAAACTTTTCTACTAAAATCCCTCTTCGGGTTTAGAATCATTATTCTTGATTTCCATATACCTTTGACAGACTTGCTATGTACAGCCCCATTTCTTTTAATGCTTTCTTTGACAGACTTGCTATGTCCACATTGGCATAAAACTCAAGAGGATTGGATTGATCTTTCACATATACCTCCAACACGCCTTTGATGAATATCCTCATGAACTCTATATTAGGAATATCTTTCTTGAAAATATTTGCATAAGCCAAAGCTTTCCTTAAGGAAATTCGCTCCATGGTTGCGTTCATCACCTTAATAATTGTCATAAAGTATTTCCTGTCATGTTCAGCATCCATAGATGACACTTGCTCAAATTTTTGGTTGCATAAAAATGAAATGTAGCTCGGATGAAGTAATTTCAGCTCAAATACTCCAAATAAACTTATCATATCCTTATCCCAATCATCCTTGTTTCTTACAAGCTTCAAATGAAAAGTATCAGAATCATAAAACCATCTCAGTTTGAGTTCCATCTATTACTTTAAATCCAGGAGTAGTCACTTTCTCAAAATTATCACCGAACACTTCCATATATCTTTCTTCCATTTATGATCTTGATGCTCTTTTATTCTCAATTCTCTTCAATGTATCAAAATATGCCTTATCTTCTTGATCACATCGTGTTTGAAGAAAAGATGGCATTCTTGTAATTCTTTTATCAAGTAATTTTACAAAGTTCTCTTCTCTTGCAGCCTTGGTAGGATTGATAAGAGGCAACTTGTGTAATTCTTTCAAATCTTGTACAAGCAAAGTAATGATACTTGAGTAAAAATGATAAACATCACATATTGCATTTACTCTCTTTATCAAGAAAGCATCAAATACTTCATCATACTTTCAAGCAACGATCTTTACATCTTTGGTTTTATCAGGCACAATCATAGCATTAAGCAGCTCTGAAATTGATTATCCTGTTTGAAGCATGTTTCTTACTATATCACCAGTAGATCTTGCCTTATTCCATAGTTGTTTCTGATCCAAATAAACTTTATAAGCTTTTTGCTCCGTATTGGGAAATATTCTCATCAACTCCTTCCTTCTCTCATGTGTTCGTCTCACTAACTCCATGGACTTTATTTCTTGAGGTTTCAACACCTTAGTCCTCTTGATGATTCCCAAATATTGTGGCTTATCCATGTCAAAAACAATCATCTTATTATACATCTTTTCCATTTCTTGGAAACTTCTCACCAGTATTCTCAAAGATTCTCCTTGAAGTCTTTTGAGTCTCTTCCATGGATAGTTTTTAGATTGCAACCACATCCTTAGAGCAGGAATACTCATGTCATCGGGATCAGGATGGTGCAATTCATTCTTAGGAATGTCATCAATGTTTATGCTCTCGCTCATTGGTGCCCACTCACCATGTTCCAAGCTAATTTCATTCGGATCAACCGGCGCTAACGACTTTGCAATCATACATTTTTCATACTCTTCATTTATTTGAGTCAATGTCAACCCGTCTAGAAATACTCTGTTATACTTTTGTCTGACAAAATAATTATATCTATCCTCAAAATCTATCGGAATTGGAACATCATCACTAACATTCATCATATGTGAATCAACTACTTCACAAACATCTTCATCCTCCAATATTTCACTATACCACTCATCAAGAAAATCTGAGTCAAAGTCATCCAGTGCTTCAATATGTTTTTGGCTTTAGATGCTTATTCTTGTTCAACTTCATCTATCTTTCTTTTGCCTTTTTCAGCTTCAGTAAACTTTCCAACCACTATAACTTGGGATTCTTCTTCATTATCTTTCTCAATCAAAGAAGCTTCAGTTTCTTTTTCTTTCTCTTGTACATTTTCTTTCAATCTTTCTATCTCTTCATTTAGCCTTTTAATCTTTTCTTCCAGATAAATTATCAATCCATCTTTCTTTTTATTTTCAGCCTTTAGCACATCATTTTCATCTTGAAGTTTCTTTATCTTTTCATCTTGATCAAGAACTTTTGCTTTTAGATCATTGATTTCTTCTTCTTCAATATCAACATCAGTTTGAACACAAACATCATTAGTTTGTTTCAACACTGACTCATTCACAACTATCAATTGTTGTTCTTGTATAGGAGATTGTACACCTGACGTTATATTATGTGTAATAGGTTCAGATAGAATAGCATCCATATACTCAAAAGAAAATGTTTGATTTTGATCCAAATTAACATCAATAGTTTCATCATCCATATCATTTCCATCATCTCTTTCCTCATCATTCATCTCATCATCACCATCACCTTCATCATGTTTAGCAGTCTCATCTCTCTGATCAAATACTGTTTCTTCACTGTCCATATCTTGATCAACTTCTCCTTTATTTCCTCCAATTTACCTCCTTGATTATCTCCACCATCATTATCATTATCATCATCAGAAGAACTATCATCATCATCTTGTTCTTCTTCATCCTCATCTTCATCATCTTCTTCTTCTTCAACTATCTCTTCAAATACATCATCAATTAAGTCATTTGGATCCACCGGTTCATCCTCAATAAAATGAAAATGCTGTTGATGAATATAAATTTCATCCATAGAAACATTCCTCATATAATGAAATAAAGGAACATTTGGAGCTCCAATAATGGCAACTAACATCTTGTACACTATCTCAGATATATGCTCAAGCTCAAGTCTATCACCTTCTACTCTATGTACATATAAATCTAGATGTTCTTCATTTATGATCAATTGAAGAAATCTGGGGTACATCAAATACTTGTTTCTTTTCCCTTTCTCCAAGTTAAAGATGAATCCATTCATGATCCATTTAGCCATGTTAAATCTTTTGTTTGTGGCTAAAGCTATAATAGGTGATGCAATGTCCACCGGGAAAGAATTTCATCCAGCACTTCTTTTGGACATGCAATGTTGGAATATGTAACATAATACCTTCCAATGGTTATACACCCTAGCCCTGAAGAATTGTTTCTTAGGGAAGTTATCTGAGTGTCCCATAATCATAAACACCTCTCTACACTCATTAAATGTGTACTCTGCTAAATCTTGAGGCTCATTATTTCCCAGTCTGAGAGCAACTCTGATAGTCTGCTTAGAGATCTCTATCATTTTTTCGTTACTCACAAATGCTCTCAGAACTTTGTTCCCATCATCATCTCTTTCTACCTTAGCTGTTATCCAGAATTTATTTATCGGTCTAGTATTAATAGATGGATGAGCACACATGGCATAGAAATATTTAGTCCTTAGAATAAATCTAATCATCTCTTTATATCATGTTGCTTCTCTAACATCCTCATCAAGAAAAGCAGCCACATTATGCTTGGGCTCAAATTTTAGCTCAGCCATTTGTAATCACAATGAAACAAGAATAAGTATGAATGTATTACATTAATGTAACTCTCAAAATATTTTGTCAATTTTAAATTCAACAACTCTTGAAATATTTTAAGTGTTTAACACACTTAAGTTCTTAAATGTTTAGAATAAAAATCAACCATTCTTATGAGTTTTTAACAAACATGTAACACGTTATAAATCCTTCATTAGTTTTAAAATTTACTTAATAAATTTTATATTTTAAAATTTGATCATTTATATTAAAAACTAAAAATTTATAAGTGTTGAACATTTACTGGTTTTCTGATTCAATCAAATTTTAAAAGATATAATAAATTGAGTAATTTGTTTCTTGTTGATTTGTAAGAATTAGTTGAGTTTTGATGATTAACAATTAAAAAATTTATTTGAAATTTCATTGTCGATTCTTTTCCGACTGTATTTTTATTATTATTATTATACACTGATGAACACGTGAATCATCAAACCATATTTGTAACACCCCGAAAAGTCGAAACGAGTCATTAAGGATAATGGGCTTAATTAATGGGTATTTAGTAAAAGAGGGAAATGGGTTATGGGTCAAATTGGGTTTATGGGCAAGAGCCTAAGTGATTAAGGCCCATAATCAGCCCTTAACCTACCCAAATCAGCCTCCATCTCCATCATTTGAACCCTAGCTCCCAGAATTTATAGAGAGAGAAAGTAGAGAGAGAAAGTGAAGAAAACTCAAGATTTGAAGCTTCCAAGGTTAAGAGATTGAAGATCTGGGTGTCGAAGCATCAAGACCTAAGAAAGAAGCAACAAATCCAGGTAAGAATTGACCTCTAAACCCTTCTGTAGATCAAACCCGGATTCTAGGTTTTTGGGTTTTGAAAAGTTGCAAAGAATAGCATAAAGGTCACATTTTTACGTATGAAAACATGTATAAAGCTTAGATTTAGCCTCATGGATGATAAACTAAGAGATTGGACGTAAAAAGTTATGATTTTGGGTTAAAAACGGTCTGGTTCGTAATTTTTATGCGATCTGCGAAACTGCATATGCATCCAGCGAAATTGCATATTCAATCAGCAAAACTATGAGGACTTCCTGCGAAACTATAGTTTAGGGTTTAGGGTTTAGGGTTTAGGGTTTAGGGTTTAGGGTTTAGGGTTTAGGCTCAGTCCGGGTTAGCCACTTCAAAAGTTGTGTTTTACCGGTTAATCCCGCAGGAAGAACTGAGCCTTAAAACAGTGGACCATACCTGCCGGATGGTTCACCTAGTATCTTATAAAAACTTGTCACATGCCACATACGACCCTGCAGGATCTCAGTGTGGTACCCTTTCTGTTCATCACGGAAGGCACTATGTGTGGGGGATTCCGCAAGTAGATCTACCCATATAAAACAAGCGGTTCACACAAGAATTAATGATTGTGATACAAATATAAGCAGGTTCTAACATTAACCTCAACATTCAAGTATCATACAATAGCTCATAAAAGGTTTCAATTCAAATATAGCATGTTTCATCCCAAAAACAGTAGTAAAAATGGAACACTAGAACTCACCTTAAAATTCAAGCAAAAGGTATCTTCGTGTGCCGGGAAAAGTCTCAAGTCTAACACCCTACCATCAAGATTTAAGTGTTAAGCCACTAATTCTAGGGTCATGGAGATGCACTAGGTGTGTCATGAGGTTAGTGTCTCAATAGCTTTTGATTTGTTAAGTCTTTATATAAAAAGTTTCCTTTTATAGTAAGTTAGGGTTTCTTAGGAAAGAATACGTGATTCACCATGTTAAATCACCTACATAAGTTAGTTTGAGTCTTTAAGTGATTTTTGGGGTCGGTTTATTGAAGTCTAACAAGATTTACAATTTAGTCCTCCAAGTTTCCAAAATTTACAATTTCTACCCCAAAGTTTGATTTCTTGTATTTAATGACTTTTATGGATAAATATTAGTTTCTTAAAGTTAGGTAACTGATTTTAAATAAGTTCATACCAAAATTTCAGAATTTAGTTCCGGGTTATATATTTTTATGTCTTCCGTTACCGGTTACGGTAAAATCGAAGGTTTTTAACAATTAAGTGTTGATTTGACATATTTTTAGTCTTAGATTCATTGACTAAAAATATGTCAAATCAACACTTAATTGTTAAAAACCTTCGATTTTACCGTAACCGGTAACGGAAGACATAAAAATATATAACCCGGAACTAAATTCTGAAATTTTGGTATGAACTTACTTAAAATCAGTTACCTAACTTTAAGAAACTAATATTTATCCATAAAAGTCATTAAATACAAGAAATCAAACTTTGGGGTAGAAATTGTAAATTTTGGAAACTTGGAGGACTAAATTGTAAATCTTGTTAGACTTCAATAAACCGACCCCAAAAATCACTTAAAGACTCAAACTAACTTATATAGGTGATTTAACATGGTGAATCACGTATTCTTTCCTAAGAAACCCTAACTTACTATAAAAGGAAACTTTTATATAAAGACTTAACAAATCAAAAGCTATTGAGACATTAACCTCATGACACACCTAGTGCATCTCCATGACCCTAGAATTAGTGGCTTAACACTTAAATCTTGATGGTAGGGTGTTAGACTTGAGACTTTTCCCGGCACACGAAGATACCTTTTGCTTGAATTTTAAGGTGAGTTCTAGTGTTCCATTTTTACTACTGTTTTTGGGATGAAACATGCTATATTTGAATTGAAACCTTTTATGAGCTATTGTATGATACTTGAATGTTGAGGTTAATGTTAGAACCTGCTTATATTTGTATCACAATCATTAATTCTTGTGTGAACCGCTTGTTTTATATGGGTAGATCTACTTGGGGAATCCCCCACACATAGTGCCTTCCGTGATGAACAGAAAGGGTACCACACTGAGATCCTGCAGGGTCGTATGTGGCATGTGACAAGTTTTTATAAGATACTAGGTGAACCATCCGGCAGGTATGGTCCACTGTTTTAAGGCTCAGTTCTTCCTGCGGGATTAACCGGTAAAACACAACTTTTGAAGTGGCTAACCCGGACTGAGTGCAGGGTTGATTGTGATCCCCCACATTGAATCTTTGATTCTTTTAAATCAAATGTGGATTATTTTGAATCCTTTTGTTTTTAAACTTTTGGCACTTGAATTTACCAACTTTTTAGTTGACACAATTTCTTTTTGAGCATGTTTCAAGTAATCCATGAAGGGACTCTAGCTATTGCTGAAGACTTTGACCTAGCACCGTGACCATGGCAATGGCTTGTCTGATTTCTAAAACAATTTGAACAATTTATAATTATCGTTAATGAATACACTTTGTCCTTATGTTGGATGTACAATTTCATTTGGGGGCTAGATCTGTTTCTAGCCCTGGTAAACTTTTAACTTTTAATGCCATGTGATGTTCTCTTCTTTTGTGCTTTTATGATGGTTTGTTTCTGCTGCCATATGTATTGCTAGTCTATGACGTCCCACCCTACCTGGGCCCGGGGTGTGACAGATTGGTATCAGATCCAAAGGTTGTAGAGAAGTTGGGAATAACATAGTGAGACCCTAGGCTACAACCTTGATACCTTAGGACCGTCCTTGTGGGAAAGTGTTGGGATGATCGGGTTGGGTAAATTGATGATTACACTTGATCAACGTAATTATTAATTTACCGGACGGGTAAGTTCCAGCATGGAGCTTTAGGTAATGAGTTGACTTTTTCTTTTTAAACTTTTGATTTCTAAAATTTCTTTTGAAGTGGTCTAAAAGTTTTTCCTAAATGTTAACTACTCTATTTGTTTCTATTTGAAGAAGCTACTGATATCTGATACTACTACTTACTGATACCTCTGGTTATTGATACTACTGGGATATCTGATGCTATTGCCATCACTACCATAAGTACTATTATTATTACAATCATGAGCTATGAGAAACCAAATTACTCATGATATTTCTTGCAGGATAGCAGTGTTGGGTTTTGTTACATGTTTATCAAAGCAAGTTTAACCATTTAAACTTCAAAAACGCAGCGGATATAAGTGGTTAAAAGGTGTTTAATAATCAAAAAATTTGAACCATATTAACCCAAAAAAAACCCATAAACAAGGATCATATATATATATATATGTGAAATGAAATGCTATCAAAATGAAAATACAACCATAAGGTGTTCTTGAAACTACCTTTCAAGAACAAAGTGATGTGGTATGGATGAGAAGAAGATGATGATGCTTCTTGAATGCCTAGCCTCCAAAAGAGAAGACCTCAAGCTTGTATACCCACAAGCTCTTGCAAACACCTAACTTGTTAGGTAGTAGGACACCAAATCTCAACCCCTTCTTGTAAACCCGAAATTCAGCAAAAAAAAAGCTTCAAGTCCAGCCAACAAATTCGAGATTTCAGCCAAGGAAGGAAGAGAGAAAAGTTCTTGCATGTGTGTGTGAGAGAGAGTGCTCCAAGGGAAGAGTGCAAGAATAGTTAAAGTCTTGTATTTTATCAAGACTAAAAGATTCTAAGAAACCCAGAAGGGGCAGCCGAATGGTTGTTTCAAAAATGGGTTCCCTCCCAAACTTAATTTTTATAAAACCCATAAGTTTATAAAATTAAAACCTCTTTTAATTTTATAACATTAACACACTTTTATTTGTTATTATTTAACTCACTTAAATAATGAAACAAATAGTTTCTCATGAACAAATTATCCACATAATGTTGTTCTATTACAAAAGCAAAGTTTTAGAAAACCCATTTCCTAAATTGGTGTCAATATTTATTTGTATGATCTCATCAACGAATAAATATTTATTGGTGTTTGTTTAGCTTGTTATTGGGTATGACCCGACTTGGATCATAACGTACTAACCACATCAATCTTGTATGTGTCTTGGGCATACAAGATCCAACAATCTCCCACTTGCACAAGATTCATAAAAGATTGATGCAAGTAGTAAATACCGTCTAACAACGGTTTACTACCCTTATTACGTATGACTAAGTGCCATTCAATAACATCATCCCCTTCAAGTACCTTACTCGAAATGTTTTAGGTGAATCAAACATCTATCCTTTTGTCACAGATGTTATGTTAAATCCCAGAGACACAGAATGATCATTCTCTATTGATTTAACTTTATCAGGCCTTAGACATCTTACTCTCAACGAATAAGAGGACAAATCCCATCTTGACTACATACGTCTCTCATAATTACCTTGTATTATAGCTGAACTCAGACTTATGTACTGCCTTGTTTCTAGACAGCAAAGAACTAAGTCAAAGTATAATATTCGGTAAATATCAAGACCCAATATGTATCTTAGGTCAAAGGATGCCAAATGATATTCGCCTTACTCAAAATTACTTATGATCAATCAGGAAGATTCCATGTAGTAATATTTGAGATACAGGTCAGTCCAATATTTGTATCCCACAAATATCTATGAACTTGGGCAGCAACCCTTTGCTCTATGTTCATCCATATGAATATCTACCAATCCAAGTTTATAATAGTCTTACATTCGTATTTGTTCCCAAAAGTATGAACGACTACGAACGTTCTGAGTAAATGATTTACTCATGGATTTTAAACATGCAAAATAGGAATATTAGTTGAACCATTATAACCAAATAATTCATTCAAGTAATAAAGGGTTACAAATTAAAATACAAAAATTAAGATCAAATCCAGTCACTAGAATATTGAAGTCCCATGGCACAAGTATGACTTTCATGCTTTGCCTTTTCAAGAAGCTTCGTGAGTGATCCGCAATGTTTTGATCCGTGTGAACTTTGCGAATACATATATTTCCCTTTTTAACTTCATCCCTTATGTAGTTGAATCTCCGTTCAATGTGCCTAGTCTTTTGATGTGCACGGGGTTCCTTGATTTGAGCAATCGCACCCTCGTTATCACAAAGAATTTCTAAGGGGTCCTGAATGGAAGGGACCACCCATAGATCGGCAATGATTTTCTTCAACCATGCAGCTTCTTGAGCTGCTAATGAAGCGGCGATGTATTCTGACTCTGTTATTGATAATGCCACCACATCTTCCTTAGAGCTCTTCCAAGAGACTGCTCCTCCATTCAAGATGAAAACGTACCCCGATTGTGATCGTGAATCATCCTGATCAGTTTGGAAACTCGCATCCGTGTAACCTTTTACCATGAGTTCCTCCTAACCAGAACCATAGATTAGGAACTTATCATTTGTCCTCCTTAGGTACTTAAGTATGTTCTTGACAGCCATCCAATGACTGTTTCCAGGATTTTGTTGGTATCGGCTTGTCATGCTCAAGGCGCATGACACGTCCGGCCTAGTGCATATCATTGCGTACATGATGGATCCTATGGCAGATGCATATGGGATTCCCTTCATTTTGTCTTGCTCATCCTTTGAGCTTGGACGTTGAGTCTTACTCAATATCGTTCCTCTTTGAGTAGGTACGGTACCTTACTTAGAGTTTTCCATCTTGAACCTTTTCAAGATCTTATCAATGTATGCACTTTGATTCAAACCTATCAATCGCCTTGATCTATCCCTATAGATCTTTATTCCCAAAATATAGGCGGCTTCACCAAGATCCTTGATGGAAAAACAGCTTCCAAGCCAGGCTTTTACACCCTCCAAGGTTGGAATGTCATTTCCAAATAGTAGAATGTCATTGACATACAATACTTGGAAAGTGATGATGCTCCCACTAGCTTTCTTACATACACATGCTTCATCAACGTTTTTGATGAAACCAAATTTGATTACTTCTTCATCAAAACGGTGATTCCAACTTCTCAATGCTTGCTTCAATCCATAGATTGATTTCTTTAACTTGCATACTTTGTTAGGATGTTTTGGATCGACAAAACCTTCGGGCTGAACCATATAGACATCTTCCTCAAGATATCCATTTAGAAAAGCGGTTTTGACATCCATTTGCCAAATCTCATAATCATAATGAGCAGCTATGGTAAATAATATCCTAATAGACTTTAGCATTGCAACCAGTTAGAAGGCTTCATCATAATCAACCCCTTGAGTTTGAGTGAAACCTTTTGCTACAAGTCTAGCTTTGTAAGTATCCAAGTTTCCATGCATATCGGTTTTCTTCTTGAAAATCCACTTACTTCCAACTATCTTGGAGTTAAAAGGTGGTTCAACCAAGTCCTACACTTGGTTGTCATACATGGATTGCATCTCAACGTTCATGGCTTCAAGCCATTTGTCACAATCCAAATTGGACATTGCATCATGATAAGTGGTTGGTTCATCGGAATCTACCACATAGCATCCATCCATGAAAAATCCATATCTTTCAGGTGGATTACTAATTCTACCAGATCTGCGAACGTTTTATGTATATTGATCAACTAATTGATCACCCTCAACATCCTCATGTTGAGTGCTAGTGTCAACCAAACGTGTATCGGTTTGTTGTTCTTGATCCTCCTCAAGATTCACGGTTCTACTACTAGTTCCTTCCATAAGGAACTTAGCTTCTAAGAACTCAGCCTTCTTGACAACAAACTCCTTTTGTTCCAATGGATCATAGAAATAATATCCCATAGAATCTCTAGGATATCCAATGAAAATGAAGATCATGCATAGGTTGGACTCACCTTAGTCTAGAGAAACTATGAGCGAAACTATAAGTTCGCTCACAGTTTGCTGTTTTGTTTACCTGGCGAATTTGATGTTTTGCACGGCGAAACTATTGTTTCGGCAGTACATGTTCGCTGACTACGAAACTGTCTGCGAAACTAAGACTGCTATATATACTCATGTTAATTTTCATTGTTGGGTAAGCTTGCAAAACCCTAATCGGTTATCCTTGTTGCAAGTCATCATTTCAAAGCAGTTAATATACAGAATTATCCTTGTGCTTTTGTTGTTTATTATGAATGAGTTAGCATTGTGTTCAATCCTCTTCATTAATGTTGTTTAGCATATTGTTGGATATTGAACGATTCTTCATATCATTTGCACTGTATTTCGATCACATGGACCAACAGAAGATACACTTAGTGGAATGGCTTCTAACTTGTTGGAGGTGGGAGTCTTAACATAAGCCTCACAACCCCATACCTTTAAATATGATAGTGATGGAACCCTTCCATGCCATATTTCAAAAGGTGTCGTTTCCACTTTCTTGGTTGGGGCCATATTCAAGATACGGGCCGTAGAGAGCAAAGCAAAACCCCAAAATGATAGAGGCAATGAGCTTCTAGCTATCATAGATCGAACCATATCCAATAGAGTTAGATTTCTCCTCTCAAACACATCATTGTGTTGTGGTGTTCCCGGTGGAGATAGTTGTGAGACAATACCACAACTTCTAAGATGATCTCTAAAAGCATCACTTAGGTATTCACCTCCTCTATCGGTGCGAAGAATTTTTATTTTCTTGTTGAGTTGATTTTCTACTTCATTTTGGAAGATTTTGAACATTTCAAAAGCTTCATCTTTGTGTCTTAACAAGTACACATAACCATATCGACTATAGTCGTCGGTAAAGGTAATGAAGTATCTTTCATTGTGCCTAGTCATTGGTTTAAAAGGACCACATACATCCGAATGTATGATTCCTAATAAATCTTTTGCCCTTTAGGTTTTGCCACTAAAAGGTGCCTTAGTCATTTTACCTTTTAAACAAGATTCACATACATCAAATGAATCATATTCACTTGCTTTTAAAAGACCGTTCTTTTGAAGTGTTTGTATGCGCTTCTTGTTTATATGACCAAGACGGCAATGCCAAAGATAGGTGTCACTCAAATCCAATTTGTGCTTCTTGGTGGTGGTTTGGTATAATGAGCTATCATATAATGTGTTTTCATGAACCAATTCATAAATACCATTAATAGGAATAGCTTTAAAATAAAAGATGTCATTTAAAGAAACATGAATTTCATTTTCAATAAATGTCATAACATAACCATATTGTCTCAATTGGGAAACTGAAATAATGTTCCTAGTCAAACTAGTAGCATACAAAACATTGTTCAAAATTTCTTCCAAACCATTTGGAAGCTTCAAGATGTAGTCCCCTCGGCCTTCAACTTGAACTTTTGCCCCATTCCCCATGTAGAGGCTAACATCCCTTTCTTGAAGTCCTTACTTATTTTGAACCCCTGCAATAAGTTGCAAATGTGAGTTCCACATCCGGTATCCAATACCCATGTGTTAGATGATATTAAATTTAGATCAATATGAATCATGAAAATTGTACCTGAGGTTTGCCCGACATCCCTCTTAGCTTGCAACTCTTTGAGATGGACTGGACAATTTCTTGCCAAATGTCCAATCTCCCTACACTTGAAGCATGGGTCATTCGAAGCAACCTTTTGCTTCTTCTTCGTTGGTTTTGGTGGTGGCGCTCTAACCACTCCCTTCCCCTTTCCCTTAACATACCCTTTGCCCTTGGCAACATTTGCCTTGGGTGCAGGGTGAGGCCTCTTCTTGTTCCCACCTTCATTGATGGTGAGAACGGGTAAAACCTTTTTACGCATGGCCGCCTCGGCAGTTTTAAGCATAGGGTGAAACTCACTTATGTTCTTGTCCCACCCGTTCATGTTATAATTCATGAAAAGTTGTCAAACCTTTTTGAAAAAGAGTTGAGGATCAAATCCGTAGGCAACTCTTTCGAGATGGGACAATTCAGCCTTTCGAGGCCGTCAATGTGGCTTTTCATCTTAAGTACATAAATGAAACAGACTGGGTGTCATCCATACAACATGCATGGAGTGCACGAACCGTTTCGAAGCGCTCTACCCTTCCTTGTTGTTGGAACGTTTCCTTCAACTGGCTAATCATGTCGTACGCTCCATGATGTCTATACTCCTTTTGGAGATCCGGAGTCATACTTGATAACATGAGGCAAGACACTTGGACCGAGTCCTCCGTGTGTTGATACATATGTACCTAGTTTATGAGCTTAATGTTAAATGACTTTCATGTCTTACATATATGTAATGAATGAGTTAAATGAAATGAAATATGTGTTTGATGCTTATATTGTTTAATGTTTCACTGTTTATTGTGTCATAACGCATATTGAACTAACTATATAGGTTTGTGGTTGTTTACATAGTTCTTAGTCAAGAATAGTTGAAAAATGTGTTTAAACTTAATCGTATGAAGTATTCATGCGAATGGACCATGCTAATAGACCATACGCATGAACACATCATGCTAATGGACCAGTCGCACGACTGAACCAGGAGACTGGATCTGTCGCATGATTGAGACATAAGATTGGCTCAGTCGCACGACTGAACCTTCAGTCGTGCGTATGGAACAATCGTATGATTCAGTCGCACGACTGAACCATACTAATGGTTCAGTCGCACGATTGACAAACCCTAACCTATAAATACCACTTAATTCGTGAAAAAACGTAACACTTGAAGAATTTCGAGTCACAGACGTACCCTAGCTGTGACATCCGTCACCAAAAGGTCCGTCAATTATCGTGGACTCCGTTAACTTTTCTTTTCTCGATCATTCCTCATCTTTATAAACTATTCGTGTGGATATTATACTTACTTTATCATCCTTGTGCTTGTGCTTTCATTGTGAACGTATGCTATTCTTAAAACTTTTAAAACTTTCATCATCTTTACCGTTAAATATACCATATTTTATATAAAATTAACATCACTAATAAAATCAATTTTAAGTTGTAAATATCATTAAATACATTTTTATAATTAATATAATTAACCTAATAAAGTCGTTTTCAACAGAAACAAGCCTGGGAAAACTCGGGCGTTAAGTGTAGGGACTAAAATTTTCATTTTGCAAACTTGTGATGGGTATAAAAACCCCATTTTCCAGCCCTAGCCCATTCATTTCATCTTCTTCTTCACTTCTTCTTCTTCAATTTTCATCTTCATCCTTGCACCAAAACCGCCCCGTTTGGTCTCGTTTTCACCGTCTAGACTTCATCTACAACCGAGTCTACTCCATTCTAGCAGGTAGACGACCTTGGTTGTCCCTTTTCTTGCTTATTCACGGCTGTCCAAACTAGGGTTTCGGGTGTTCGGGTTCAACCCGAACACATGAGGTCGTGTGGGTGCGTGTGATGTCTTTCTACGTGTGCTTCTTATTTGTGTATGTTTGTAGTGTGTTTCTGGAAGACCTTGTTGTGTAAAAGCTGTGCTCGGAGCAGCAGGAGGCTGCTCAGCCCCTCAGCAGTCGCAATACTGCTGTTCAGGCGACTGGGTCTATCATGCGATTGAGCTATGCGACTGGGTGAGTCGTGCGACTGAATCATGCGTCTGAGTCAATCGTGCGATTTAGTTGTGCGACTGGGTGTGTCATGCGACTGAGTCATGCGACTGTGTGTATGTGTGCGATTGAGTCATGCGAGCGAATGAATTTGTGCGATTGTGCGTGTATCCCACGACTGAAGGCCAATCGCACGAATGAAGGTTCAGTCATACAAATGTAGCTGATTCGTATGAATGAAGGTTGATTCGTGCTTATGGAGGTTGAGTGGTGCGATTGGGTGTTGTTTGGTATGATTGAATGCCAGTCGCATGTATGAAGGTTCAATCGTACAAATGAAGCTGATTCGTACGATTGAGGATTGATTCATGCGAATGGAGTGTTGAGTCGTGCGTCTGGTCCTGTCGTGCGACCGAAGTTGTTTTGTGTGAATTCCTTCTTGTGTGTAGTGTGTGTATGACGTGTGGTGGAACAGCCGGAAACACGGGGATGTAACGATAAAAGCGGAATTCACACACCCCCGTCTAGCATTAATAGGTGGAATTCACACACCCTTGCTAAAAGCGGAAACACGGGGATGTAACGAGATCGGGATTGTCATAACGAGATCGGGATTGTCATGACGACACCTGACAACAAGGGGACTTGTGTCGTGTTTAGTCAATATTCATGACAATATAGCCATAAGCATAAACATGTTCAATGATTCACATAAACAAGGAGGACAACATTGAATGTAAATTCCCACAACCCGGGAACAAGTATCAAAAGAATGTAATTGCTTTATCAGACTACAACAATTATATCAAAATGATTGTTTGTCAAATATGTTTAGCCTCAAAAATGCATCCTAGGGTCTCCACTAAGGCAACACACCTAGATCCTCAATTTGCTTGATCACCTGAAAAGACATGCTCCAAAAGGTCAACAAAATTGGTGGTGAGCTCACAGGTTTAAATAGTAAATAAGTAAGTGATGTTGTATAGTAAGTGATGTAGAATACCGTGAATAGAGTTATAAGTAAGTAAAATCACATGACAATGAGCTTTGCAACCAAACCTAACGACGTACACAAAGATATTGTCGGAATATATTCACCCAAGGGCCCGTTCCTGGCCACTGATGGTACTAACTAGTATACCAACAAACGAGGGTGGGGGTGTTAACCCAGTAGTACTACCAATACCTATCCGTCGGTTCCCACACTGGAATTGAATAGTTGCAAAGAAAGTACCATACAACAGACTCAAGCATGTATCAGATAAGTACTTACAAAACAGTATCACGTTGATTCCAAGTATGCAAATTGTATATAAATTGTACAGCATTGAAAATGGGTGAGCATACTCTAAGGATTCCTATAAGTCTGATGCAAACCAAAACATCCAAAGTCTCTCTGCAAGCAATGCACTAAAGAACTGAAGTAGAATTGCTTCGGAAGTTTTACACCATGCACTAGAAATATTTTAAGTGTAAAATCTTCGAAGCCAAGACCAATATCTTCCGAAGCCAAATATGATGTCTTCCGAAGCCTCAGAGACAAAGTCTTTCGAAGCTTCATCTTGAAGACCGATTTCTTTCGAAGACTTTTAGTAACATGCTTTATCTGATGTACTGTTCCATAAAGCTGGACACCTTTCTGCTGCATCTCTGATAAGTCAGCAACTTACATAAGTTGGTGAAATGGTCCATGCTTTTGGTAACTGTACATTGAGGCCTTGAGTCTGTAACTCTCTACTTTATGTACTTTATCCTTTTTGTAATAGATAAGGATGTTAGCTATGGCATGTTATAGTCACAAGGTCAAAAGGCAGATTGCCTTTTGATTCTACAATTGATTTTGTTTGTGTCTAGTCAATTGTATCCAGCTGGCTTTCAAAGTATAGCCGGCTGTAGGATGTAGTATAAGTATTTCATGTTTTTGTATCTTTCCTTAATGCTTTGTAACACTTGTAATAGAACTTGAGAAAGCAATATACTGCATCCTTGAAACCCTATCTCTTATGTTCTCTTGTTCTGTCTCTTACTCATTACTTGTGTTCTTAGTATCATTATTGTGGTTAATCCTTTTTACTGTTTGATTAAGTTTGGTTAATCTCCTCTTTGTGTTGTTGTGTTGTAAGTGACCACCCTTCACCGCCGGCTATACTTTGAACTGGGCTCACAGTTGAGGGAAATAGATAATATTCTTAAATTGGGACAGATGAAGCCCGACATCTTTAAACTCATGAAAAAGCCAACTGTAGGCTTCTTAGGGGTAGAAACAACCCTTGTCCCCAAAATGTTAGAGCTCATTGCTGAAGGTGACAACCTAGCAACACAAGCTAGTGTTGAACCCACACCTTCTACCTCTCTACCACTAAAAAGGCCTCAAGTAATCCTCAGCTACCAAAAAAATCCAAACGAACCCTTGCTCAAGCTATTGAGTCTGTGCAGGTCCCCATATACTCACCTTTACAGGAGGAAGTGGACACTAGAGCTCCCACTTCCCCTGAGAAGCAAACCACTCCCATCTCTTCAACTATCAGGGCTGAGGTTCCTCATGCTCACCCTGATGAGCTCACAAGCCCAACTGCCTTAAGCCTTCACTCTGAGTCTCAACACTCAAGTGAACAACCTTCAAGGGACAGTTACCATCCCCAGCCTTTAGATCTAAATCAACCCATTCCCAACCTTTCATTCTATACTGATGAAGACTTAGGTTTCAATGAGTACCATGAGTCACCCTTCTTTTCCCCTACTCAAAGAGAGATTAGTACTCTTGAGTCTCCTCAGTCTATCCCACATCAGTCACCTATAACTGAGGTGGACACTTTTGAACCTGTTCAGGATGTCCATATGGAAGAGGCTCTCACTTCTGCAAGTGATTACATCATTAAGACCTCAACCACGACAACTTAGCCCACTGACATCTCAACTGAGATTGCCAGTGAGCATAGGAAAACCAGCAGCCAAGAAACTCAAGCTGGTGGTGAGAGAGAGGACTTTGGTCCAATCATCTCATCCCCCAATGAGTCTTCTGATGAAGATGAGGGTAATCTAAGACTAATGGTGCACAAATTGTCCAAAACATGCACTTACCTAGTCTCAAAGGTAAGTCACCTTGAATCTCCGGTGACTACCTTACACAACAGGGTCAATGATCAGCAATTTGAGATTTCATATCTTAAGGAAAAACTAGCTGGGAGACCTTTAAGGAAAGCTCAACCAGGAACACAAGAACATGTAGATGTGATTGATCTATCCTCCAGCTCACCTATGCAAGTGGGTGATGCTACCAAAAAGGGGGAGAAAGTCATCACAGACACAGAACCTAGGATTTCTTCAGAGAGTATGAACATTGAGCACTCACCATCCTCACTTGCAATTGTGCATACTCAGCAACTTCCTCAAGTTCACAATAATGTGGACTCTATAGACTCTATCATCAGGAGTCTCTTTGAGGAAGGTATACCAAGGGTTATGTCATCTCCACCTCAAGGAACTTCAAACTACATAATTGGGTGGAGGTATGATGCTGATAGAAGAGCCCTTATTCTTCACAGAGTTCAAGGGCAACAAGAAGTATTTGATTTTCAAACCTTGAACTACTATAAAGATCTTGATCTGGTCAACATGCCACTTGTCAATCCAAGCAAATCAAGACAAGCTGACAGGTTGGCACTCAGAATTCAAGACAGAATTACTTGAAAGTTCAGCCTAAGAAGGAGACAAAGGCAATCAGGTAATGTCATTGGTCAACTGGATGCTAAGGCAGACCCTGAGATTAGCTTCAGAGGGAAAACCTTGGCTGAAGGGCCAGTGATAGAGCCTGAGAGCCCTGTCACACCAACAACTGCTTCAGAAATTCATTCCCTCAGTGAAACACCTGCTGGTGAAGGTGTCTCACAACCTCTCTCTGGCCAGAGCATGGATGCTACACCAAGCAATGAAGGCCAAACCTCTATCCATCCTGAGTCACAAAGGTCTGTGGGTGACAAAGGGAAAAGGCTTTTGACTCCCGAGGAAATTGAGGAGGAGGAGGAGAGAGAGGAAGAGGAAGCTAAGGGGAGAAAGTTCCTCTGGGTCTTCAGGTTTTATGCAAGCTGCAATCAGGGCTGCCCCCAGACCAAATAGTGAAGATGATGAGTTGAGGGCAGTCAGGATTACTTACCTGCAGACCAGGAACTATGACATAGATGAAATTATTTCTCTTCCCTTAGAACAACTAAATGAACTGGCTGACATGGAAGTGTCAAGAGAGATGTAAGAAAAAGAGGATGCAAGGTTACTTCTCCAATTCAAAGAGGAGAAGAGATAGAAAAGACTCTATAAGCATGCTCCTACTCTCTCCCCAGTTCAAGAAAGTGCTGTGCAAGAGACTATGGCTTCAACACAAGAACCTCAGGTAGACAAAGAAACAGACAGACAAAACATGATCAACTACCTGAGTACCATAGGTCTCTACCAGGCATCTGCAATTCATCCCTTGTCCTTTGAGTACATTGAGTTTGAGTATCTCAAACAACTTGAACTTCAAGTGCTCAAAGAATAAAAAGCTACAAAGAGAAAGATGAGGGAAGATGCTGCAAAGTCAACAACTATCATCCAAAAGAGTATGAAGAAGTCTGCTGACAGACAAAGGATGATGAGCTTCTTGAAGCTGTATGGATTCTCCAGAAGAAGACTTTGCCCTATGTCTCTATCCACAATGGATGAGCATATCAGGGTAATCAAACAGAAGATCAAGAGTGGAGAGCTGATTGACTTACACTCTCTTCCAAGTCAAGTCCCACCTGAAGTGGAGGTTAAGGTTGAACACCCTAAGACAACACAACCCGGACCTCCTGCTGAGCCTCAGCAAGCTTCATCTTCTGATCCACAGCAGGGTCAAACTCCCTCTCCTTCTGAACCTGTGAGGGAGGAACACCCAATTGAGAAAGACAAGGATGATCAACAAGGTGTTGCAGACCAATCTTCTCAGTTAAAGTCCTCTAAGAGGAAGAAGAGGATGGCTTCTAAACCAAAGTCTAAGAAAAAGAAACCTAAATCATCTACCATCTACACCTCAGGCTGAGTCAGATCAACCTGAGGAAGTGCATGAAGAGGCAGATCAATCAACTCCAATACAAATGGCTCCTCTTGCAGCTGAGACACCCAACTTATCTTGGACCTTCTCTACCAATCCAGACAGATGGCATGTAATCAGAGATCAAGGTGTTGAGAATGTCTATACATGGAAAGACATAATTAACTTACTTCTGCATGATCTCTTTGAAATGAGAAGATACTATGAGAGTCTGAATGATCCTGACCATCTAATAAAGAAGGGTATGGTCATCATTCCTATAAGTCTGATGCATACCAAAACATCCAAAGTCTCTCTTCAAGCAATGCACTAAAGAACTGAAGTAGAATTGCTTCAGAAGTTTTACACCATGCACTAGAAATATTCTAAGTGTAAAATCTTCCAAAGCCAAGACCAACATCTTCCGAAGCCAAATATGAAGTCTTCCGAAGCGTCAAAGAAGGCTGATATGTTATGCACCACTAGTGCACAACCTGAACAATCCAGCTCCAAAGGTAGTTTTGTCCCTAAAAGGATTACCACAACATCTGCAAATATAAAGATGGCGAAGGAAAGTGATCAAGTTCAGCCTTGTTCACAAAAGAAGACTCTTAGGTAGAAGAAAATGGTATGTGTTATGTGTGGGAGTACCTCTTATCTTGCTAAGGATATTCTCTATAATCGAAAGAGTACTTTCCACATGACCAAGAAAGAAACTTCTAAGAGTTTGGTGAAGAATCAACTTTTGGAAGGAAAAGCTTCTCCTTTTGGAAGATCCAAGATGAAGAAGAAGACAAGTGGAAACTTGACTTCAGAAGATAATTTGGTCTCGAAAGAAAGGAATACTTCCAAAGTACTAAAGCCTACTGCAGTGATAGCAAGATCTTAGTGTCCTGGGAAATAATTTTATGTGCCTTTTTGAGATGATTTATCTAGATCAAGCATTAGCTAGGGAAATCTTAGTGTCCTGGGAAAGTTAATTAGTCACCCATACTATAGTTAAATCATAATTAAAGCAATTAAAATGTGTGCATGAACTCATTTTTGGATAATGCATCCATACCCATGCAAAATACTTAACAACTAACTAAATAATACCACCTAAAATACTACATTACACTATAAAATAATACTACATAATATTATCACCATTAAAATTAAATTAAAAATCCTCTCCACTAGTGGCCAAACCTCGGCTGCCCCCTCTCTTCCACTCCCCTCTCTTCTACACCACCACCCTTCACAACCACTCTCTTTACATGCACACCACCAACACCTCTCATTCCTTTCATCTCTTCCTCTCATTTTTGGTTTCTTCTCCAGAAATCACACACACACACACACTCATGGTTTTCTCGCTAATCCTAGCCATTTTCTAAGAACAACACCATTCTACCATCGACCAAGCTCAAAAACTTTAAGAAGGTGAAGTTTTGTGTGCTTTTGGGTGCACGGTTCCTACACGTTCGACCTTCTCCAGCCTTGTTCGAGATTCTCAAGCTTTTTCCAAGGGTTTACAGGCCATCCTTGCCTAGCTACACTTTCCAAACCGCGGGCTACACCAAGTGTAAGCTTCATGTCACCCGGTTTTGGTCATTTCATGTGTGTCTTCAAATTTCACTCAAAATCTTACTAATCTCATATCTAATAGAAACTTGCTGCTACAAACTTGTTCATAAATAGCTTTTCACGTTCTTGAAGGTATCTCACTCGTAATATATGTCATTCTATAGGTGTAACATGGTTTACACCTAGAAAACCCTCTTTTTGGGTGTATTTACAGCATCCAACTTGCACAACTTGTAATCTTTCAAAACTAAACATGTAACCTGCTCAAAATGGGTCTTCTAACCTTCTAATAACCTGATTTCAAAGTTAAAAAGGGTTTGGGTAATATATAAACTCAAGTTATAATGTTTTACACAAGTGTAATGCATGAAAATGGTATAATCTTTAAGTTTCCATCTTGTTCATAGTTTGTTTGTTCAAACCGTGTGTTAGAAATGATATTTAAGTAGGTTTTGGATGATTTTGGGTGTATGATGAGATGTTCATTTCTGAAAATATTAATGTCATAGACTTATAAGCAATTTGGACATATTCGGGGACCCGAAAAGTGGTAAAATGACTTAAGAACAAGAAAACATGGATTTTAACCATTTTAAAATTTATTCCAGGTTCTAAAAGTGTTAAAAAAGTATTTGGACCTGATTTGTTGAATAAATGGTCAATGAATGGGTTAAAATGGAATTTTTAGTTAAAAACGGGTCTTAACGGGTAACGTTTGGAAGAAAATCTTGGAAATAAGAGAATATACCAAAAATCTAGGGAACCCATGTTATTTCAGTAAGTTAGGAACTATAAGACTTAATGATGGTGAAAAATTGGTCAAACAAGTTTTGAATGGTCAATTTTGGGTAAAAACGTGTTTTAACGGGCTAAACTTAAAATGTAGACTTTCACCTAAAAGGAACCTGAAATACATCTTTAACTGATTAAAAACTTATAAAAGGTCATTAGAATAATATTTAATGGATCTAAGACTAAAAATATGTCAAATCAACACTTAATTGTTAAAAACCTTCGATTTTACCGTAACCGGTAACGGAAGACATAAAAATATATAACCCGGAACTAAATTCTGAAATTTTGGTATGAACTTACTTAAAATCAGTTACCTAACTTTAAGAAACTAATATTTAGCCATAAAAGTCATTAAATACAAGAAATCAAACTTTGGGGTAGAAATTATAAATTTTGGAAACTTGGAGGACTAAATTGTAAATCTTGTTAGACTTCAATAAACCGACCCCAAAAATCACTTAAAGACTCAAACTAACTTATATAGGTGTTTTAACATGGTGAATCACGTATTCTTTCCTAAGAAACCCTAACTTACTATAAAAGGAAACTTTTTATATAAAGACTTAGCAAATCAAAAGCTATTGAGACATTAACCTCATGACACACCTAGTGCATCTCCATGACCCTAGAATTAGTGGCTTAACACTTAAATCTTGATGGTAGGTGTTAGACTTGAGACTTTTCCCGGCACACGAAGATACCTTTTGCTTGAATTTTAAGGTGAGTTCTAGTGTTCCATTTTTACTACTGTTTTTGGGATGAAACATGCTATATTTGAATTGAAACCTTTTATGAGCTATTGTATGATACTTGAATGTTGAGGTTAATGTTAGAACCTGCTTATATTTGTATCACAATCATTAATTCTTGTGTGAACCGCTTGTTTTATATGGGTAGATCTACTTGGGGAATCCCCCACACATAGTGCCTTCCGTGATGAACAGAAAGGGTACCACACTGAGATCCTGCAGGGTCGTATGTGGCATGTGACAAGTTTTTATAAGATACTAGGTGAACCATCCGGCAGGTATGGTCCACTGTTTTAAGGCTCAGTTCTTCCTGCGGGATTAACCGGTAAAACACAACTTTTGAAGTGGCTAACCCGGACTGAGTGCAGGGTTGATTGTGATCCCCCACATTGAATCTTTGATTCTTTTAAATCAAATGTGGATTCTTTTGAATCCTTTTGTTTTTAAACTTTAAGCACTTGAATTTACCAACTTTTTAGTTGACACAATTTCTTTTTGAGCATGTTTCAAGTAATCCATGAAGGGACTCTAGCTATTGTTGAAGACTTTGACCTAGCACCGTGACCATGGCAATGGCTTGTCTGATTTCTAAAACAATTTGAACAATTTATAATTATCGTTAATGAATACACTTTGTCCTTATGTTGGATGTACAATTTCATTTGGGGGCTAGATCTGTTTCTAGCCCTGGTAAACTTTAAACTTTCAATGCCATGTGATGTTCTCTTCTTTTGTGCTTTTATGATGGTTTGTTTCTGCTGCCATATGTATTTCTAGTCTATGACGTCCCACCCTACCTGGGCCCGGGGTGTGACAGATTGGTATCAGATCCAAAGGTTGTAGAGAAGTTGGGAATAACATAGTGAGACCCTAGGCTACAACCTTGATACCTTAGGACCGTCCTTGTGGGAAAGTGTTGGGATGATCGGGTTGGGTAAATTGATGATTACACTTGATCAACGTAATCATTAATTTACCGGACGGGTAAGTTCCAGCATGGAGCTTTAGGTAATGAGTTGACTTTTTCTTTTTAAACTTTTGATTTCTAAAATTTCTTTTGAAGTGGTCTAAAAGTTTTTCCTAAATGTTAACTACTCTATTTGTTTCTATTTGAAGAAGCTACTGATATCTTATACTACTACTTACTGAATCCTCTGGTTATTGATACTACTGGGATATCTGATGCTATTGCCATCACTACCATAAGTACTATTATTTTTACAATCATGAGCTATGAGAAACCAAATTACTCATGATATTTCTTGCAGGATAGCAGTGTTGGGTTTTGTTACATGTTTATCAAAGCAAGTTTAACCATTTAAACTTCAAAAATGCAGCGGATATAAGTGGTTAAAAGGTGTTTAATAATCAAAAAATTTGAACCATATTAACCCAAAAAAAAACCCATAAACAAGGATCATATATATATATATATATGTGAAATGAAATGCTATCAAACTGAAAATACAACCATAAGGTGTTCTTGAAACTACCTTTCAAGAACAAAGTGATGTGGTATGGATGAGAAGAAGATGATGATGCTTCTTGAATGCCTAGCCTCCAAAAGAGAAGACCTCAAGCTTGTATACCCACAAGCTCTTGCAAACACCTAACTTGTTAGGTAGTAGGACACCAAATCCCAACCCCTTCTTGTAAACCCGAAATTCAGCAAAAAAAAGCTTCAAGTCCAGCCAACAAATTCGAGATTTCAGCCAAGGAAGGAAGAGAGAAAAGTTCTTGCATGTGTGTGTGAGAGAGAGTGCTCCAAGGGAAGAGTGCAAGAATAGTTAAAGTCTTGTATTTTATCAAGACTAAAAGATTCTAAGAAACCCAGAAGGGGCAGCCGAATGGTTGTTTCAAAAATGGGTTCCCTCCCAAACTTAATTTTTATAAAACCCATAAGTTTATAAAATTAAAACCTCTTTTAATTTTATAACATTAACACACTTTTATTTGTTATTATTTAACTCACTTAAATAATGAAACAAATAGTTTCTCATGAACAAATTATCCACATAATGTTGTTCTATTACAAAAGCAAAGTTTTAGAAAACCCATTTCCTAAATTGGTGTCAATATTTATTTGTATGATCTCATCAACGAATAAATATTTATTGGTGTTTGTTTAGCTTGTTATTGGGTATGACCCGACTTGGATCATAACGTACTAACCACATCAATCTTGTATGTGTCTTGGGCATACAAGATCCAACAATCTCCCACTTGCACAAGATTCATAAAAGATTGATGCAAGCAGTAAATACCGTCTAACAACGGTTTACTACCCTTATTACGTATGACTAAGTGCCATTCAATAACATCATCCCCTTCAAGTACCTTACTCGAAATGTTTTAGGTGAATCAAACATCTATCCTTTTGTCACAGATGTTATGTTAAATCCCAGAGACACAGAATGATCATTCTCTATTGATTTAACTTTATCAGGCCTTAGACATCTTACTCTCAACGAATAAGAGGACAAATCCCATCTTGACTACATACGTCTCTCACAATTACCTTGTATTATACCTGAACTCAGACTTATGTACTGCCTTGTTTCTAGACAGCAAAGAACTAAGTCAAAGTATAATATTCGGTAAATATCAAGACCCAATATGTATCTTAGGTCAAAGGATGCCAAATGATATTCGCCTTTACTCAAAATTACTTATGATCAATCAGGAAGATTCCATGTAGTAATATTTGAGATGCAGGTCAGCCCAATATTTGTATCCCACAAATATCTATGAACTTGGGCAGCAACCCTTTGCTCTATGTTCATCCATATGAATATCTACCAATCCAAGTTTATAATAGTCTTACCTTCGTATTTGTTCCCACAAGTATGAACGACTACGAACGTTCTGAGTAAATGATTTACTCATGGATTTTAAACATGCAAAATAGGAATATTAGTTGAACCATTATAACCAAATAATTCATTCAAGTAATAAAGGGTTACAAATTAAAATACAAAAATTAAGATCAAATCCAGTCACTAGAATATTAAAGTCCCATGGCACAAGTATGACTTTCATGCTTTGCCTTTTCAAGAAGCTTCGTGAGTGATCCGCAATGTTTTGATCCGTGTGAACTTTGCGAATACATATATTTCCCTTTTTAACTTCATCCCTTATGTAATTGAATCTCCGTTCAATGTGCCTAGTCTTTTGATGTGCACGGGGTTCCTTGATTTGAGCAATCGCACCCTCGTTATCACAAAGAATTTCTAAGGGGTCCTGAATGGAAGGGACCACCCATAGATCGGCAATGATTTTCTTCAACCATGCAGCTTCTTGAGCTGCTAATGAAGCGGCGATGTATTCTGACTCTGTTATTGATAATGCCACCACATCTTCCTTAGAGCTCTTCCAAGAGACTGCTCCTCCATTCAAGATGAAAACGTACCCCGATTGTGATCGTGAATCATCCCGATCAGTTTGGAAACTCGCATCCGTGTAACCTTTTACCATGAGTTCCTCCTAACCAGAACCATAGATTAGGAACTTTTCATTTGTCCTCCTTAGGTACTTAAGTATGTTCTTGACAACCATCCAATGACTGTTTCCAGGATTTTGTTGGTATCGGCTTGTCATGCTCAAGGCGCATGACACGTTCGGCCTAGTGCATATCATTGCATACATGATGGATCCTATGGCAGATGCATATGGGATTCCCTTCATTTTTTCTTGCTCATCCTTTGAGCTTGGACATTGAGTCTTACTCAATATCGTTCCTCTTTGAGTAGGTACGGTACCTTACTTAGAGTTTTCCATCTTGAACCTTTTCAAGATCTTATCAATGTATGCACTTTGATTCAAACCTATCAATCGCCTTGATCTATCCCTATAGATCTTTATTCCCAAAATATAGGCGGCTTCACCAAGATCCTTGATGGAAAAACAGCTTCCAAGCCAGGCTTTTACACCCTCCAAGGTTGGAATGTCATTTCCAAATAGTAGAATGTCATTGACATACAATACTTGGAAAGTGATGATGCTCCCACTAGCTTTCTTACATACACATGCTTCATCAACGTTTTTGATGAAACCAAATTTGATTACTTCTTCATCAAAACGGTGATTCCAACTTCTCAATGCTTGCTTCAATCCATAGATTGATTTCTTTAACTTGC
This sequence comes from Flaveria ramosissima, assembly GCA_025215565.1. NCBI lineage: Eukaryota > Viridiplantae > Streptophyta > Magnoliopsida > Asterales > Asteraceae > Flaveria > Flaveria ramosissima. The sequence goes on from CM046037.1 coordinate 17,318,442, forward strand.
ATACTTTGTTAGGATGTTTTGGATCGACAAAACCTTCGGGCTGAACCATATAGACATCTTCCTCAAGATATCCATTTAGAAAAGCGGTTTTGACATCCATTTGCCAAATCTCATAATCATAATGAGCAGCTATGGTAAATAATATCCTAATAGACTTTAGCATTGCAACCAGTTAGAAGGCTTCATCATAATCAACCCCTTGAGTTTGAGTGAAACCTTTTGCTACAAGTCTAGCTTTGTAAGTATCCAAGTTTCCATGCATATCGGTTTTCTTCTTGAAAACCCACTTACTTCCAACTATCTTGGAGTTAAAAGGTGGTTCAACCAAGTCCTACACTTGGTTGTCATACATGGATTGCATCTCAACGTTCATGGCTTCAAGCCATTTGTCACAATCCAAATTGGACATTGCATCATGATAAGTGGTTGGTTCATCGGAATCTACCACATAGCATCCATCCATGAAAAATCCATATCTTTCAGGTGGATTACTAATTCTACCAGATCTGCGAACGTTTTATGTATATTGATCAACTAATTGATCACCCTCAACATCCTCATGTTGAGTGCTAGTGTCAACCAAACGTGTATTGGTTTGTGGTTCTTGATCCTCCTCAAGATTCACGGTTCTACTACTAGTTCCTTCCATAAGGAACTTAGCTTCTAAGAACTCAGCCTTCTTGACAACAAACTCCTTTTGTTCCAATGGATCATAGAAATAATATCCCATAGAATCTCTAGGATATCCAATGAAAATGAAGATCATGCATAGGTTGGACTCACATTAATCTAGCAAAACTATGAGCGAAACTATAAGTTCGCTCACAGTTTGCTGTTTTGTTTACCTGGCGAATTTGATGTTTTGCAGGGCGAAACTATAGTTTCGGCAGTACATGTTCGCTGACTGCGAAACTGTCTGCGAAACTAAGACTGCTATATATACTCATGTTAATTTTCATTGTTGGGTAAGCTTGCAAAACCCTAATCGATTATCCTTGTTGCAAGTCACCATTTCAAAGCAGTTAATATACAGAATTATCCTTGTGCTTTTGTTGTTTATTATGAATGAGTTAGCATTGTGTTCAATCCTCTTCATTAATGTTGTTTAGCATATTGTTGGATATTGAACGATTCTTCATATCATTTGCACTGTATTTCGATCACATGGACCAACAGAAGATACACTTAGTGGAATGGCTTCTAACTTGTTGGAGGTGGGAGTCTTAACATAAGCCTCACAACCCCATACCTTTAAATATGATAGTGATGGAACCCTTCCATGCCATATTTCAAAAGGTGTCGTTTCCACTTTCTTGGTTGGGGCCATATTCAAGATACGGGCCGTAGAGAGCAAAGCAAAACCCCAAAATGATAGAGGCAATGAGCTTCTAGCTATCATAGATCGAACCATATCCAATAGAGTTAGATTTCTCCTCTCAAACACACCATTGTGTTGTGGTGTTCCCGGTGGAGATAGTTGTGAGACAATACCACAACTTCTAAGATGATCTCTAAACGCATCACTTAGGTATTCACCTCCTCTATCGGTGCGGAGAATTTTTATTTTCTTGTTGAGTTGATTTTCTACTTCCTTTTGGAAGATTTTGAACATTTCAAAAGCTTCATCTTTGTGTCTTAACAAGTACACATAACCATATTGACTATAGTCGTCGGTAAAGGTAATGAAGTATCTTTCATTGTGCCTAGTCATTGGTTTAAAAGGACCACATACATCCGAATGTATGATTCCTAATAAATCTTTTGCCCTTTAGGTTTTGCCACTAAAAGGTGCCTTAGTCATTTTACCTTTTAAACAAGATTCACATACATCAAATGAATCATATTCACTTGCTTTTAAAAGACCGTTCTTTTGAAGTGTTTGTATGCGCTTCTTGTTTATATGACCAAGACGGCAATGCCAAAGATAGGTGTCACTCAAATCCAATTTGTGCTTCTTGGTGGTGGTTTGGTATAATGAGCTATCATATAATGTGTTTTCATGAACCAATTCATAAATACCATTAATAGGAATAGCTTTAAAATAAAAGATGTCATTTAAAGAAACATGAATTTCATTTTCAATAAATGTCATAACATAACCATATTGTCTCAATTGGGAAACTGAAATAATGTTCCTAGTCAAACTAGTAGCATACAAAACATTGTTCAAAATTTCTTCCAAACCATTTGGAAGCTTCAAGATGTAGTCCCCTCGGCCTTCAACTTGAACTTTTGCCCCATTCCCCATGTAGAGGCTAACATCCCTTTCTTGAAGTCCTTACTTATTTTGAACCCCTGCAATAAGTTGCAAATGTGAGTTCCACATCCGGTATCCAATACCCATGTGTTAGATGATATTAAATTTAGATCAATATGAATCATGAAAATTGTACCTGAGGTTTGCCCGACATCCCTCTTAGCTTGCAACTCTTTGAGATGGACTGGACAATTTCTTGCCAAATGTCCAATCTCCCTACACTTGAAGCATGGGTCATTCGAAGCAACCTTTTGCTTCTTCTTCGTTGGTTTTGGTGGTGGCGCTCTAACCACTCCCTTCCCCTTTCCCTTAACATACCCTTTGCCCTTGGCAACATTTGCCTTGGGTGCAGGGTGAGGCCTCTTCTTGTTCCCACCTTCATTGATGGTGAGAACGGGTAAAACCTTTTTACGCATGGCCGCCTCGGCAGTTTTAAGCATAGGGTGAAACTCACTTATGTTCTTGTCCCACCCGTTCATGTTATAATTCATGAAAAGTTGTCAAACCTTTTTGAAAAAGAGTTGAGGATCAAATCCGTAGGCAACTCTTTCGAGATGGGACAATTCAGCCTTTCGAGGCCGTCAATGTGGCTTTTCATCTTAAGTACATAAATGAAACAGACTGGGTGTCATCCATACAACATGAATGGAGTGCACGAACCGTTTCGAAGCGCTCTACCCTTCCTTGTTGTTGGAACGTTTCCTTCAACTGGGTAATCATGTCGTACGCTCCATGATGTCTATACTCCTTTTGGAGATCCGGAGTCATACTTGATAACATGAGGCAAGACACTTGGACCGAGTCCTCCGTGTGTTGATACATATGTACCTAGTTTATGAGCTTAATGTTAAATGACTTTCATGTCTTACATATATGTAATGAATGAGTTGAATGAAATGAAATATGTGTTTGATGCTTATATTGTTTAATGTTTCACTGTTTATTGTGTCATAACGCATATTGAACTAACTATATAGGTTTGTGGTTGTTTACATAGTTCTTAGTCAAGAATAGTTGAAAAATGTGTTTAAACTTAATCGTATGAAGTATTCATGCGAATGGACCATGCTAATAGACCATACGCATGAACACATCATGCTAATGGACCAGTCACACGACTGAACCAGGAGACTGGATCTGTCGCATGATTGAGACATAAGATTGGCTCAGTCGCACGACTGAACCTTCAGTCGTGCGTATGGAACAATCGTATGATTCAGTCGCACGACTGAACCATACTAATGGTTCAGTCGCACGATTGACAAACCCTAACCTATAAATACCACTTAATTCGTGAAAAAACGTAACACTTGAAGAATTTCGAGTCACAGACGTACCCTAGCTGTGACATCCGTCACCAAAAGGTCCGTCAATTATCGTGGACTCCGTTAACTTTTCTTTTCTCGATCATTCCTCATCTTTATAAACTATTCGTGTGGATATTATACTTACTTTATCATCCTTGTGCTTGTGCTTTCATTGTGAACGTATGCTATTCTTAAAACTTTTAAAACTTTCATCATCTTTACCGTTAAATATACCATATTTTATATAAAATTAACGTCACTAATAAAATCAATTTTAAGTTATAAATATCATTAAATACATTTTTATAATTAATATAATTAACCTAATAAAGTCGTTTTCAACAGAAACAAGTCTGGGAAAACTCGGGCGTTAAGTGTAGGGACTAAAATTTTCATTTTGCAAACTTGTGATGGGTATAAAAACCCCATTTTCCAGCCCTAGCCCATTCATTTCATCTTCTTCTTCACTTCTTCTTCTTCAATTTTCATCTTCATCCTTGCACCAAAACCGCCCCGTTTGGTCTCGTTTTCACCATCTAGACTTCATCTACAACCGAGTCTACTCCATTCTAGCAGGTAGACGACCTTGGTTGTCCCTTTTCTTGCTTATTCACGGCTGTCCAAACTAGGGTTTCGGGTGTTCGGGTTCAACCCGAACACATGAGGTCGTGTGGGTGCGTGTGATGTCTTTCTACGTGTGCTTCTTATTTGTGTATGTTTGTAGTGTGTTTCTGGAAGACCTTGTTGTGTAAAAGCTGTGCTCGGAGCAGCAGGAGGCTGCTCAGCCCCTCAGCAGTCGCAATACTGCTGTTCAGGCGACTGGGTCTATCATGCGATTGAGCTATGCGACTGGGTGAGTCGTGCGACTGAATCATGCGTCTGAGTCAATCGTGCGATTTAGTTGTGCGACTGGGTGTGTCGTGCGACTGAGTCATGCGACTGTGTGTATGTGTGCGATTGAGTCATGCGAGCGAATGAATTTGTGCGATTGTGTGTATCCCACGACTGAAGGCCAATCGCACGAATGAAGGTTCAGTCATACAAATGTAGCTGATTCGTATGAATGAAGGTTGATTCGTGCTTATGGAGGTTGAGTGGTGCGATTGGGTGTTGTTTGGTATGATTGAATGCCAGTCGTATGTATGAAGGTTCAATCGTACAAATGAAGCTGATTCGTACGATTGAGGATTGATTCATGCGAATGGAGTGTTGAGTCGTGCGTCTGGTCCTGTCGTGCGACCGAAGTTGTTTTGTGTGAATTCCTTCTTGTGTGTAGTGTGTGTATGACGTGTGGTGGAACAGCCGGAAACACGGGGATGTAACGATAAAAGCGGAATTCACACACCCCCGTCTAGCATTAATAGGTGGAATTCACACACCCTTGCTAAAAGCGGAAACACGGGGATGTAACGAGATCGGGATTGTCATAACGAGATCGGGATTGTCATGACGACACCTGACAACAAGGGGACTTGTGTCGTGTTTAGTCAATATTCATGACAATATAGCCATAAGCATAAACATGTTCAATGATTCACATAAACAAGGAGGACAACATTGAATGTAAATTCCCACAACCCGGGAACAAGTATCAAAAGAATGTAATTGCTTTATCAGACTACAACAATTATATCAAAATGATTGTTTGTCAAATATGTTTAGCCTCAAAAATGCATCCTAGGGTCTCCACTAAGGCAACACACCTAGATCCTCAATTTGCTTGATCACCTGAAAAGACATGCTCCAAAAGGTCAACAAAATTGGTGGTGAGCTCACAGGTTTAAATAGTAAATAAGTAAGTGATGTTGTATAGTAAGTGATGTAGAATACCGTGAATAGAGTTATAAGTAAGTAAAATCACATGACAATGAGCTTCGCAACCAAACCTAACGACGTACACAAAGATATTGTCGGAATATATTCACCCAAGGGCCCGTTCCTGGCCACTGATGGTACTAACTAGTATACCAACAAACGAGGGTGGGGGTGTCAACCCAGTAGTACTACCAATACCTATCCGTCGGTTCCCACACTGGAATTGAATAGTTGCAAAGAAAGTACCATACAACAGACTCAAGCATGTATCAGATAAGTACTTACAAAACAGTATCACGTTGATTCCAAGTATGCAAATTGTATATAAATTGTACAGCATTGAAAATGGGTGAGCATACTGTAAGGATTCCTATAAGTCTGATGCAAACCAAAACATCCAAAGTCTCTCTGCAAGCAATGCACTAAAGAACTGAAGTAGAATTGCTTCGGAAGTTTTACACCATGCACTAGAAATATTTTAAGTGTAAAATCTTCCGAAGCCAAGACCAATATCTTCCGAAGCCAAATATGAAGTCTTCCGAAGCCTCAGAGACAAAGTCTTTCGAAGCTTCATCTTGAAGACCGATTTCTTTCAAAGACTTTTAGTAACATGCTTTATCTGATGTACTGTTCCATAAAGCTGGACACCTTTCTGCTGCATCTCTGATAAGTCAGCAACTTACATAAGTTGGTGAAATGGTCCATGCTTTTGGTAACTGTACATTGAGGTCTTGAGTCTGTAACTCTCTACTTTATGTACTTTATCCTTTTTGTAATAGATAAGGATGTTAGCTATGGCATGTTATAGTCACAAGGTCAAAAGGCAGATTGCCTTTTGATTCTACAATTGATTTTGTTTGTGTCTAGTCAATTGTATCCAGCTGGCTTTCAAAGTATAGCCGGCTGTAGGATGTAGTATAAGTATTTCATGTTTTTGTATCTTTCCTTAATGCTTTGTAACACTTGTAATAGAACTTGAGAAAGCAATATACTGCATCCTTGAAACACTATCTCTTATGTTCTCTTGTTCTGTCTCTTACTCATTACTTGTGTTCTTAGTATCATTAAGTTTGGTTAATCTCCTCTTTGTGTTGTTGTGTTGTAAGTGACCACCCTTCACCGCCGGCTATACTTTGAACTGGGCTCACAGTTGAGGGAAATAGATAATATTCTTAAATTGGGACAGATGAAGCCCGGCATCTTTAAAATCATGAGAAAGCCAACTGTAGGCTTTTTAGGGGTAGAAACAGCCCTTGTCCCCAAAATGTTAGAGCTCATTGCTGAAGGTGACAACCTAGCAACACAAGCTAGTGTTGAACCCACACCTTCTACCTCTCTACCACTAAAAAGGCCTCAAGTAATCCTCAGCTACCAAAAAAAATCCAAACGAACCCCTGCTCAAGCTATTGAGTCTGTGCAGGTCCCCATATACTCACCTTTACAGGAGGAAGTGGACACTAGAGCTCCCACTTCCCCTGAGGAGCAAACCACTCCCATCTCTTCAACTATCAGGGCTGAGGTTCCTCATGCTCACCCTGATGAGCTCACAAGCCCAACTGCCTTAAGCCTTCACTCTGAGTCTCAACACTCAAGTGAACAACCTTCAGGGGACAGTTACCATCCCCAGCCTTTAGATCTAAATCAACCCATTCCCAACCTTTCATTCTATACTGATGAAGACTTAGGTTTCAATGAGTACCATGAGTCACCCTTCTCTTCCCCTACTCAAAGAGAGATTAGTACTCCTGAGTCTCCTCAGTCTATCCCACATCAGTCACCTATAACTGAGGTGGACACTTTTGAACCTGTTCAGGATGTCCATATGGAAGAGGCTCTCACTTCTGCAAGTGATTACATCATTAAGACCTCAACCACGACAACTTAGCCCACTGACATCTCAACTGAGATTGCCAGTGAGCATAGGAAAACCAGCAGCCAAGAAACTCAAGCTGGTGGTGAGAGAGAGGACTTTGGTCCAATCATCTCATCCCCCAATGAGTCTTCTGATGAAGATGAGGGTAATCTAAGACTAATGGTGCACAAATTGTCCAAAACATGCACTTACCTAGTCTCAAAGGTAAGTCACCTTGAATCTCCGGTGACTACCTTACACAACAGGGTCAATGATCAGCAATTTGAGATTTCATATCTTAAGGAAAAACTAGCTGGGAGACCTTTAAGGAAAGCTCAACCAGGAACACAAGAACCTGTAGATGTGATTGATCTATCCTCCAGCTCACCTATGCAAGTGGGTGATGCTACCAAAAAGGGGGAGAAAGTCATCACAGACACAAAACCTAGGAGTTCTTCAGAGAGTATGAACATTGAGCACTCACCATCCTCACTTGCAATTGTGCATACTCAGCAACTTCCTCAAGTTCACAATAATGTGGACTCTATAGACTCTATCATCAGGAGTCTCTTTGAGGAAGGTATACCAAGGGTTATGTCATCTCCACCTCAAGGAACTTCAAACTACATAATTGGGTGGAGGTATGATGCTGATAGAAGAGCCCTTATTCTTCACAGAGTTCAAGGGCAACAAGAAGTATTTGATTTTCAAACCTTGAACTACTATAAAGATCTTGATCTGGTCAACATGCCACTTGTCAATCCAAGCAAATCAAGACAAGCTGACAGGTTGGCACTCAGAATTCAAGACAGAATTACTGGAGAGTTCAGCCTAAGAAGGAGACAAAGGCAATCAGGTAATGTCATTGGTCAACTGGATGCTAAGGCAGACCCTGAGATTAGCTTCAGAGGGAAAACCTTGGCTGAAGGGCCAGTGATAGAGCCTGAGAGCCCTGTCACCCCAACAACTGCTTCAGAAATTCATTCCCTCAGTGAAACACCTGCTGGTGAAGGTGTCTCACAACCTCTCTCTGGCCAGAGCATGGATGCTACACCAAGCAATGAAGGGCAAACCTCTATCCATCCTGAGTCACAAAGGTCTGTGGGTGACAAAGGGAAAAGGATTTTGACTCCCGAGGAAATTGAGGAGGAGGAGGAGAGAGAGGAAGAGGAAGCTAAGGGGAGAAAGTTCCTCTGGGTCTTCAGGTTTTATGCAAGCTGCAATCAGGGCTGCCCCCAGACCAAATACTCAAGATGATGAGTTGAGGGCAGTCAGGATTACTTACCTGCAGACCAGGAACTATGACATAGATGAAATTATTTCTCTTCCCTTAGAACAACTAAATGAACTGGCTGACATGGAAGTGTCAAGAGAGATGTAAGAAAAAGAGGATGCAAGGTTACTTCTCCAATTCAAAGAGGAGAAGAGATAGAAAAGACTCTATAAGCATGCTCCTACCCTCTCCCCAGTTCAAGAAAGTGCTGTGCAAGAGACTATGGCTTCAACACAAGAACCTCAGGTAGACAAAGAAACAGACAGACAAAACATGATCAACTACCTGAGTACCATAGGTCTCTACCAGGCATCTGCACTTCATCCCTTGTCCTTTGAGTACATTGAGTTTGAGTATCTCAAACAACTTGAACTTCAAGTGCTCAAAGAACAAAAAGCTACAAAGAGAAAGATGAGGGAAGATGCTGCAAAGTCAACAACTATCATCCAAAAGAGTATGAAGAAGTCTGCTGACAGACAAAGGATGATGAGCTTCTTGAAGCTGTATGGATTCTCCAGAAGGAGACTTTGCCCTATGTCTCTATCCACAATGGATGAGCTATCAGGGTAATCAAGCAGAAGATCAAGAGTGGAGAGCTGATTGACTTACACTCTCTTCCAGGTCAAGTCCCACCTGAAGTGGAGGTTAAGGTTGAACACCCTAAGACAACACAACCCGGACCTCCTGCTGAGCCTCAGCAAGCTTCATCTTCTGATCCACAGCAGGGTCAAACTCCCTCTCCTTCTGAACCTGTGAGGGAGGAACACCCAATTGAGAAAGACAAGGATGATCAACAAGGTGTTGCAGACCAATCTTCTCAGTTAAAGTCCTCTAAGAGGAAGAAGAGGATGGCTTCTAAACCAAAGTCTAAGAAAAAAGAAACCTAAATCATCTACCATCTACACCTCAGGCTGAGTCAGATCAACCTGAGGAAGTGCATGAAGAGGCAGATCAATCAACTCCAATACAAATGGCTCCTCTTGCAGCTGAGACACCCAACTTATCTTGGACCTTCTCTACCAATCCAGACAGATGGCATGTAATCAGAGATCAAGGTGTTGAGAATGTCTATACATGGAAAGACATAATTAACTTACTTCTGCATGATCTCTTTGAAATGAGAAGATACTATGAGAGTCTGAATGATCCTGACCATCTAATGAAGAAGGGTATGGTCATCATTCCTATAAGTCTGATGCATACCAAAACATCCAAAGTCTCTCTTCAAGCAATGCACTAAAGAACTGAAGTAGAATTGCTTCAGAAGTTTTACACCATGCACTAGAAATATTCTAAGTGTAAAATCTTCCAAAGCCAAGACCAACATCTTCCGAAGCCAAATATGAAGTCTTCCGAAGCGTCAAAGACAAAGGCTTCCGAAGCTTCATCTTATGAAGACAGATTTCTTCCGAAGACTTTTAGTAACATGCTTTATCTGATGTACTGTTCCATAAAGCTGGACACCTTTCCGCTGCATCTCTGATAAGTCAGCAACTTACATGAGTTGGTGAAAAGGTCCATGCTTTTGGTAACTTTACATTGAGGTCTTGAGTCTGTAACTCTCTACTTTATGTACTTTATCCTTTTTGTAATAGATAAGGATGTGAGCTATGGCATGTCATAGTCACAAGGTCAAAAGGCAATCTGCCTTTTGATTCTACAATTGATTTTGTTTGTGTCTAGTCAATTTTATCCAGCTGGCTTTCAAAGTATAGCCGGCTGTAGGATGTAGTATAAGTATTTCATGTTCTTATATCTTTCCTTGATACTTTGTAACACTTGTAATAGAACTTGAGAAAGCAATATACTGCATCCTTGAAACCCAATCTCTTGTGTTCTCTTGTTCTGTCTCTTACTCATTACTTGTGTTCTTAGTATCATTATTGTGGTTAATCCAGTTACCATGTGTTATGACAATCCCGATCTCGTTACATCCCCGTGTTTCCGCTTTTAGCGGGGGTGTGTGAATTCCACCTATTAATGCTAGACGGGGGTGTGTGAATTCCGCTTTTATCGTTACATCCCCATGTTTCTGGCTGTTCCACCACACGTAATACACACACTACACACCAGAAGGAATTCACACACAACAACTTTGGTCGCACGATAGGACCAGACGCACGACTCAACACTCCATTCGCACGAATCAACCCTCAATCGTACGAATCAGCTTCATTTGTACGATTGAACCTACATTCGTACGACTTGCATTCAATTGTACCACACAAAACCCAATCGCACGACTCAACCTCCATACGCACGAATCAACCTTCATTCGTACGAATCAGCTTCATTCGTACGATTGAACCTTTATTCGTGCGATTGGCCTTCAGTCGTGCGATACACGCACAATCGCACACATTCATTCGCTCGCATGACTCAATTGCACACATACACACAGTCGCACGACTTAGTCTCACGACACAACCGGGCGCACAACTCAGTCGCACGATTGACTCAGACGCATGATTTAGTCGCACGACTCACCCAGTCGCACGGCTCAATCGCGTGACAGACCCAATCGCCTTAACAACAGAATCGCAACTACTGAGGGGCTGAGCAGCCTCCGGCTGCTCCGAGCACGGGTTTTACACAACAAGAACTTCAAGAAACACACTACAAACATACACAAATAAGAAGCACACGTAGAAAGACATCACACACACCCACACGACCTCATGTGTTTGGGTTGAACCAGAACATCCGAAACCCTAGTTTGGACAGCCGTGAATAAGCAAGAAAAGGGACAACCAAGGTCGTCTACCTGCTAGAATTGAGTTGACTCGGTTGTAGATGAAGTCTAGACGGTGAAAACAAGACCAAACAGGGGGGTTTTGGTGCAAGGATGAAGATGAAAAGTGAAGAAGAAGATGAAATGAATGGGCTAGGGCTGGAAAATGGGGTTTTTATACCCATCACAAGTTTGCAAAATGAAAATTTTAGTCCCTGCACTTAACCTCCGAGTTTTTCCAAACTTCTTTCGGTTGAAAACGACTTTATTAGGTTAATTATATTAATTATAAAAATGTATTTAATGATATTTATAACTTAAAAATGATTTTATTAGTGACGTTAATTTTATATAAAGAATGGTATATTTAACGGTAACGATGATGAAAGTTTAAAAAGTTTTAAGGATAGCATACGTTCACAATGAAAGCACAAGCACAAGGATGATAAAGCAAGTATAATATCCACACGAATATTTTATAAAGATGAGGAATGATCGAGCGAAGAAAAGTTAACGGAGTCCACGTTAATTGACGGACCTTTTGGTGACGGATGTCACACTAGCCATCCAGAGAGTCTAGAAAACTTGTTCCAACTTCATAGATAGTAGTTGATCGTGTTCTAATTGTTCATAACGTTTCTTTAATCTCTAGATTGATCAAAACTGCTTTCTCACTGATTGGATCGCCAATCAAATAGGATTCCGCACTATTTGATTAGGTATACGCATTATCAGTTAGTACTCCGTCCGTACACGGTCCTAACAAGTGGTATCAGAGCACAAGTATACAAGCATCAAGCCCTAATGCCTCTGACTCTTCGGAACCTCAACTCCAACTGCCTCAGATACTGAAACTGGTGTTCACAATCTGGATAATGAGGTAGTTGTTCCCACCACTCCTGGATCACGGTTAAATGTTTATCATCCCTTGGACAATGTAATTGGAGATGTTCGATCATGAGTACATACCAGCAATCGGCTATACTTAGCTGATTATGCCTCAGTCATGGAAAAGGGATATCTTCACGACGGCGCATATCGATGTATTGTGTCTTAATTTGAGCCAAAATTTGTTAGTGAAGCATTAAACGATGACGCATGGGTAAGTGCGATGCAAGAAGAACTCCTACAGTTCAAGAAGCTAGGAGTATGGAGCCTTGTGGACAGACTAAAAGGTGTTAAAGTCATTGGAACTAAATGGGTCTTGAAATGCAAGAAAGACGATCAAGGGGTCATAATTCGCAACAAGCTCGACTTGTCGTTCAAGGTTTTAGACAAGTCGAAGGAATCGATTATAATGAAGTGTTTGCACCTGTGGCAAGGATGGAAGCAATCCATATCTTCCTAGCCTATGCCTCTTACATGAAGATAAAAGTTTGTCAATTAGATGTAAATAGTGCATTCCTTCATGGTGAAATCCGGGAGATAGTGTACGTCAATCAACCCAAAGGATTTGAGGATCCGTATCATCGGGATAGAGTTTACAAACTAGATAAGGCTCTCTACGGGCTCCATCACGCCCCAAGAGCATGGTATGAGAAGCTCTCGACTCATCTTGTGAAACACGGCTTTCGCAGAGGAGTGATTGATTGTACACTGTTTATCAAAGAAAAGGATGGTGACTTACTGCTCGTACAGATCTATGTTGATGACATAATCTTCGGTTCCAAAAACGAAGAACTATGTAAAGAATTTGAAGCATTAACGAAAGCTGAATTTGAGATGAGTGCCATGGGAGAGATGAAGTTCTTTCTCGGGTTACAGGTGGATCAGACACCAAAGGGGATATTTCTACATCAGACCAAGTATGTAGGCGATATTCTCAGTCGATTCGATATGGAGAATGCTTTGGCAGCTGGGACTCCACTTGCCACAAAGTCACAAACCACGATGTGGCACCCGACAAAAATGGTGATCTGGTGGATGCCACCATGTACCGAGGAATGATTGGATCCCTCATGTACCTCACAGCCTCACGACCTGATATCATGTACGCGACGTGTCTATGCTCTAGATATCAGGCAAAGCCGAAAGTCAACCATCTCATAGGAGTCAAAAGGATATTTCGTTATCTGAAGGGTACTCCAACACTTGGGTTGTGGTATCCTCATGATGATGACTTTGAGCTTACAACGTAAAGCGATCGGATTATGGCGGATGCAAAATGAACTGCAAGTCCACTTCAGCAAA
>CM046037.1:17332066-17399566 GCA_025215565.1 Flaveria ramosissima
TAATCAGCACGGGCCAGATGCCCAAACAACCTCCTGACAGGGGGCTTCACCTGCTTCCCCCTGTATACCTTCATCCGGCCAAGTGTAGTGTCGTCCATAACCTCAAGAACAACAGCGTCCTCCTTCTCCTTCTTCGGCAGGGAGGGAAGCTTCTGGTCAATGATCATTTGTAGAAATCTGGGGTACATACAGAAGCCTTCCTTCCCTTTCCCCTCGAGGTTCTCCACCAGGTAGGTGAATATCATCTTAGAGAAGCTGAACGGGTGGTTCAGCACCAACGCAGCATATGCGTTCTAATCTGGTCGGAAAGCTCATCAAAGCCTCCCTTCCTGGATGCTATACACTTCAGCAGCACGTGCGCAAGGTACTTAAACTGGGGACAGAGGTTACTCTTGTTGAGTACCCGGCATTGATGTCCCCAGAGTACTTGGCTCTCATGAACATCCTCTGACAGTGAGGGGGTGTAGACGAGTGGGACACTCAGCATCCTCCCCAAACTGTAGAACAATCCTCAGATCCTCCTCAGATACAGTGATAGCCTCACCAAAAATCGAACTTCTGATGCAATGAGGCTCAGTGGATCTATCAACCGACGCGCCTTCCCAGAAGGCCTGCTGCACTGATCTGTATGGTGTGCAGGGAGTAGATATAGCATGAGCGATCCTGGATCTCAGCAGAAATGTAATAATGCCTGTGAAGTCAGCTGCGTTCCTGGATGTCAAATCCAGGTGAGCACATATGTTGTGCTTGGTGCTCATGTTCCATCGACTCGCCATCTGTAACACATAATAATATAAACGTTAGTTCCGTTTGCTAAGAGTATAATGAAACACTTAGGTTTTGAATGACAACTATCTGTCATGCGATTGAGGTTGTACGACTGAAGACAGTCGTGCGACTGAATCGTGCGATTGAGGTTCAGACGTGCGATTGACCTCATGCGCACGACTGAGTGTGCGACTGGACTCATGCGCATGTACTCTTGTGCGGTTACACCAGTCGTGCGACTGAGTCTCATTCGCATGGTTCAGTCGTGCGGTTGAGTGAATCGCTCCCTTCAGTCGTGCGACTGAAGTTCATCCGGACGACCAGTCGTCTGTCTCAGGTGTTCAGTCGTCCAACGTTCGAATCTACGCAAACTAAGTCCTATAACACAATTAACCGGTTTCTCTAGTGTCGCATTCTCTTTACTAACAACCTATTTTACTTAATTTTAACATTTTGCTTCTTAGTTTTAATAGGTTATTAGGGTTATGCATGTCTCGGTTCGCTTTTCACAGTCGTAACAATCCAATTAGGGTTCCAATCCTTCTGGTTTGATGGAGGAAGATCTCAAAATACCTGTATGATGATTAGCGAACGTCAGTAACACACAATCAATGAGAAAACTAAGGCAAATCAAATTTTGGCAGAGTAACGGTAGGTGTGCGATTTAGGGGCGATTTGAGGGTGATGAGTCTCTGCGACCGACTCCACCTCTATTTATTCAACCCTAGATCCAATCGTGCGACTGAGTTCATACGCACCTTTCAGTCGTGCGAGTGGGACTCAGTCGTGCGATTGGGTCAGTCGCCCTTCTCCAGTCGTCCGACTGAAGTTCAGTCGTGCGACTGACTCACTCGTTCGCACCTAAGCCTCCGACTGGACTAATCGTATGATCCATTCGGTTGGATGGTCCATACTCATAGTTCATTCGTGCGAATGGACTTCATTCGTATGGTTAGTCCATACGTATGGTCCATTCGTGCGAATGGGTCATACTTAGTTAATTTTTGCATTTTTTTTACCAATTTACCTTAAACTCTTTTATTTTAATTAATTAACGTTATGAGCCTTTGATCATCTCAGACATGATCCTTTTATCTTGAAACACACTTTGATCACCTCAGACGTGATCCTTTTAACCACTTTGGTCACCTCAGACGTGACCCTTTTAAAAAACTTTGTCACCTCAGACGTGACTGATTTAACCTTTCAAAGCACATATGGTCATCTCAGACATGACCCTTTTAGTGAGTTTATTCCTTCTGATTTTCCTGATGTAGCCCACACTTGACTCAAATTAAAACTTAAAACGACTAACTAATTTAAGAATTTAAACTAATTACATAATTGACATATTTTTGGCTTTTTGTGAGAGATAAATCCAGAGATTGATATCTACGGGATTTGGTTCGGGAGTAGATAGCTTCAACTTAGATTGATCACCTGGACCAATTCAATTTTTGGAATCATACAGGCAATCCAAATCATTTGGGACTAGTTATTAACCTTTGATGCTCAAGTTCTCGGTGTTCATCCAGAGTCGTTAGCAACATAAGGAAAATACTGAAACTCTTAGATTTTCACATTGATTTGAACCTTTGAGAATGTAGCCACAATGATTGTCAGTATGTTTGTCCACTTAAATCCATACACAGACTTTTGACACAGACTGGTGACTTATTTAGGTTTAATTATTTCAACTAACATTTGTGGATCCCACACTTATATGGTAATCACATTCCTCCTCAGCTTTTGAGCGGTCTACGGGTATTATTACAAGAAGAGACTATTCTTAGAGCTTTCAAAGAGAAGCCTGTCCTCAGGTCAGTGCCATCGCACAGCAGAGAGGCGGCAAACAACAATGAATTCTAGAATCTAGGTTATGCTTATCCTCAGGTCAGTGCCATCGCACAGCAGAGAGGCACATAACCTATCTCCTTGTTAGAGCAGCTTATTTTATTTTGCACAAAATGCACCAACAACATAAGTCATTAGCTTTATTGCATTTGTCTTTCATTTTTTCTTTTCTTGCTTTGCTCTAATTTGGTCATCCGCACACATTTGTGGCGTTTATTGCTCATTACACCCTTATTGGAATATTGTTGATTGTGTTAACCAGTGATAAGATGGAAGCCCACAGTCAGTTGAACAACTTAGTTTTATCTTGAAATCACCAATCCGGTCTATTTGTCTATTGTGTTGAATCTACCAACATATCATATATGGTCTAGAGCAGCCTCTAAGTCTACTCTCTTTGTGTCACCTTAGAGTAGTTGTCTCAGTTTTTCTATCATCTTTCCTTTTGGTATTGCTTAGATTACACAGATTTATACTTTGAACTTTTGCATCTTTCTAAGACTTAAATTTTAAAGTCCCTCTTGATTTGTTCCTGTGTACTATCATTTTCCAAAGGTATTGAATCGGTATCACAGACACAAACTACCTTATTTCAGCTAGCTACTCCTTCTCCCTCAATTTTTTTATAATTTTTTTTTTTTTTTTTTAATGTTAACTTGCTGACATATTCTCCCCCTAAAATACTGAAATCATTTCTGGTTTAATTATTTTAGGATTTTAATTAACAGCAAAATAACATGAGTTAAATAAAAATAAAATAAATAGACAAATATAACTAAATAAAATAAACTTTAACTAAACGTCATCGGACTACACATTTTCATCATCAGGAATTACCTCACTTTCTTTTTAACGCCGTTGACCTCTAATAATATTGAAAACGTGGTTTATCAAAGGCTTTAGTATAGAGGTCAGCGCGTTGAAAATCAGTATTAATGTTAACCACATCAATTATTCTTTTTCAAAACAATCTCTTATGAAATGGTATTTAATACCGATGTGTTTGGTCTTAGGATGTTGGACCGGATTTTTAGTTACTGCAATTGCAGCAGCGTTATCAACAAAATAGGAGTAGATGAGAATTTTAAACCGTAATCCCGCATTTGCTGTTGAAATCCAGATGATTTGGAACAGCAACTTGCAGCAGCAACATATTCGGCTTCACAGGTTGACAATGCAACCGATGTCTGCTTCTTACACTGCCAGGTAACTAATCTTCTCCCAAAGAATTGACACCCCGCTGATGTAGACTTGTAGTTCATCTTGCAGCCCCCGTATCCGAGTCACTATACGCGGTAAGCTCAAAGTCATCATCATGAGGGTACCACAATCCAAGTGTGGGTGTACCCTTCATAACGAAAAATCCTCTTGACCCGATCAGATGGTTGACCTTTGTTTTAGCCTGATATCTTGAACATAACATGTAGCATACATAATATCAGGTCTTGAGGCAGTGAGATACATGAGGGATCCGATCATTCCTCGGTCATAGTGGCATCTACTAGATCTCCATTATCATCAGTGCTATATCATGATTCGTAGCAAGTGGAGTCCCAGCAGCAGAAACATTCTCCATGTCAAAGCGACTGAGAATGTCTCCTACATACTTGGTCCTGATGTAGAAGATTCCATTAGGTGTTTGATCCACCTGTAACCCGAGAAAGAACTTCATCTCCCCCATGGCACTCATCTCAAATTCTTTCTTCATTACTGCTTCAAACTCTTTACATAACTCTTCGTTCTTTGACCCGAAGATTATGTCATCAACATATATCTGTACAAGCAGTAGGTCTCCATCCTTTTCCTTAATAAACAGTGTACAGTCAATTACTCCCCTGCGAAAGCCGTGTTTTCACAAGATGAGTTGAGAGTTTCTCATACCAAGCTCGAGGAGCTTGATGAAGCCCATACCAAGCTTGTCGAGCTTGTAAACTCTATCCCGATGGTAAGGATCTTCAAAACCCTCGGGTTGACTTACATAGACTGTTTCTCTGATTTCCCCCATGAAGGAATGCACTCTTTACATCTAATTGGTAGACTTTGATCTTCATGTACGATGCATAGGCAAGGAAGATACGAATAGCTTCCATCCTGTCCAGTGTGCAAACACCTCATTAAGTGAATTCCCCTCGACTTGGCGAAAACCTTGAACACCCAGTCGAGCTTTGTTCCTGATAATAAACAACCCCTTGGTATCTGTTCTTGATTTTAGTACCCATTTAGTGCCAATGACTTTAGCACCTTTAGGTTTATCAATCAGAGTCCAAACCCGAACTCTTATACTGCAGAGTTTCGCCTCGCATGGAGAAAGTCCAACATTCATGATGGTGCTTATCGATGTTTGTCTCGCAGGTTGAGCCAAAATATGTCAGTGAGGCACTAAATGATGAGGCGTGGGTGAGTGCCATGCAAGAAGAACTTCTGCAGTTTAAGAAGTTAGGTGTATGGACTCTGGTTGATAGACCTAAAGGTGCTAAAGTCATTGGCACAAATGGGTACTAAAATGCAAGAAGGATGACCAAGGAGTCATTATCAGGAACAAAGCTCGACTGGTGGTTCAAGGTTTTCGCCAAGTCGAGGGGATTGACTATAATGAGGTGTTTGCACCCGTGGCAAGGATGGAAGCTATTCGTATCTTCCTTGCCTATGCATCGTACATGAAGATTAAAGTCTACCAATTAGATGTAAAGAGTGCATTCCTTCATGGGGAAATCAGGGAAACAGTCTATGTAAGTCAACCCGAGGGATTTGAAGATCCTTATCATCGGGATAGAGTTTACAAGCTCGACAAAGCTTTATATGGGCTTCATCAAGCTCCTCGAGCTTGGTATGAGAAACTCTCAACTCATCTTGTGAAACACGGCTTTCGCAGGGGAGTAATTGACTGTACACTGTTTATTAAAGAAAAGGATGGCGACCTACTGCTTGTACAGATATATGTTGATGACATAATCTTCGGGTCAAAGAACGAAGAGTTATGTAAAGAGTTTGAAGCAGTAATGAAGAAAGAGTTTGAGATGAGTGCTATGGGGGAGATGAAGTTCTTTCTCGGGTTACAGGTGGATCAAACACCTAATGGAATCTTTCTACATCAGACCAAGTATGTAGGAGACATTCTCAGTCGCTTTGACATGGAGAATGCTTCTGCTGCTGGGACTCCACTTGCTACGAATCATGATATAGCACCTGATGAGAATGGAGATCTAGTAGATGCCACTATGTACCGAGGAATGATTGGATCCCTCATGTATCTCACTGCCTCAAGACCTGATATTATGTATGCTACATGTCTATGTTCTAGATATCAGGCTAAACCAAAGGTCAACATCTGATCGGGGTCAAGAGGATTTTTCGTTATCTGAAGGGTACACCCACACTTGGATTGTGGTATCCTCATGATGATGACTTTGAGCTTACCGCGTATAGTGACTCGGATTACGGGGGCTGCAAGATGAACTACAAGTCTACATCAGCAGGGTGTCAATTCTTTGGGAGAAGATTAGTTACCTGGCAGTGTAAGAAGCAGACATCGGTTGCATTGTCAACCTGTGAAGCCGAATATGTTGCTGCTGCAAGTTGCTGTTCACAAATCATCTGGATTCAACAGCAAATGCGGGATTACGGTTTAAAATTCTCATCTACTCCTATTTTTGTTGATAACTCTGCTGCAATTGCAGTAACTAAAAATCCGGTCCAACATCCTAAGACCAAACACATCGGTATTAAATACCATTTCATAAGAGATTGCTTTGAAAGAACTTAATTGATGTGGTTAAAATTAATACTGATTTTCAACGCGCTGACCTCTATACTAAAGCCTTTGATAAACCACGTTTTCAATATTTATTAGAGGTCAACGGCGTTAAAAAGAAAAGTGAGGTAATTCCTGATGATGACAATGTGTAGTCCGATGTAGTTTAGTTAAAGTTTATTTTATTTAATTTTATTTGTCTATTTATTTTATTTTATTTAACTCATGTTATTTTGCTGTTTATTAAATCCTAAAATAATTAAACCAGAAATGATTTCAGTATTTTAGGGGGAGAATATGTCAGCAAGTTAACATTAAAAAAAAATGAGGGAGAAGGAGTAGCTAGCTGAAATAAGGTAGATTGTGTCTGTGATACCGATTCAATACCTTTGGAAAATGATAGTACACAGGAACAAATCAAGAGGGACTTTAAAAATTTAAGTTTTGGAAGATGCAAAAGTTCAAAGTATAAATCTGTGTAGTCTAAGCAATACAAAAGGAAGATGATAGAAAACTGGCAACTCCTAAGGTGACACAAAGAAAGTAGACTTAGAGGCTGCTAGACCATATATGATATGTTGGTAGATTCAACACAATAGACATTAGACCTGATTGGTGATCTCAAGATCAAACTAAGTTGTTCAACTGACTGTGGGCTTCCATCTTATCACTGGTTAACACAATCAACATATTCCAATAAGGGGTAATGAGCAATTAAACGCCACAAATGTGTGCGGATGACCATAATTAGAGCAAAGCAAGAAAAAAATTGAAAGACAAATGCAATAAAGCTAATGACTTATGTTGTGGTGCATTTTGTGCAAAATAAAATAAGCTGCTCTAACAAGGAGATAGGTTGTGTGCCTCTCTGCTGTGCGATGGCACTGACCTGAGGATAAGCATAACCTAGATATTCTAGAATTCATTGTTGTTTGCCGCCTCTCTGCTGTGCGATGGCACTGACCTGAGGACAGGCTTCTCTTTGAAAGCTCTAAGAATAGTCTCTTCTTGTAATAATACCCGTAGACCGCTCAAAAGCTCCTGAGGAATGTTGATTACCATATAAGTGTGGGATCCACAAATGTTAGTTGAAATAATTAAACCTAATAAGTCACCAGTCTGTGTCAAAAGTCTGTGTATGGATTTAAGTGGACAAACATACTGACAATCATTGTGGCTACATTCTCAAAGGTTCAAATCAATGTGAAAATCTAAGAGTTTCAGTATGATTTCCTTATGTTGCTAACGACTCTGGATGAACACCGAGAACTTGAGCATCAAAAGGTTTAATAACTAGTCCCAAATGATTTGAATTGCCTGTATGATTCCAAAAATTGAATTGGTCCAGATATGATCAATCTAAGTTGAAGCTATCTACTCCCGAACCAAATCCCGTAGATATCAATCTCTGGATTTATCTCTCACAAAAAGCCAAAAATATGTCTGTTTGTAATTAGTTTAAAGTCTTAAATTAGTTAGTCGTTTTAATTTTAATTTGAGTCAAGTGTCGGGCTACATCAGGAAAATCAGAAGGAATCAACTCACTAAAAGGGTCATGTCTGAGATGACCATATGTGCTTTGAAAGGTTAAATTAGTCACGTCTGAGGTGACAAAGTGTTTTAAAAGGGTCACGTCTGAGGTGACCAAAGTGGTTAAAAGGATCACGTCTGAGGTGATCAAAGTGTTTTCAAGATAAAAGGATCATGTCTGAGATGATCAAAGGCTCATAATTAATTAATTAATCTAAAAGAGTTTAAAAGTAAATTGGTAAAAATGGCAGAAAATTAACTAAGTATGACCCATTCGCACGAATGGACCATACGTATGGACTAACCATACGAATGAAGTCCATTCGCACGAATGAACTATGAGTATGGACCATCCAACCGAATGGACCATACGATTAGTCCAGTCGGAGGCTTAAGTGCGAACGAGTGAGTCAGTCGCACGACTGAACTTCAGTCGGACGACTGGAGAAGGGCGACTGACCCAATCGCACGACTGAGTCCCACTCGCACGACTGAAAGGTGCGTATGAACTCAGTCGCACGATTGGATCTAGGGTTGGTATAAATAGAGGTGGAGTCGGTCGCAGAGACTCATCACCCTCAAATCGCCCCTAAATCGCACTCCCTACCGTTACTCTGCCAAAATTGATTTGCCCTAGTTTTACCTCTGATTGTGATTCACTGACTTTCGCATTCATCATACAGGTATTTTGAAGTCTTCTTTCATCAAAACAGAAAGATTGGAACCCTAATTGGGATTGTTCGACTGTGAAACGTGAACCGAGACAAGAAAGCCTAATAACCTATTAAAACCAAGCAAAATGTTAAAATTAAGTTAAATAGGTTATTAGTAACGAGAATGCGACTCTAATGAACCGGTTAATAAGTTAAAAGACTTAGTTTGTGAAGTTTCGAACGATTGGCGACTGAACACTGAGACAGACGACTGGTCGTCCGGATGAACTTCAGTCGCACGACTGAAGGGAGCGATTCACTTAACCGCACGACTGAACCATGCGAATGAGACTCAGTCGCACGACTGGTGTAACCGCATAAGAGTACATGCGCATGAGCCAGTCGCACACTCAGTCGTGCGCATGAGGTCATTCGCACGTCTGAACCTCAATCGCACTGTTCAGTCGCACGACTGTCTTCAGTCGTACAACCTCAATCGCATGACAGAGATTTTATTCAAAGTCTAAGTGTTTCATTATACTCTTAGCCAAAGGAACTAATGTTTATATTGTTATGTGTTACAGATGGCGAGTCGATGGAACATGAGCACCAAGCACAACATATGTGCTCATCTGGATTTGACATCCAGGAACGCAGCTGACTTCAGGCATTATTACATTTCTGTTGAGATCCAGGATCGCTCATGCTATATCTACTCCATGCACGCCATATAGATCAGTGCAGCAGGCCTTCTGGGAAGGCGCGACTGTTGATAGATCCTCTGAGCCTCATTGCATCAGGAGTACGATTTTGGTGAGGCTATCACTGTATCAGAGGAGGATCTGAGGATTGTTCTACAGCTTGGGGACGATGCTGATTGTCCTACTCGTCTACACCCCCTCACTGTCAGAGGATGTTTCATGAGAGCCAAGTACTCTGGGGACATCAATGCTGGGGTACTCAACAAGAGTAACCTCTGTCCCCAGTTTAAGTATCTTGCGCACGTGCTGCTAAAGTGTATAGCTTCCAGGAAGGGAGGTTTTGATGAGCTTTCCGACCAGATCCAGAACGCGTATGTTGCGTTGGTGCTGAACCACCCGTTCAGCTTCTCCAAGATGATATTCACCTACCTGGTGGAGAACATCGAGGGGAAAGGGAAGGAAGGCTTCTGTATGTACCCCAGATTTATGCAGATGATCATTGACCAGAAGCTTCCCTCCCTGCCGAAGGAGAAGGAGGATGCTGTTGTTCTTGAGGTTATGGACGACACTACACTAGGCCGGATGAAGGTATACAGGGGGAAGCAGGTGAAGCCCCCTGTCAGGAGGTTGTTTGGGCATCTGGCCCGTGCTGATTATGTGGCGCCAGCCAAGAAAGTGGCGCCACGATGACAGTGATTCGGATGTTGAGCATATTGCTATACCAGATACTGACTCTGATGATGATGATAGCGGCGACGCCGGGGATGATATGCCTGCTCCATCTAGAGGCACTGATTCAGACGTTATTCCCCCGGGGTCAGCCACTGCCGGAGAGGTCGCTGAGATGGCCGGTTTCCATCAGGAGTTTTGGCTGGTGATCTAGAGGAGGAGGAGTCAGATGAGGAGCCCCTCACCAGGACTGTGGGAAGTAAAGTTGTTCCCACAGACCACGGGCTTAGGGTGGTTGGTGAACACCCTCGGGACTCCTCAGAGAGAGAGACTGACCCGAACTATGTTCCGGGTCAGTGGGCAGAGCTGCAGGGGAGCATCCACTTCCACCGGGACTAGGAGGAAGCGGATGGCTCAACCCCATGGATTGAAGAAGAAGAAGCGTCGCCTGACCTTCGTTACTACTACTTCCACCACCACAGCCACCACTACCACCACTACTGACATACCACCCATCACCACAGCCACCACATCCACTACTCCCACTACCACATCCACCACCTTACCTACCACCACTGTATCCTTCCCATCCACCACCAGACCATTCACACCTACTTCACCAGCATCAGCCCACCGACCCATATTCACCACTGCCACTGCCACCACCACCACACATCATGCTGGACCCTCAGCCCAGCCTTCACATGCTTATGGATTTACTCTACCTCACATCGGGGTAGAGGAGCAGCTCTCAGCGCTTAACCGTATGGTGATGCGTCTGCTTGCTGCAGATGAGGAGAAGGCGGCGCAGATCCGCCAGCTGACCGACCTGACTGCTGCCCAGTCTCAGCAATGGCAGAGCAGGCTCGGGTGATTGACCAGCAGAGAGTCGAGGTGTCCCAACTCCAGGACCAGCAGCCCAGTCCGTCAAACGTATAGAGGAGTTGGAGACGACCAACAAGACGATTATGCTGCGGCTAAAGGGGTCGAAGGATGAGCCCCTGAAGCTAAAGAGGTGACGGGGATGATGGAGATGGTGATGATGAAGATGATGATGATGATGAGGAAGATGATGATGATGAGGAGACTGAGGAAGACAGGACAGAAGGTCGTGATGATGATGACGAAGCAGAAGGAGGGGATGCGGCTGCATCGGCCTCTGCTTCAGGTCAAGAGCGAAGATCTAAGCATCGACAGGACCAGTCATCCACCACTTCTGCTCCTCCGAGCGACACGCCCCAGATTCAAGACAAAAGTACTGATTAGATGTCTTATGTATTTATTTATTTTGTACTTGAATCATGTAATGAAAAACAAGTGTGTTGAATGTTTATATATTAAGTTATATAATTCTGTTTGATTACTTACTAATGGTTTATGTGTTGAATGTTTATATCAAACAGATCCAAACTTTCAAAGGGATGAGTTTGACTTTGCTCCCCTTCAAATGGTCAAGACTCAATTAACCATGATTCTTGACCTACAAGGGATTGTGAGACGGTCTGTGAGTTATACCCCTGAAGAAGGGGAAATAATTCATGACCTATCTGATGAGCAACTGGCAGAGATGTTCAGACTCAATCCCGATGAAATAGTCAAGGACGCTCCAACAGTTGATTCAACCAGTGATGAGGAACTTAATGACATTGATGAAGTTGAGGTTGAAGACATTACTGCAGAAGAGTACCCTCAGTATGCTGACGCCGAGGGAAATGTGGTCCCCAATCTGGGTGAATCCCTAGTCAGTGATACGTTTGAGGTACTAGACAAGATGGAGCAGGAAACTGAAAAGACTGAAGGAACAGCCCAAGCCTCCAATGATGACGTAGATATTCGCAAGGCTGAGTGGGCTGCCTGTTTTGAAGAAGTAAGAGCCCAGCGTGCTGCACCAAGAAAGATGCCTACACCAAGCTCTACAGAGTCAAGAAACACCATAAGGTGTCAGGCAGGATTATCTCATGGGCTTATTTTGATGACCTTAACGCTTATGCAGTTAAGAGGGAGCAGGGCATAGAGTACTTCAGGTTCCCACATGATCTGAAGACTCTACCTGGTTTTGAGCTCAACCAGCTGGCTAAGCTAAAGCTGCTGTATGCTGACCCAAGAAGATGTCAGGCTGGTTTGAGGCTGCCCTGAAGAAGGAGTACCACACCAGATGGGTTAACTTCAGACCACAACAGCCTACGAGGTATATAAGAAGGTCTGAGGTTGATGCCATTACTGGCAAACCCAAGATTGTGCTGAAGTGGAGTCCTCCGCGCACTATGTCAAATCCCTCTCAGGGAAATGCCACAGGACTTCACTCCACACTTCAAATGGTGGTACTATGATTGGAGAACCGCTGAAGCTGTCATAGTGTTGAATAAAGAGGGCCAAATGGATACTATCAGGGTATTCGACCCAATGTGGCTAACCAACTTGTCTGCTAATGATGTCTATACATTATACAAGTGGCCACTGTTCTATGACACACAAGACATTGTACAAGCCCTCCAGTTCCAAAATGTTATACGACTTTGCTTTGCGTTTGAGATACACGCAGGAGTCACTAAAGAGGAGAAGTACAAGAAGTATAAGGAGGTGATGCAGAAGACAAGAGATTAGATAGATCTAGGTCCAAGGGGGAGTTTGTTGATGCATGTATGTCCCTAGATCATGAGTTGTAATGTAATGAATCTTGTCTGTCTGATTATGATGTAATAGTATCAATTAATGAAATGATATGAATTGGTTGTTACTTGTGATGTTTAATATTTCATTAATGAGTCGTGATTGAATTGATTGGGTTTATGAATGTTTGAATGAGTGCACATTATGTTATATTAATTAAAACATTCAAACTTAACTTAATGAAGTTCTCATGCGAATGGCCCATGCGAATGGACCACACGCATGAATAACTTCATACGATTGACTCAATCGCACGACTGAACCAGGAGACTGGATCAGTCGTATGATTGACACATAAGATTGACTCAATCGCACGACTGAACACTCAGTCGTGCGGATGAATCAACCGCATGGTTCAATCGCACGACTGAACCATACTTATGGCCCAGTCGCACGATTGAACAATACTAACCTATAAATAGACCCAATTCGTGGAAAAACGTAAGCATTCATCCCATTACGATTCCAGACGTACCCTAGCCGTCCAGAAGCCTCCCAAATCGTTCTCCAAGTTCACAGAACACATCAGATCGATTCCTAATCGATTTCTGACGTTGATTTCAATTCTTGATTGATTCATCGTGTGTTCTCACTGATTGGATCGCCAATCAAATAGGATTCCGCACTATTTGAGTTGGTTTAACACGCTAATCACTCGGTATTTCGTTCAAATACCAGGTCCTAACAAAGACATGACGAGGAACTCGTAGTGACCATAGCGCGTACGGAAAGCTGTTTTAGGAATATCCTGCTCCTTCACCTTTACTGATGGTAACCAGATCGGAGATCTATTCTCGAAACCAACTGGCACCCTGAAGCTGATCGAACAGTCATCTATCCTCGGTAAGGGGTATCTGTTCTTCAGTGTCAACTTGTTCAGCTCGCGGTAGTCGATGCACATCTCATACTACCGTCCTTCTTCTTTACGAATAGGACCGGAGCACCCCAAGGAGAGATACTCGGTCTAATGACCCCTTATCAAGCAGCTCTTGCAACTGCTCCATCAATTCTTTCATCTCGGTCGGAGCCAACCGATACGGTGCCTTGGCGACAGGTTGGGCACCCGGTATCAGATCAATCTGAAACTCGATCTCTCTGTCAGGTAGCACTCCTGATAAATCTTCTGGAAACACATCTGGAAAGTCACACACAACCGGTACATCGGCTAGTTGTGGTGTTGGCGTATCCACATCCTTTACATAGGCCAAGTAGGCACTACATCCACGCCTCATACACTTTCCGCCACCGCCATCGAGATCACTTTCGGAATCGTAGTAACCCGATCTCCATAAACCGTCACTGAACTACCGTCAGGCGCCGACAGCCGAATCATCTTCTTGCGACACACAATGTTCGCCTCGAAGTCCGCTAACCAATCCATCCCAAGAACCAAGTCAAAACCACCCAAGGTCATCACAAACGGTCTAACAGGAAACTTATGACCCTCGAGCTCCACATCACAATTCTCTATCATCTCAGAAATCCTGGTAGACTTACCTATGGCAGTTTCTACATCAAAGGGCGCATCAACACGTCTACTACTAACAGGCAGCTTAGCACAAGTAGCAGAAATAAAACTTTTACTGGGACCCGAATCAAATAACACAGAAGCTAAAGTTTGGTTCACCAGAAACGTACCGGACACGACATCAGGGTCCGTTCTAGCTTCCTCCTGTGTCATGGTGAATGCCCTGGCGCTTGCCCTCGGTCCATCACCTCCCGTCTTCTTTGCCCCTGAACTCTTAGCCCTCGGCTTCTTACAATCTTTGAGCACGTGACCCTCTTCACCACAGTTAAAGCATCGGACCGCACGACAGTCCTTTGCCATGTGCCCCGCCTTTCCACACCTGAAGCACAAGTTCGACCCAAACCTGCACTCCCCGCTATGCTCCCGTCCACATTTCCACACCTTCTCGATCCCGCACCTGACATAACCACGGCGATCATCCACCCGTGCCTTCTTATTACCCATCGAGGCATTGCCCCGACCAAACTCTTCCCCTGCCAGCCTCGTTCACCACCGCTCTTTCTGCCACCATCAGTCACCACCACCGCTCTTTCATCATACAATCTTCCCGCCAAATCCACCGCCGACCTAAACGTGCTCGGCCGGGCGGCGATCATGTGCCTGCGAATATCCGCCGGCAAACCCTGTATATACCTCTTGATCTTTCGGGACAGAGGCGTCACTTGATCCGGCACCAGACGTGCCATCTCGTTGAACTTCGTGGTGTACTGTTGGTGTGTCATGGTTCCCACCTCCAGTTGTAGAAACTCCCTTTCAACCTTATCCATTTCCCGGTGAGGACAAAACTCCTCGATCACCATCTTCTTCAGTTCGGGCCACCTCATTCTCCCGATCGCCCAATTACCCTCTGCTTGGACAATGTTGTCCCACCAGCATAGTGCCGAGTCCACAAGGAAGTGGGTGGCAAACTTTACTTTCTGATCTTCTCGGCACTCGCTGATGTCAAGAACAGCTTCCATTTCTCTCACCCATCGGTGAGCAGCAGCAGCATTGCCATTACCGTCAAAGTAGGGGGTTTGCATCTCATAAACACCCCGTAGTTACAGCCTCGTGCCACCTCTCGCACAGGCTCCTCTTCCTCTTCCTCCTCATTATCGGAGAAAATCGTTTCAGGCTCCGGTTGCTCCCCGGAGGCCCTATTTCTCTCCTTTCGTTCCCCCTCCTTCACAGCTTTGATGACTTCGGTCACCACAGACGGTAAGATCGTCTGCATGACCTGATGTACTTCCTCAACAACAGCCTCCTTTACCGAGGCCCTCAAGTTCGCACTCTCATCCCCAGCTTCTGGATGAGGAGTCTCAGGTTCTGCAGGAACCTCTTTCTCAGCTCTAGGCCTTCCTCTCTTAGGGCGTGGTTCAGCAACAGGGCCGTCACGGCCTCCACTCCTAGAAGCTCTAGAAGATTTACCACCAGCCATTCTCTATCACACTGAAAGATTCAAACACCAACACGATCATTCAAGGAAACAACTCAGTTTATGTCAAGTATAGTAAGTCCCTAATTACAGTGGCCAGTTGTGATTAGCCACTTACTGTACTCTTCACCCCAAGTATTACCTGTCCTGACTACATCAGTATTCAAATCTACATACAACACATAACATATACCATGCGCACATAAACCGGTTAACTTTAAGAAAATACCTGATGGCACGCAGCTACTCAGTTGGCATCCCATTCCCTTTCCGTCCCATTCTCAGTTTAAGTTAAGGTTTATTTTGAAAATTTACCCATTTCACTTAAACTTTGGCTCTGATACCAACTTGTAAGGCCCCGTTCCCGGGACGCTTACAGTTGGTCATTCATCGCACATAAAACATATAATTACATTACATTAAGAAATCATTGCAGCGGAAACATTCAAAAATGACATCACGTTTCATTATAATTACTTTTGCCAAATAATACATCATTATCCGGTTACAAAATTCATGTTTGCATTACATCATAAAAGCTATATAATTGGATGCCATCCCAGAAGAGCCGAGTAGCCTCGCCGTGCCATCCTCAGCAACATTTACCTGCCAACTGGAAAATGTAATAAAAGTCAGCGTTGCTGAGTGAGTTCTAGTTTTAATAATAAAACGTACTTTACTTTCATGAAAACTATTCCTTTTATCATGCGATCATTCAAAATACGTATACATAGATAATGTCATTATTATCTTTCATCTCATTCATTATCTTCCATTCTTTTTGTTCATTCTGTCTTCCGAGTCTTTTGCGACAACATGGTCGCTCACCTCAATGGCAATCTCAATGATTGCTCGCTATCCGAGTCTTTTGCACCCCTAAGGTTGCTCACCCCAATTGCCCATCACGATAGCAAGCTATCCGAGTCTTTTGCAACAACAAGGTTGCTCACCCCAAGGCAACGTCACGATAGCACTTTACTCGAGTCTTTTGCAACGACGGGGTTGCTCACCTCATAGGCAATCTAAATGATTGCACTTCATCCGAGTCTTTTGCAACACAAAGTCGCTCACCCCAATATATATGCTTGCAAGCCTTTCTTTCGTTCGTTCATCATTCATTAATGCATGCATTCTTACTTCATGTTCCTCTTTCATTATCTTTCGCTTTACATTATATAATACTTCATTCATTCATTCATTCATTCATTCATTCATTCATTATCATGACATGTAAAGCCACAAGAAAGATAAGCATACATCATAATAAGGAACATATCATACACATTCATCATCATCATACAGGGCAACATCATACATTCATAATATGCATAACATGCAACATCATCATCATCATCATGCCCTACATGCTCTCTAAGGCCATAACCATCCTCTTACATGTTCTTACGGGTTACTTTACGTCAAAACTTACATCTGCACCTTTCCCCGAAGGCCAGAAGTCAAACTACACATTCCTTCGAGTGCAACAGCCCTATTCGGGCGTATGGACACCCTTCAGTCGCATGGCCTCCATGCGACTGAACATCATGCGACTGGACTCATGCGGATGAACATCTATGCGAATGAGCATCCAATCGTGCGTATGAACCTTGTGCGAATGGGATTACTGCGAATGGGCACCTATGCGACTAACCTCATGCGAATGGACTCATGCGACTAAGCATCTATGCGATTGAACCCTTAGTCGTACAACCCTCATGCGACTGGACTCCCAGTCGTGCGACTGAAACCTTAGTCGTGCGATTGAACCTTCAATCGTGCGAATGAATCCCAATCGTGCGAATGACCCTCAATCGCCCTCATTCGGCCGTATGGCCTTCATTCGGTCGCCTAGCCCTAGCTGATGCAGAATGGAGTTCATCCCGAACCCAATCTGCCATTTTCGGCCTCCAAGCTCATCCAAACCCATTCTAAGCCTAAATCAACCCTCCTGGACCTTAGGAATGCATACCTTAACCCCATACAAGCACACACAAGCCCGAAATCATACTCTAAACACATCATACACATCACACCCAAATGGGTCAAACACACACATACATAAAAATGGGTTTTGAACATTTTTCAGCCCCAAAATCGGTTGAAAACAAGTAAAAGAGGGGTCCTAGAACTCACACAATCGAGCACAAAGACAAGAGCTTCGATTTGGCTTGCTACTCGACGGATTTGGACACCCGAATCACCCGAAACACCACTTTTTCTCCTTTTTCTCCTCTTTTCTCTCTTCTCTTCTTTGTGAGCTGAAATTTTGGTGTGTGTGGGGAGAGTGGGCTAACCTCTCCCTACACATACCACCACATCTCCCAACTTTTCTTCGTTGGCGAGTTTGGTCCCTCGAATTTGGACTTTATTTCTTTTCTTTATTCGCCGGCTTCAAAATCATAAATTTCCGGGTGTTACAAAAATTCATACAAACTTATGATAATTAAAACGCATAACACATAGTTAAACATGTATCATGAGTAAGTTTTGGGTCAGTGTACTTACCTCCTAAAACACTTGATAATAATATTATACGTGCCCGAAGATACACGTCGATCACCCCTCCGATTATTATTATCTTACGAACCACCTTCTATTTTTTCTATATTATTCTCCTTTACCTAAACTTAACATGAGCTCAAGTACCAGCTGTTTTTCCATCGACTTTCTACACTTTATAGCAAACATTCATTATCTAATATTTTATTAAACTCATATGTGATGTCTAACAAATTTCTAACACCTGTAAATTTTCTTTGATGTGGCATATGTCCATCCATCTTACACAACCCACATATTTTATTTTTTTATTTTCATGTTTATCCTTTCTAAAATAATTTATTAATTTAACTGAATGTCTCATCACAATTTTTACACTTGCACGTATATGTATTTATTATATATTATAATAGTAATTATTTATTATTATTATTATTATTATTATTATTATTATTATTATTATTATTATTATTATTATTATTATTATTATTATTATTATTATTATTATTATTATTATTATTATTATTATTATTATTATTATTATTATTATTATTATTATTATTATTAGTCATATCTTAAAATGTAATTTATATTATTAAATGTTCTTATAATGATCATACAATTACATAGTCTTTTGTTTGGAACTTACTATTTTACAACATTAACACTCATTTAAACATTACTTAATTCAATAGTAATCTAACACGAAACTTACTCATTTAATAATATTCGAAATATATATTTATATATATTTTCACGAAACAGGATGTTACAACTCTTCCCCACTTATTTAGGTTTCGTCCCCGAAACCTGTTCATACCTTGAATAACTCAGGGTAATATTTTCTCATTTCATCTTCGGCTTCCCATGTGGTGTCAGAACCACGTCGATGTTTCCACTGTACTTTTACTTGACTTATTTCTTTATTTCGTAGTTGTTTAACTTTATGATCAAGAATCGCCACTGGCTTTTCTATGTAGTTAAGCTTTTCATCCACTTCTAACTCATTCAACGACACATATGTCGTTTCATCAGCCAAGCATTTTCGTAAATATGACACATGAAATGTGTTATGGATTCCATTTAATTCGTCAGGTAATTCCAGACGATATGCCACTTGCCCCACACGAGCAATAATTTTAAACGGACCAATAAAGCGTGGACTTAGCTTGCCACGTTTACGGAAACGAATCACCCCTTTCCATGGAGAGACTTTCAACATAACATAGTCTCCCACTTGAAATTAATTTGGTCGTCTACGTTTATCAGCATACGACTTTTGTCGATCTTGACCCGCTTTTAAATGCGCTCTGATTTGATCAATCTTTTCATTCGTTGCTTCCACCACTTCTTTATTTGCAAGTTCTCTTTGACCTACCTCTCCCCAACATACAGGAGTGCGACATTTTCTTCCATAAAGCATTTCGAACGGGGGCATTCCAATGCTCGAATGATAACTATTATTATAA
Organism: Flaveria ramosissima; assembly: GCA_025215565.1. Lineage (NCBI taxonomy): Eukaryota > Viridiplantae > Streptophyta > Magnoliopsida > Asterales > Asteraceae > Flaveria > Flaveria ramosissima. Next base: position 17,351,573 of record CM046037.1, read on the forward strand.
GAGAACTCTGCTAAAGGCAAATATTTGTCCGAACTGCCACCAAAATCAATAATACATGCACGTAGCATATCTTCGAGAGTTTGAATTGTTCTCTCGCTCTGACCATCGGTCTGTGGGTGATATGCTGTGCTAATTAACAATTTGGTGCCCATCCCTTCTTGAAATTTCCTCCAAAATCTTGAGGTGAAACGTGTGTCTCTATCTGATACAATAGATAATGGCACACCATGCCTTGAGACCACCTTATTAACGTACACTTCTGCCATTCGTTCAGACCAATAGTTTTCACGAATGGGTATAAATTGAGCACTCTTTGTCAAATGATAAACGATTACCCATATTGCATCATATCCCTTGGCAGTTTTAGGAAGTTTCGTCACCAGATCCATCGTAATATGCTCCCACTTCCATAATGGAATTTCTAGTGGTTGCATTTTACCATATGGCTTCTGATGTTCAGCTTTGACTTGTAAGCAAGTCAAACATTTTTCCACATATTTAGAAATATCTCTTTTCATTCCAGGCCACCAATACTCTTTCTTTAAATTGTTATACATCTTGGTTGCACCCGGATGAATTGAGTACTTTGATTTATGTGCCTCATCAAGAATCACTGTTTTGACTTTACAAGTTCAAGGAATCCAAATTCGTCCAAAACGAACTTTAATTCCTTTATCATTCTCCTCAAGTAGATGGACTTGACCAATGATCCTTTCGCGTTTTAAATTTTCCACTTCAGTGCCTCCGCTTGTGCAACGTTAATTTGATCAAACAAGTTTAAATTCACAATTAGTTTATATGACTTTACTTTAATCGGAGTGTAACTCTCCTTCCGGCTTAAAGCATTAGCTACAACATTAGCTTTACCCGGATGATAAAGTATTTTACAGGCATAATCTTTGACCAGTTCTAACCATCGTCGTTGCCTCATATTCAATTCTTTCTGGTCAAAGAAATATTTCAGACTTTTATGATCCGTGTATATAGTGCACTTCGTACCATATAAGTAATGCCTCCAAATTTTCAACGCAAACACAACCGCTGCCAGCTCAAGATCATGGGTTGGATAATTTGCTTCATGTGACTTCAACTGACGTGAGGCGTAAGCTATTACCTTCCCTCTTTGCATAAGAACACAACCCAATCCGACACGTGAGGCATCATAATAAACTTTGAAATCTTCAGTTCCTTCCGGTAATGCCAGGACAGGGGCTTTAGTTAACTTTTCTTTCAAAAGTTGGAATGCTTTTTCTTGTTCTGGGTTCCATTCAAATTTGGAATTATTTCGAGTTAGCTTTGTCAACGAGGAAGCTATTTTCGAGAAATCCTGAATAAAACGCTGATAATAACCGGCTAAACCCAGAAAGCTTCTGACTTTAGTTGGGGTCCTAGGAGGTGACCATTTCATAATAGTCTCTATTTTGGCGGGATCCACCAAAATACCCTCCGCATTCACCACATGACCCAAAAATTGGACTTCTCAAAGCCAGAATGCACATTTAGAAAATTTTGCATATAACTTTTCTTTTCTTAACACATTGAGAACCTCACGAAGATGCTGAGCATGATCTTCTTCGGATCGAGAATAGATGAGAATATCATCGATAAAGACGATGACAGAACGCTCAAGCATAGGTTTACATACTCGATTCATAAGATCCATGAAAACCGCTGGAGCATTAGTTAGACCAAATGGCATCACAACGAATTCATAGTGCCCATAACGAGTACGAAAAGCTGTCTTAGGTACATCTTCTTCTCGTACCTTAACTTGATGATAACCTGACCTTAAATCGATCTTTGAGAACCAGCCAGCGCCTTGTAGTTGGTCAAAAAGATCATCGATTCTAGGCAAAGGGTACCTATTCTTGATGGTCAATTTATTCAATTCACGGTAATCGATGCACATACGCATGCTACCGTCCTTCTTTTTAACGAATAATATAGGCGCACCCCAAGGTGAAACACTTGGGCGAATGAAACATTTATCCAACAGATCTTGGAGCTGAGACATCAATTCTTTCATCTCATTGGGTGCTAATCGATACGGTGATTTAGCAACAGGTTTAGCTCCAGGAACTAAATCGATTTTGAATTCGATTACCCTAGTTGGTGGAACGCCCGGTAGCTCATCAGGGAACACGTCTGGGAATTCGTTAACTACAGGGACTTCATCAAGTTTCTTATCTTTCATTTCTTTATCAGCCACGTAGGCTAAAAACGCTTGATGTCCATGTCGTATGTAATTCTTGGCTTTCGCCATTGAGCATACAATTATGTTGCTCTTTCATTCTCCATAGATACAAATTTGTTCTCACATTGGCGACATAAATTGAACAATCTTTCGATTGCAAATTATCGACGCGTGATGCTTGGACAGCCAATCCATCCCAATAATTACATCAAATTCCCTTAACTCTATTGGAATTAAGTCGATGTCGTATTCCTCCCCTTGAATATTTTACAGTTTCGACATATTTCGGATACGAAGAAACTTTTATCGCTAGCAATGTCAACTTCTAACACATGTACCAGTTTACTTCTAACAAAAGAACTATGGCATGCAAACTTTATAGATACAAAAGATCTACTAGCCCCAGAATCAAATAAAACATACGCAGGGAGGGAATTGACTAGAAAGGTACCTGTGACGACATCAGGTTCCACCTTTGCTTCTTCTGCAGTAATTTGAAAAGCCCTGCCCCGTGGTTTTGGAGCTTCCAACTGTTTCACGTTTTCTATGGCCCTTGATCCTTCCGCAGCTTTGGCAAACCTTGTTTTAAGCTCTGGACAATCATTTCTCATGTGACCTGGCTTATAGCAGTTATAACATAGGTTTACAGGGCTAGTACACTGTGGTGATGTATGCCCCGGTTTCCCACATTTATAACGAATTGGGTTCTTATAGCGACATTCTCCCAGATGTCTCTTCCCACAAAACTGACAATTACCAGACTCCTTGATTGAGCCGAACCCTTTGACAGGTTTTAAAATTTTTGTTTTCTTTGTTGTTGCTGCAGGAACCACAGCCTTAGCCTTCCGTTTTCCATCTCTTTCTGCTTGTCTTTTTAGTTCCATTTCTCGTTCACGAGCCCAATTAAGAAGCTCCTCAAGACTTCCACATTTTGATGGAGAAATAAATTCTCTAATTTCTGTCTTAAGAATAAGATGGAACCGAGTCATCCACATTTCTTGAGAAGTGAAAAGCGAAGGACAAAACTTCGCTTTATCATAGAAAATGCCAAAGATTTCATGCACTGTTTCGTTGCCTTGATGCATGTGAAGGAGTTCCTTACTGATACGATCAATTGCAACACGCGGACTAAAAATGTCTTAGGAATATTGGTTTGAATTCTTCCCAAGACATATTCCTGATTCTTTCTCTCCCTTTCTCCTTCTTCACCATATCCCACCAGTCTTTAGCTCTTTCACAAAACTGGTTTGTCGCGAACATCACTTCATCGCACGGGTCGCAATGACACGTATCAAAAATAGTCGCCATGGCTGTTATCCACCTTTGGCTAACCAAAGGGTCAATTTCACCTTTGAATTGCAAAGGTTCGCAAGCCATGAAGTCAGTATACGTGCAGTGACGTTTTTCGACTTCAGCTATTGGCGCTGCTACCATATTATTTGTAGATTTTTCTATAATTACTTTATTCTTTTTCAATTTTTCTTCTAGTATTATTCCAATAGAATCTTGCATTTCAGCTAGGAGAAATGGGATATTGGCTTCAAATGCCTTTTCTACTTCAATGGCAATCTGTCTACGAATTTCCTCAGGTACAAACGTTGTATTATTATTAAGACAAGATGAATACACTGATCTTTCTGAAGCATCATCTATATGCTTTTCAGTGTTACGACTTCCCTCGCCTTGTATAGCATTTTCCCCTCTTTCATCCGCCATATTTCTCTAAACAATTTATTTGTTTCGCGTTATTTTTATTCTAAAGATTTCTACACAGTAAGTACTTATTTAAGGCCTTAATACTCTTAACGTTATTGTCAAGACAAACAATATATCTAGGGCCAAAAAGTACCATATATGCATTTACAACATACTACACATACACATCAATTTTATGCATATATACTCCCCATCCCCACACTTACTCTTTGATGTTTTCAATACAATATTATGTTTGAAAACTCACAATAATATGATATATTACCCTCATACAGGCCAGGTATGAAAGTAATATATTATTCTCATTATGATTTTCCAACTACCATATGGTATCTCAAACATACAAATTTAAGCGAACACAAACTTTTCATATGTTTTCATTTTGCACCAATACAAACTCCCCATTTATTTGCTTCCTTGGACCGCTTCTGGACTGAACCCTTTTGTTTAAATATCAGTAGCACTTATGGTTCGAGTCTAAGTATTTCTTTTATATACTTAAATCTCTCGAACCGTGCTCTGATACCAACTTGAAACACACCAGTTTGTTTTTTATAAAATACTTTCACCAATTTTATAAGAGTTTAGGTCCCAGTTCACAACAAAAGTTGTCACTCGTAGTGACATACAATTTCATAAAATACATAAAATTATTACATGGAAAATAAACGTTTTCCAAACTTTTTCGACAACATTTATTATATTAATATTAAACGACAGTAGGGTTCTTTCGTCAGTCCAGTCACGGTCGTGAAGCTTTAACCATTTATGGGTGCTTTTCCTGAAAACATTTAAAACATATTTTTATTAGCTTTCGCTAAGTAAGTACACCTCTTCATTTTCAAAAACATATTTTCTTTCACTGAAATTTAACATCCAAACTCTTTATTTATTTAATCCTCTTTACATCTTTGGAATTCAACGCCCGAATTCCTTATGGGTTTATTTTTCACCCATGAGGATTAATAACTCTTCTTGTATATATGTGGAGTTCAACACCCAAACCCCCTTGGGATTTCAACACCCGAAATCCTTACATATATTTAACTCCCCTTTTTATATATGTGGAGTTCAACACCCGAACCCCTTGGGATTTCAACACCCGAAATCCTTACATATATTTTACATACACATCAATTTTTGACGTTACTAAAACATATACTTGACCCGTACCCCATAATCATTTTCATCATGATCATGACTATAAATAAACACATATCTCATGTATTTAAACATGCTTCAACTCCACAAAATTCATACAAACTTATGATAATTAAAACGCATAACACATAGTTAAACATGTATCATGAGTAAGTTTTGGGTCAGTGTACTTACCTCCTAAAACACTTGATAATAATATTATACGTGCCCGAAGATACACGTCGATCACCCCTCCGATTATTATTATCTTACGAACCACCTTCTATTTTTTTCTATATTATTCTCCTTTACCTAAACTTAACATGAGCTCAAGTACCAGCTATTTTTACATCGACTTTCTACACTTCATAGCAAACATTAATTATCTAATATTTTATTAAACTCATATGTGATGTCTAACAAATTTCTAACACCTGTAAATTTTCTTTGATGTGGCATATGTCCATCCATCTTACACAACCCACATATTTTATTTTTTTTTATTTTCATGTTTATCCTTTCTAAAATAATTTATTAATTTAACTAAATGTCTCATCACAATTTTTGCACTTGCACGTATATGTATTAATTATATATTATAATAGTAATTATTTTATTATTATTATTATTATTATTATTATTATTATTATTATTATTATTATTATTATTATTATTATTATTATTATTATTATTATTATTATTATTATTATTATTAGTCATATCTTAAAATGTAATTTATATTATTAAACTTTCTTATAATGATCACACAATTACATAGTCTTTTGTTTGGAACTTACTATTTTACAACATTAACATTCATTTAAACATTACTTAATTCAATAGTAATCTAACACGAAACTTACTCATTTAACAATATTCGAAATATATATATATATATATATATATATATATATATATATATATATATATATATATATATATATATATATATATATATATATATATATATATATATATATTTTCACGAAACAGGATGTTACATAGATGTGAAGACTCCAACCTTGTTTTAAATTGGGAAAAGTGCCACTTCATGGTTACGGAAGGAATAGTGTTAGGACACAAAATCTCTCGAGAGAGGCTTGAAGTCGATCAAGCCAAAGTTGAGACTATTTTTTTAAACTTCCGCATCCCACAACCGTGAAAGATATCAGAAGTTTCCTAGGACATGCAGGATTCTACCGTCGTTTCATCAAAGATTTCTCAAAAATCGCTCGACCAATGACTCAACTTCTAGAGAAAGACGCGCAATTCGTATTTTCTGATGAATGCATTAGTGCATTTAAATTGCTTAAAGAGAAACTGGTAACTGCTCCAATCATGGTTTCCCCAGATTGGACGCTACCATTTGAACTCATGTGCGACGCAAGCAATTTCGCGGTAGGAGCTGTATTAGGACAAAGGAAAGACAAGCAATTTCACCCAAATCATATGTGAGCAAAACCCTAAACGACGCACAAGAAAACTACACTACCACCGAAAAAGAACTTCTTGCGGTAGTTTCACATTCGACAAATTCCGCTCGTATCTCATCCTTTCAAAGACAATTGTTTACACCGATCATGTAGCCCTTCGTTATTTGTTCAACAAACAAGATGCAAAGTCGAGATTGATTCGTTGGATCCTTTTGCTTCAAGAATTTGACATCGAAATTCGTGACAAGAAAGGAGCAAAAAATTTGGCGGCTGATCATCTCTCGCCTCTTGAGGATTCAAGTCCTTCACAAACTGAAGAAGCCGTAATAAACGCCAATTTTCCTCACGAATTCCTTATGCACATTCAATCCTCAATCGATGAACATCCTTGGTTCGCCGATTTTGCAAATTACTTAGCAAGCGGAATCCTTCTCAAAGGAATGACTTATCAGCAAAAGAAGAAGTTCTTTACTGATATCAAACATTACTATTGGGAGGACCCGTATCTGTTCAGAATTGGTGCAGACTAACTCATTCGAAGATGTGTATACGGAAGTGAAGCAGAACAAATTCTAAGGCACTATCATGAAGGACCCACAGGAGGACACCATGGAGCAACCTTAACAGCCAAGAAAGTATTCGACTCTGGATTTTACTGGCCCACGATCTTCAAAGATGCTCACAACATTGTACGCACCTGTGATGCATGTCAAAGAGCAACCAATATCTCAACACGGGATAAGATGCCTCAGAAACCAGTTCAAGTATGCGAGGTATTTGATATATGGGGTACTGATTTCATGGGGCCATTCCCGGTGTCATTTGGCAATCGTTACATCTTGGTAGCAGTTGATTACGTTTCAAAATGGGCTGAAGCTCAAGCCCTGCCTACTAATGATGCCAGGAACGTTGTCAAATTCCTTAAGAAACTATTTTCTCGTTTCGGTGCCCCCAAAGCTCTAATTAGTGACCGAGGAACTTATTTCTGTAACAATCAGCTTGAAAGAGCAATGGCACGTTATGGAGTTCACCATCGCTTTACAACTCCTTACCATCAACAAGCAAATGGGCAAGCCGAAGTCACTAACCGAGGTATCAAACGAATACTTGAGAAAACTGTAGGTCAAAACCACAAGGACTGGTCTACCAAGTTAGATGATGCCTTATGGGCTTTTCGAACAGCCTATAAGACTCCCATCGGCACAACACCGTTTAAACTAGTTTATGGGAAGTCGTGTCATCTACCTGTGGAACTAGAGCACAAGGCCTTTTGGGCACTTAAAGCAGCAAACCTGGACCAAGACCTTGCAGGAAAGAATCGATTCCTACAAATTCACGAATTGGAGGAATTGAGGGAACAAGCGTACGAAAACGCTAGGGTTTACAAAGAAAAGACAAGAAAATTCCACGACGCTCGATTAAAGAGCACAAAACGATTTCATGTGGGAGAACGTGTCTTACAACTCTCGTTTATGTTTATTTCCCGGAAAACTGAAATCACGTTGGTCTGGACCTTATACGATAAAAAACGTGTTTCTGAATGGTGCCATTGAAATTTATAACCACGCAGGTTTAAGTTTCAAAGTAAATGGTCATCGTTTGAAATTGTATAACGATGGACCAACCAAGATTCCTTCAGAGGAATTACACCTCCGCCCCGACGAAAACTAAGTGTGGGGAAGGGTCATGCCGAAGAACCCGATACTTAAACGCGGCACCTATACATGAATTTTTCTTACTTTTTAACAATTTTTAGGACTTCACAAGCACAAGAACGGGGTCGTGCCTCATCAAGCACGCCCCCGTCGTCTCCGACATATTTTTTCCACGATCTCCGCTGACGACTCTGGAACGTTGCAGGTCGAATTTAAGACAAATTCTGACAAGCACGGGGCCGTGTTTAGCCAAGCACGCCCCCGTGTTCACTTTCCACGACCTATGTATAAATACCACACTTGTTCCATTCTTTCATCACACCCATTCCTGCTTAAAAACGTCTGAAAAATAAAAGAATCAAGTCACGGAAGTTCCAACTGGAATCCTGCGAAGAAATCGCGTTCTGAAACACGAGAACCAACGACTCAAGAATATTTCTTCAAGTTGCATGAGCTAATCAAGCAACACTGAAATGAACCTCGTTGCATTCCAACGCTTAGCTGAACTTATCCAAAAAGTTCAACAAATGAGCGAGGAACTCATTTCCATTAACCAGCAGCTTGCGGAATTGAACAACCGCACTTCTCACTATCCCATCCCGAACCTTCCATATGAAATGTGTGGAGGCTTCTTTTAGAAGCATTCCGTGATGTGTTAAGTGCGCTGATGCGCGTTAAAGAGTCTGGTTTTGCTGTTTCAGATTCTCGGCTTTTAACGTATCGTGTAACCGTAGGACCCTAGGAAATGTAATTTTCAATTTGGCTTGTGTTATTTAACTCTAGGACTATTTTCGTATCTTTTCTGATGATTTGGAAGTGATAAAACTTAACCAGGAAAATTACATAACGTGCGAAACTGAAAAACAGAATAACAAAAGACTGAAACCAAACAATAACACATGAACACGACCCCGTGCTTAAGGAGGCATGCCCCCGTGTTCGACAAAAAATGACACAAGCTGACATATTTCAGCCTTTTGTCTTGTTCCTCTTCAATTTGCATGATAAATACCGACCTCAATTGCCTGCAAAGTCGTATCCACTTTCATTTTCACCTTGTTTTCCATTTTTCTTTCATCTTTTCAAGAGTTCTTTCAAGAGTATTTGATTAAGAGGTTAGTATGCTAATTCCTATGATTATGAAAGTCATTTACATGTAGTTAGGTGATTAGGTCTCTAAACAACCGAAATCCTAGCAATTATGTGTAAACACTTGTTCTTAAACGTATTATGGAATGATGAATGATTTTAACCTACTTGTTCATGTTTATTCTTGTAGTAGATTAGTGTTAATTAGTATGTAACACCCGGTTATTTGTTTATTTTGAAGCCGACGAAAGAAGAAAAGAAATAAAGTCCAAAGTCGAAGGACCAAACTCGCCAACAAGAGAAAGTTGGGGAAGTGGGAATATTTAAGGGAGAGGGCAACCCTTACCCTCTCCCCACACCCACCAAAATCAGCCATCAAAGAAGAGAAGAGAGAAAGAAGAGAAAAGAGGAAAAAGTGTTGGTTCGGGTTGGTTCGAGTGGCCAAAATCGTTGAGGAGCAAGTCAAATCGAAGCCCTTGTCGTTGTGCTTGTTTGTGTGAGTTCTAGGACCCCACTTTTACTTGTTTTCAAATGATTTTAGGGCTGGAAAGCATGAAAAACCCGTTTTTGTATATGTGTGTTTATGACCCATTTGGGTGTGTTGCGTGTGATGCGTTTAGAGTTTGTTTCCGCACTTGTGTGTGCTTGTATGGTGTTGTGGTATGCATTCCTAAGGTCTAAGATGGTTGATTTAGGCTTAAAATTGGTTTGGATGAGCTTGGAGGCCGAAAATGGCAGATTGGGTTCGGGATGAACTCCTTTCTGCATCAGCTAGGGCTAGGCGACCGACTGGAGGCCATACGACCGATTGAGAGGTGATTGAGGTTCATTCGCATGATTGAGGTTCATTCGCACGATTGAGGGTTCATTCGTACGATTAAGTTTCTATTCGTACGATTGGGAGTCCAGTCGCATGGGGAGTCATACGACTGAGGGTCCAGTCTCATAGGTGCTTAGTCGCATGAGTCCATTCGCATGAGGTCGGTCGCATAGGTGCCCATTCGCATTAGTTCCATCCGCATGAGGTCCATACGCACGACTGGGTGTCCATTCGCATAAATGTTCATCCGCATGAGTCCAATCGCATGATGTTAAGTCGCATGGAGGCCATGCGACTGAAGGGTGTCCATATGCTCGAATAGGCTGTTGCACTTGGAGGAAAGTGTAGTTCGACTTCTGACTTTCGGGGGAAAGTGCAGATGTAAGTTTTGACGTAAAGGTTCCCGTAAGAGCAAGTAAGACGACTGTTATGAACTTAGAGAGCATGTTGGGCATGATGATGATGATGATGTTGCATGTTTATGCATGTTATGTATGTATGATGTTGCCTGTATGATGATGATGACTGTGTATGATATGTTCCTTATTATGATGTATGTTTATCTTTCTTGTGGCTTTACGTGTCATGTTAATGAATAAAATGAAGTATTATGTAACGTAAAGTGAAAGATAAAGAAAAGAGGAACATGAAGTAAGAATGCATGCATTAATGAGTAATGAAAGTAAAGAAAGTCTTGCAAGCATGGTATGTACATCATAGTCTTTCTTTGTGATTGACCATTTGTATAGAACTATTGCTGCATACCTTAGGTACTGTGACCACGAGGTGCGACGCACCGTTATAGAAGGTCTACGATAGGCCTAGGTCCAGAACCATGAACAGAAAGGTATTGCATATGGCAATGGTACACGAATCTTCATACCTTAGGTACTGTGACCATGAGGTGCGACGCACCATTATAGAAGCTCTACGATAGGCCTAGGTCCAGAACCATGAACAGAAAGGTATTGCATATGGCAATGGTACGCATATCTTCATACCTTAGGTACTGTGACCACGAGGTGCGACGCACCGTTATAGAAGGTCTACGATAGGCCTAGGTCCGGAACCATGAACAGAAAGGTATTGCATAGTACACCTAAACTTTATCCTAGGTGTTGTGGCCATGAGGTGCGGTGCATCGTTATAAAAGGTGTATGATAGGCCTAGGTCCAGTACCATGAACAGAAGGGTAAGGTTTATGGTTGATGGAAAAGGGAAAAGTTGTAATGATTAAAGAATCTAAAAGTTACAGTATGAATGAATGATGAAGATAATAATGATATTATCTATGTATACGTATGATGTATGATCGCATGAGGAAACGAAAGGTTTTAATGAAAGTAAAGTATGTTTTATTATAAACTAGAACTCACTCTGCAACGCTGACTTTTATGTGTTTCCAGTTGGCAGGTAATGATTGCAGAGGATGGCACTACGAGACTACTCGGCTCTTTTGGGATGGCATTCTTTTGATTAATGTTTTTGCATTGTAATGCGAACAAACTGTTTTGTAATGAATGTTGTATTAACTTGCAAAAGCATTTATATAGAAATGAAAGATTATTTTAGTGTTCCGCTGCGATGTTTATGAAATACCAATGTAAATATATGTTTTATGTGTGATGAGAATCCAGCTGTAAGCGTCCCGGGAATGGGGCCTTACATAGTATGTTTAGTTAAATATTAGTATGTTTAGTTAGTTAATTAGTTTGTTTTCTTTTATTGTTAACAAGACTATCTTCATAATTCGTGGTGAAATCTTTGTTAATCATGTTCAAGTTACAAGAATTCTCAAGTGGTGTAAAACAAAATATATTTTTGGGTATCTTGAATTATTAACAAATGATTAAAATGTTAAACGTATAATCTTTGATTTTTAAAGCAAGAAAATGTTAAACCCATGCTTAATCAAAGGTTTACAAACAAAACCACGCTTGCTCGAGTCAAGATTTCATGCCTAAACATGTTAACCGCACCCCCACGTTTTACAAAGCGCACCCCCATGTTCAAAAATTTTTCCTTGGATGAAAAATTTTAACTATTTTTGAACATAAATTGAATCATTATGATGTTATGTCTTGAAAAACACATGGTTTTCACTAACATCATGAAACTGCTCAAGAAATTTGTCTTGTCTAGATTAACTTATATTTAAAATTTCAGGATCATGGATCATCCCTACTTACATTTTGAAGGGAGCCACGAGAGATGGTGTCATGATAGACTTCAAAGACTGCTACAAAGGGTCGAAAGATCCCATTTACAAGAAGATGAAAAAACACTAGCGGCAGTCGGACAGCTAGAAAGATATAATAATCTATTGAGTGTTTAGTGGAAGCATTTATTCTCACAAAATAGACCTTCCGTTTATGAACTAACTCTTGAATTTTTAGCATCTTTCAAATTTAGTATGAAAGACTCTGACCCTTGGGATGATAGTGGAGTTTCATTCAGACTAGCTGGGCATTGGCATAAAACATCCATTGCCTTGTTCGGTGTTTATCTCGGAATCTACACGGAACAAGAAATGGAGGAGGAAGCAATATCTGGAATGCCGGCGTACCATACCTTCCCGGACGAGGAAAGTAAAGACGCGGAAAGTGGTGCAATGAGGAAAGCATTTTGGGAGTGGATTGGAACCGGAGGGTTCAACTCGAGTAAAACAAAAAGCAGTCAGATACGAGACCCACTGCTACGATACATTCATCGGTTACTTAGTCATTCCATAACAGCTCGTGGTCAAAGCAAGGGAGTTGTTAATTTGAGGGACTTGTTTATTTTATATTGTATGGTTAATCAGTTGCCATGTAATATTGGGTATTTATTTTGTAATCTTTTTGCCAGGAATGCGATTGCAGGTGCTCCCACACCCATGTTTGGAGGAAGCTGGATTTTGAACTTATACGAAAGCTATGGTTATAACACTGAGGGAACCGTATGAGTGATGCCGGGACTGTTAGACTTGAGAATTTGTACAAGTATGTACATGGTGACAAGCCTACCAAATGGACAGCCGAGATTCATGGATAAGAAGGGTCTGGGATCCGGCGGATCCCGAAGAAATAATCATGGACCTCGACATGCCGATACAGCCAGAAGGAGCAGGAGCTGGATCTTCAAGTTCACGTACAAGGGAATTTCCAACAATGTTAGACCTTTATGAGACAATCCAAACCACCAGCGACCATGCAAGGCGATCATTTGAGTATGCCCAACGAGCCTTCAACCGAGTCGAAAATCTACATTCCTGAGTCGATGACCTGAGCAATGATGTCACGTACATCAGAAACCGAATGTACCACGAGTGGGGGGATATCCCACCACATAGCCCTTGAAAACAGTATCACTTTCGGGGCCCCAGCACAGTTGTTTCGTGCCAATCTATCTTTTAATTTATGTCGTTTTGTTTTTATTTTGTGTGTTTAGGATTTTAATGCTTTCAATAAATTGGTGACATTTCAAGTGATACCGAGGATTCTAACAACGCCGAGGGCAACCAAACACAAGTGAAAAATTCATCATTTTTTGGGAAGTTATTTCATTACCCTTTCTTGATCTTGAATATGTTAATCACATTGAGGACAATGTGAATTTTAAGTGTGGGGATGGGAGTAATGCATTTGACTTTGCTTATAAGGTCCAAATTTAAAACTTTTAAGAAAAGATCACTTACCAAGTAATTTTTTTGACAAGAAACCAAAATTTAATATAATTTTTAATTAACCAAATTATAAATATCGTTTTCGGGAAATAAAGAAGTAAATCAATGACGTCCAAATAAAATTGAAAATGTTTTTTGTGATATCCTTAAAAACAATAATCTAGTAAAATATTTAATCATGTAAAATGAAACACTTTTACCCAATTCCATCCGTATGTGAGTTTATTTTTGAGCCTTAAACAACCTTTTGCAAATTGCAATTCTACTTTCATTTTGGATTTAATTGAGGGTGCCATTTGATACATGTGACTAGAACTTGCTTTGGGTATACAATTCAAGACCTTAATTAGTATTTGTTGCATAAAAATGAGTTAGGCACTAGGAAACCTTAACCATTCGAGCCCAACCATTCTCTTTTACTTTCCTTACCCGAATGTCAACCCTAGTTAGCCCCGTTGAGCTTAAACGTTTTTATATTTCAAACACCCGAATCACCAAGTCACTTAAAAAGCCTTCAACAAAACCCGTTTTGGGTAAAGACACGTTTTTGGCTTATAAAATAAAAATTAAAAAAAATTAGACTTTTACCGGCAGACCTTAAAGAACTGGAATACATTCTTTTGATTTCAATTTGCTTTGTTGCCTTCATCACGCAAAACTGGGACTTCCCTCGGAAATCCGCGAACAAATTTTCAATCTCATGTTTGACGCAAGAAATAAATGGCGAAAAAAGGAACAAGTTCCGCCATTTTGTGGGATTTCAAAAAGTGCTATAAAAAGACGGGCAAAAAGATATGAAAGATGCCCGAATTGTGGAAATTGGTCCCATAATGGAAAATGGAAAAAGAGACAAACTGAATCTCAATACGAATACACAGAACTAATCCGATTGGGTGCTATTAGGCTTCAAGCCGAACGATTCTTGAGAAAGGAAAGTTTTGTGTATCTTCGGGTAAAAATATGAAGTACGGTTCTTGAAAGCAAAATATGGTCTTGACAATCTGACCTTAAACGAGTCCTCAAGCTAGCATATCCCTTCTAGTTTAAAGTATTGTATAGGGAACCTTTATTGCTTTCCTTGTAGTTTATAATAGAAAAATAAGCCAAGACCGTCGTCTTTAGCAATTAGCCACTTTTTCCAAATATTCCATACCGAGCCCGAGCCAAGTTACAACCCATCAAAGACCTAATGATTTATGCAAGTAAATATCTAAGTAGGTGGATATTTGATCCCTTAACAAGCATATGATTTCACACGTATTCATACTAGGCAATTGAGTATAGTAGTCATACTTAATCTTGATTATGACTCCATATATTTAGCCGAGTGTGAGTGCATCTTGTGAGAAGTGTGGATTTTTACATGATAATAATCTTTACTAACCAACCTATTGCTTGCTAGGATATCATTTTACATATGCTTAGAATATTTATATTTGGATGAAAATAATGTTTACTTGCGTATTTCTCGAAAGACATGTCTATAATTTGATTTATTTGGTTTTTGGTGGAATTGTCATTTTAAGTGATTTTTGCTTGAGGACAAGCAAAGTTCAAGTGTGGGGATGTTTGATGTGCTCCAAATTATACATAAAAATCCTATCAAAAGCACATTAATTATTCCTTAATATCTTCCTTAAAATGATGAAAATGTACTTAAAAGTGTTAAAATGTGTTTTCAGGTGCTTAAAAGGGCAAGATGGACAAAAGGAGCATATTTAACAAGAAATTGAAGTGATCCGAGCTTTGGAGTCCAAGCATGGGGCCGTGCCTCATTAAGCACGCCCCCATGCCTTGCCAGAAACACACCCCCGTGCTAAATTAACACACCCCCGTGCTTGGACATCTGACAAGGACAAAAGTACTGTCCCCTAAAAGTAGAGACGGGGCCGTGCCCGACACAACCTGCATGTACGAGCCGACCAACTTTCGTAAGCATTGTACTAGCACGGGGCCGAGCCTTTTAGGCACGGGGCCGTGCTTAAACACTCCGGAAAGCCTATAAATAGAAGCCTAAGTTCACCATTTTTGGCAAGCTTTGGTGGGAGAGTTACTCTGCAGAATTCTCTCGGGAATCAAGACTTCAAGATCATTTGGAGGCTCGGGAGGCGCATACAACACTTGGAAGAAGCTTGGGATCGTCTAAACATCATCCATCGTGGATTATCGGTTTGATTGTTTCATTTCACCGATGATTACATATATATCTTCTTTTTTATCTGTTGTTATGTTCAAGCTCATTTTGAGCTAAACTCTATTTACCATCCTAAACGGATGAAACTTATGTAATTTGTGATGAACTAATGGGGTGATAAATATTATGTTAATGTTATGGTGGTCTTGGGAAAACTATCGATGGGTAGCATCTACATTTGAACGGGAAGTTATAACTTTATGGTTTGTGATTGTGATTGTCATACAAGGTTGAAAAGCGTATGAATAACTTTCATTCGCGAAACTGGTCTTCATAATTAATCCATGGCTAATGAACTAGAAATGATTATTATAAATCATATCACTTTAACTTTCTGATCATTTGCGGGTTCCCTTTTATTAGTTTGAGAAATCTTCAGTAATTGTTACGGTTTTCTAAAATTAATGGTATGTTAGGAAGGAACCTGATCAACTCTTTTTTTAACATTAAGTTATGTTTTCAGAAATCGTATGTCAAATAGGTCATAAAAGATTTACCTACATTACTAGGGCTTTGATCTGAGCAGTAAACTCAGCCTGACAGGATCAAGTCACTACTGCAGCAGAATAGACGAGAAATCGCGTCAGCTTATCTTTACAAACATTAACATAATTACATTAATCCATATCTTTAAATCACACCACCAATTCATCACGATTACATAAGTGGAGTCTAATTAGGATGATAACTTTTATTCCCTGGTTTTAAATCCAAACGCTTCAAATCTTAGTTTACTTTCTTTCTATTATTGTTTATTTTTAAACCCTAAAAATCTTTCCAATGAAAATTATCATTTTCTTTAACAAAAACCAAATATGATAGTCAAACATCAAGTTTGTTGAGTAGGCTAGGTGTGTCCACGGATTGATACTCGGTTCTTACCAACACTATATTACCACACGACAGGTACACTGCCTTTTGTGTGTGTGGTTTAGTATTAGTAATAACCAATTAAAACTGAATCTGTGCAATAAATCTTTATCAAAATATATATACTATCTGCACCCCATCATATATCCTTTTATATTAACTTTGTCTGAAATCCAGTTCATATAAATATACCTTTAAAGGTTCCCCCTCTTTTACTTTCTTCTTCACTGCAAAAGTTCAAAACCTAAATTCACCCACAAACCGCCTTTGTTCGTATCTTTCTTCATCTCGAAGCTACTCTAAAAGGGTCAGCCCTAATCCACGAAACCAACCCGTTTTTTCCATGCAGATAAACATGCAAAATAATCAGGTTGCTCTGTTAACATTTGAGAAAGATCCAGGTTTCTCAGATGTCCGCCGTTTCTTGCCTCTATCCAACTACCTCACTGCACTCTCTATAGACCCTCCATTATATGAAGATCAGCTTTTAGAGTTCTGGAGGACCTACCAATAGGTCATCTACAGTGAGAAGGCATGTCAACACTCATCTGAGGTTGGATGATGGAGAAGGAGAATTGTTCTTTCCAAAATCTGTTGTGAACAACTCATTTAGGCAGATGGCTATAAGGGGAATTACTCTATAAAAACCTTCAAGAAAGGAAAGGTCTCCTCCTAATGGAATACTCACTTATAACACACTCGGATCAGATGAAGTAGAATCTCTTCTAAGAGTTGATAATAATATATTAAGTAGCAAAGAACACAAAAAAATAATTTTCAAGGTACTTGTATATATTACTTCTCAACTCAAAGTATTACAGTATTCTTACAAGCATACTACATGAGTTACAATGAGAAACTATATATACTACTACTACCTACAGCCAGATATACTTTGATACCAGCTGGAAACCTACGACTAAAGCATATACTACAATGCTAAAGTTAAGGTATCTTAGATAAAGTATTATCTAAGATATGATAGTCATGACATGTCCATGACTTACCTTTTGTCACCAACTAAAGTTAGCAACTATACTAACTGATAAAGGTGAACAATGGAATAAAGTATGGTCAACTACATGGCTTTTGAGAAAACGCCATGCAGTATATCAGAGGTCTGCAGCGGAGTGTCAGAGAGACCATACTTATGTCCACTGGTTCATAGTAGTGTCTTCCGAAGGTTAGTTGGCTTCAGAAGAACAAGTTCTTCCGAAGCCACTTATACTTCGAAAGAGGCTACTTCTTCCGAGGCTTGAGGACTTCTTCATATCTTCATACTTTGGAAGTTGACTTCTTATCTTTTCTTCTAAGTCTTGAACTTCGGAAGTGAATACTTTGTCTTCGGAAGTTGGAGTTTTTCTTTCGGAAGATGATCTTGCACTTTCTCTTCGGAAGAACTCCATTTCCTTCAGAAGTTCTATACTTCGCTTCGGAAGTCCTTTATTAGTTGCACCAAAAAATAGTCTAAGTGATTTGGTTTTGCTTGCATAAACCTTTCTAGATCCAACAAAAGATCGAGGTTTCTCAGATGCCTGCCATTTCTTGCCTCTATCCAACTACATCACTGCACTCACTATAGACCCTCCATTATATGAAGATCAGCTTTTAGAGTTCTGGAGGACCTGCCAAGAGGTCATCTATAGTGAGAAGGCATATCAACACTCATCTGAGGTTAGATGATGGAGAAGGAGAATTGTTAGGCAGATGGGCTATAAGGGGAATTACTCTGTAAAAACCTTCAAGAAAGGAAAGGTCTCCTCCTAATGGAAGTACCTCCTCCATGTGATCATGGACTCTCTATCCAATAAGCATGGATACTGGGATCAAATTCTTGAGGACCTTTCCTACATACTCCATAGAATGATTCAAGGGGTCAAGTTCAGGTACTCTCAATTTGTTTATACAAATCTGCTTGCAAACTTGGACTAGTTAAAGTATTACATGTTCTCTAGTTATGTTCAACACATTCTTAACTGCGAATTGGGCTCACAGTTAACTGGAACATGTAGTATTTTTAAAATGGGACAGATGATGCCCAATATCTTTAAGATAATAAGAAAGCCCACAGTGGGCTTCTCAGGGGTAAAAACAGCCGTGTTCCTCAAAATGTTAGAGCTCATTGCTCAAGGTGACAAGTTGAAAACACAATCCAATGTTGAACCTACACCTTCTACATCTCCACCACCCACATAACCACAAATAACCCTCACTTACTCAAGAAGATCCAAACGAACCCCTTCACAAACTACTCAGGTTGTGCAAGCCCCCATACACTCACCCATATAGGAAGAAGTGGACATTAGAGCTCCCACTTCTCCTGAAAAGCAAACCACTCCCATTCTTTCTTTGATTAGTGTTGAGGTTCCTCATGCTCAGCTTGATGAGCTCACAACACCAGCTTAAAGCCTTCACTCAAAGTCTAAAAACTCTAGTAAACAACGTTTAGGGGAAAGCAACCATCCCCAGCCTTTACACCTCAACCAACCAATCCCAAACCTTGAATTCTATGATGATTAAGATATGGGATTCACCACCCTCACTTGCAGTTGTCCATACTCAATAACCTCATTAGGTGCATATTGATGTGGACTCACTTATTTAAAGCTTGTTTAAGAAGGGTATTCCAAGGGCTATGTCTACCTCATCCTATCCTGCTGAAAATGAGATAATAGGATAGATGTATGATGCTAAGAAGAGCCCTAATACTCCTTAGACTTCAAGGGTAGCAAGAAGTTTTCAACTTTTAGACCCTGAAGTACTATGAGAGTCTTCATCTAGTTCATAAGCTACTTGCCAACCCAAGTCAAACCAGGCAAGCTGACAAATTATCTGAGAGGATTCAAGATGGGATGGTTGAAGAGTTCAGAGTGAGAACTTTCCTACATAGACAGATGCTAGTAGGTTACATTATTGGTTTTGGATGTTGAGGTGGACCCTAAGATTAGCTTCAAAGGGAAAACATTGGCTAAAGGCCTTGTAGTAAAGCTTGTGAATCTTGAGACAGGAATTGCTTCAACACCCATTACCCTCAGTGAGGCATCTGCTGGTGAAGGTGTCTCACAACCTCTCTCTTACAAGAGCTCAAGTGCAACACCAAGTAATGAAGGCCAAAGCTCTTTTCACCCTGAGTAAGCCAAGGCTGTGAGTGATAAAGGGAAAAGAAAATTGACTCTTGAGGAGATTGAGGAGGAGGAAAGAGAGTGCAGGTTCAGTGAAGGGGGTCAATGCAACAGTTTCATAGTGATGAGAGACTTAGAACACTTAATAGATCATATAAAGAAACTGGGTTTATGGTGATTATACTAAGAACACAAGTAAATGAGACAGAAAAAGAACAAGAACAAGATAATATTGGTTTTCAAGAATGATGATATTGCTCTCAAGTTCATTTACAAGTGTTACAAAGCATACATAAAGATACAAGTATGTGAGACACTTTATACTACATCCTACAGTTGGCCATACTTAGAAAGCCAACTAGAAACACCAATCTAAAAAACAAGATCAAATATTGTCACACCCTTAAAATCACCGTGCAGAGTTTTACCGCAAGGCGTGTGAACAAACAAGGATCACAATTAATAGTTACTCAGAACGACTCTATATGCCATATTTAAAATAAAACCAACCAACATTCAAACTTTAAAACCATGCGGAAGCGTTTTATAAATAAGACAAACCCAAAGTATAAAAATGCATAATATGGCAAAACACGCGCCAACAAAGATGTCTATAAAATAGAGTCTTAGAATGCATGCTGGACCCGTGTAGTGCTCCTAATGGCAAGCGAAGTTAACGACATGAGAATAGCATACTAAAATGTCAACACAATGGTTGGTGAGTTCAAGAGAGTGCGTTTATCTTAAATATTAACAGTTGTATAACATAAGAAGTGCATTGAAATAGATAGCTAGTCTATATTCACATGTATTAACAATAGTGATTTCATGATCGAAGCTGACTGTGTTGCGTTTGTTGCCTCCCATCACGACTTACCAGGTCGTGATGAATGTTTGTGTATAGGACAATATTGCACCCGCTTGACCTCTAGTCTCACGGGTGGGGCTCGTTAGACCCAGTAGTACTACCCAAGATTTCCCCGCTAGTTACCATTATTAACGATCCGAAAGTGTGAGGACTTTCCATGGTATTAAGCACTATGTTAAAAACATACACAACTTATAATAATAATAAAATAGCGTTTGCGTACGAGTATGCTACCTCCCTAGAAAAATGTTTATAAAATAAGGGGCATGAAATCACCTGGTGTGTAATGATAATGACTAAAGAGACTCGTGATAGGTGCAAAGACAACCCTTCAAAGGTTACCTAGAACACACAAGTACATAAGTACGTGTACATAGAGAAACTTAATAATCCT
The DNA here is from genome assembly GCA_025215565.1 of Flaveria ramosissima. Classification (NCBI taxonomy): domain Eukaryota; kingdom Viridiplantae; phylum Streptophyta; class Magnoliopsida; order Asterales; family Asteraceae; genus Flaveria; species Flaveria ramosissima. The sequence continues at coordinate 17,372,732 of CM046037.1, forward strand.
AGATTAACCTAGTTGACCCGCTTGACCCGTTGGTGACATATTAGTTGAAATATAGTTTAATCATATATGATAACATATAAGAGTGTCATGCAATTTGTCAATGCGTATCACATTATCAACCTAGGTTCTACCTAAGTCTCATGCCACATTAGATCATCATACACTTATGCAAATCTCAAACAATCAACATGCTTAATATATATAAATACATCATAACAAATAATTCATACGCGAAGACTAATCATGCACCACATGCCATGTGAAGCCACTCACGACTTCACATCCTAAACCCTGCCAATCCTACTAAGTAGGGGCCTCAGATTCGCACGTGTGTATGACAATCATAATCACATTCATTCATTTAGTTCATTCCAACCAACATACACAGTGACCATCAATTCCAATCCCAAAAATGATCTCATAATCACTAACCATAATCCATCATCATGTATGATCATCAAAACCTATACTCCTTACATGATCAACCAAGCATCCATACAACTCAATTACACATTCTATCACAACAAACATCATCCACAATCATTCTAACATGATCTTAACATCACAAGCATGCCTAATTCATCACATCCAAAGTTCTACAAAAATAAAGTTTCCCTTTTGGGAAAGAAACACCCAAAAGTGATCTAGCATCCAATTCAATTATAATTTCAATAATTATATACCTAATCAAGTTCATAGCATTCATTCTAACATGTTAAGCATCTCCAAAACATCCAAATTCCCAGACATCATACACAAAAGTTTCTACTTTTAGTAAGTCATGATCAACATCTCAATTTCATGGATTTTCTTGCACAATTCAATTAAACTAACATCTAAGCATTACATCTAACATCTTAGCATCATCAAATTATGAATTCCAAAAACAAAAAGTTTCCTCTTATGGCAATGTATGAACTAGATGATCAAACCATAGATTTCTTGCACAATCAACATAATCTAGCATTCATACAACCTAAATAACATCATATAATCATCTAACAATCATCAATTTCATATTCATCATCAATTTTCGGATTAGGGTTCATCTTGAATCAAAATCTATGAACAACATGACAAAACATACCTTTAAACGTGTAGAATCAAGAATTGGACTTGCTAGCACTATGGAACACTTGGAACTTGATCAAAATCGATTGTTTGTGTGTGTTTTTGGTTGAATTCGCAAAGGGTGGGGATTCATGGAGAGTTTGCGGCCGAAAATGGGGATTAGGGGTTTAGGGTTGGGTTAATTTTGGTAATATTTGGTTAAAAGGTATTTACAAAATAACCCCTCTAATTTATTTTATAAAAACTATCTTTCTAATACTTTTTAAATAATCTAGACTACAATTTATAAGTACTATTAACCAACAATAATAATCCTAAACATTTACAACAAGTCAAACAACACACGAAATATATATATTATACGTAGTCACGTTCGCGTAAAATTCACGAAACAATTATTTAAAGTTCTATAAATTTATGAATCACACAATCACAACTAACAATCAACATTATTAATTAGATTATCATTATTTATCATAGATTATTATTATTGAGTCACCAACGTACAACGATAACTAGTGTGTGCCCACGACACGTGTATGCAAAACCTAACGGAACTAACGGAGTTTGGTAATGGAAAATTACCGGATGTCACATTATCCCCATGTTGAAAGAATTTTCGTCCCGAAATTTACGTTACATGGTTGTGCTACATCCCTGGTTTACTGTATTGGCATAACGAAATCGAGTGAGTTGTCACATCATCCCCATGTTGAAATAAATTTCGTCCCGAAATTTAATGAGTACCTTCCCCGACTGTTGTTGTCGTTTCGAACAGATGAGGATACTTAAGCTTCATCTGATCCTTGCGTTCCCATGTGAATTCCGGTCCACATTTTGAGTTTCAACGAACTTTGACTATAGGTATCTTACTTTGTTTAAGAGTCTTGACCTCACGATCCATCACTTAAACCGGTCCCTCAACAAATCGTAGTTGGTCATCTACTTGTACTTCCTCGAGTGGTACAACTAGTGTCTCGTCAGATAGACACTTCTTTAGATTCGAAATGTGAAATACGTTGTGAATGCCACTCAATGAATCAGGTAAGTCCAATCGATACGCCACCGGACCTATTCTTTCTAGAATCTCAAATGGTCCAACATATCTTGGATTAAGCTTGCCTCTTTTGCCAAACCGAATCATACCTTTCCACGGTAAGACTTTTAGCAACACTTTGTCACCGATTTGAAACTCCAAAGGTTTCCGTCGTTTGTCTGCGTAACTCTTCTATCTGTCTCGCGCTGCTGCCATGCGGTTTCGTATCTGTACTATCTTCTCAGTGGTCTCATGTATCAACTCAGGACTAGTTAACTGACTATCACCAACTTCTGCCCAACAAACTGGTGATCTACATTTTCGCCCATATAATGCCTCAAATGGTGCTGCCTTGATGCTAGTATGATAACTATTGTTATACGAAAACTCAACCAACGGTAAATGAACTTCCCAATTATTCTCGAAATCGATCACACAAGCTCGTAACATATCTTCCAAAGTTTGAATAGTACGTTCACTTTGCCCATCAGTCCACGGATGATAGGAAGTACTCATATCTAGACGTGTACCCAATGATTTTTGTAATGATTGACAGAAATGAGACGTAAAACGAGCATCCCGATCAGAAATAATCGAGATCAGCAAACCATGTCTCGAAATTACCTCCTTCAAATAAATTCGAGTTAACTTGTCCATCTTGTCAGTCTCCTTGATCGCCAAGAAGTGAGCGGACTTAGTGAGTTAATCCACGATCACCCATATCGTGTCACAACCACTAGAAGTTCTGGGCAACTTAGTGATAAAGTCCATGGAAATCAGTTCCCACTTCCACAAGGGGATCTCAGGTTGTTGCAATAACCCAGATGGTTTTTGGTATTCCACTTTAACCTTAGAACAGGTTAGACACTTGCTCACGTATGTAGCTACGTCAGCCTATATATTATGCCGCCAATAGGGCGCCTATAAAATTATGTTACATTTTGTCAGAGCCAAGGTGTATGAAATATTTAGACTTGTGTGCTTCACTCATAACCAAGTCTTTTAGATTTCCATGCAAATGAACCCATAGTCTATCCATGAAATACTGAATTCCATCGGATTTGACTTCCAACTGTTTATCCATACCGCGTAACGGTTCAGATTCAACGTTCTCACCTTTCAAGGCTTCTTTCTGGGTTTCCTTGATCTGTTCAGGTAAGTGAGTGCTAATCGTAAGTTGTAGAGCACGCACCCGTCGGGGCTTAGCGGTTTCCTTTCTACTCAAGGCATCGGCGACTACATTCGCTTTTCTCGGGTGGTATTTAATAGCACATTCATAGTCGTTCAACAATTCCACCCAGCGTTGTTGCCTCATGTTAAGCTCTTTCTGCTCAAAGATATGCTGAAGACTCTTGTGATCGGTGTAAATTATGCACTTGGTACCGTACAAGTAATGTCTCCAGATCTTCAAGGCAAAGACCACTGCTCTTAACTCCAAGTCATGAGTGGTGTAGTTCTTTTCATGTACCTTTAGTTCTCGCGAGGCATAAGCTATTACTTTGTTACGTTGCATCAGGACACAACCCAGTCCTTGGATAGAAGCATCAAAATAAACTACAAAATCATCACTTCCTTCAAGTAATGCTTGTATCGGTGCGCTACAGAGTTTCTGCTTTAGCAACTAAAAAGCAGCTTCTTGACTCTCACCCCATTTGTAGGTTGTTCCTTTATGTGTCAAAGCTGTGAGAGGTTGAGCGATTTTTGAAAATCCCTCAATGAAACGCCAGTAGTACCCTGCCAGTCCAAGAAATTGTCTTATCTCACTAGGCGTCTTGGGTACTGACCAGTTTTTTATAGCCTCAATCTTTGCAGGATCCACATGTATTCCCTTCTCGTTAACAATGTGACCCAAGAATTGCACCTCACGAATCCAGAAATCACACTTAGAAAATTTTGCGTACAACTATTCCTTTCTAAGTAATTCTAGAATTAAACGTAGGTGCTCCTCATGTTCCTCCTTGGTCCTAGAATAAATCAATATGTCATTCATAAACACGATAACAAACTGATCGAGGTAGGGTTTGCACACGTGATTCATGAGATCCATGAACGCTGCTAGTGCATTGGTCAACCCAAAAGGCATGACCAAGAACTCATAGTGACCATAACGAGTACAGAATGCGGTTTTAGAAATATCTTCTTCTCGAACTCTCAGTTGATGATAACCAGATCTCAAATCGATCTTCAATTAATAGCTTGATCCCTGAAGCTGATCAAACAAGTCGTCGATACGAGGTAACGGGTATCGGTTCTTGACTGTGACTTTGTTCAACTCCTTGTAGTCGATGCACATTCGGAATGTGCCATCTTTCTTCTTAACAAAAAGAACAGGTGCTCCCCACGGTGATGAGCTCGGTCGAATAAACCCTTTATCCAATAGTTCCTGAAGTTGTGTAGATAATTCCTGCAGTTCATTCGGTGCCAACCAGTAAGGTGCTCGCGCAATCGAAGCAGCTCCGGGAGTCAAATCGATCTGAAACTCAACTTGACGATGAGGTGGTAGGCCAGTCAAATCCTTTGGAAACACTTCTGGAAAGTCACGAACCACTGGAATATCCTCTACTTTCTTTTCCTCCTGTTGCTTGTTGGAGACGAGGGCTAATATGGCTAAGTGACCCTTACATAGCCACTTCTGAGCCTTCATGAATGAGATGATGCCTATCACAGCACCACTCTTCTCGCCCTTAACCGAAAGAGTTTCCCCATCTATTAGAGGAATACGAATGACCTTCTCACGACAAATCACTTCTTCTTGTTTCTCGGACAGCCAGTCCATGCCTATGACCACATCGGAACTTCCAAGAGTAACAGGAATGAGGTCAATGTCGAAGGTATGACGAGCAAGTTCTATCTTGCAATTCTTAAGGATGTGCGTAATGGAGATTTGCTTACCATCAGCCAACTCTACGACATACTTAGATTCCAATACATAAGGCATATCACTTAAAAGGCTACAAAACTTAGTAGAGATAAAACTCCTATCGGCTCCAGTGTCAAACAATACAGAAGCAAAACGACCATTAACAGGAAATTTACTAGTAACGGTAGTAGGATCGTTTAGAGCCTCACCTGAACCCATGACAAAGGCTCTACCTTTAGCTCCACCATTGTTGCCACCATTGTTGTCACCATTTCCTCCGTTGTTATTGTTGCCATTCCCGTTGCCATTCCCATTTCTTCTCAGTTGAGGACAGTTTTTCTTGTAGTGCCCTTCCTTTCCACACTCAAAGCAACCCTTTGGTGTTTCATGAGTCTGTTGAGGCTACTAAGGTTGTTGAGGCTTCTTTAGCAGTTCTCCACGACAATCCTTTGCCACGTGACCAACCTTCCCACAATGCTGGCATCGAAAGCTATCACACCTGCCAGTGTGGTGGTAGTTGCATCGGTTGCACTTTGGGTTTTTCCCCACGTATCCACTTAGTCCTTGAGATGATGAAGATGATTGTTGGAAGTTAACCGTCTCTGCTGATGTTGCTGTTGAGGTTGGTGTTGCTGAGGTTGGTTACCAGATGACGATCCTTTGCTGGCATTGTTTTCCCACTTGCGTTTGTTGTTGGGCACGCTTGCCACAGCGCCCCGCTTGGGTAACTTTCCTTGCTCCACAGCCTGATCAGTGAGCTTGTGAGCTAGTCGGATAACCTGCTGAATAGTAGGGAGATTTGCAGCAGTCACCATACTCTGAATCTCCGGAACTAATCCACGTAAGTAGAGCTCAAGTCGTCGGTTCGGCGGGTTAACCATGCCAGGGCAAAGTGTAGCTAGCTCATAAGACCTAGTAGTGTAAGCCTCAATGTTAGATCCTTCCATCTTCAATTTCCAGAACTCAGCTTCCAGCTTTTGAACTTCGTAACGGGGGCAGTATTCCTCCATCATCATCGTCTTGAATTCCTCCCACGGTAGTGCATTTGCCATATCCTGGCCAAGCATTTGCACTTGAGCATTCCACCATGTGAGTGCTGCACCTTCCAGGGTTCCTGTGGCGTATTTCACCTGGTCCGCCACTGGACAGTTACATTTGGCGAAGACTGACTCAGTCTTCTCAAACCATCACACAAGCCCTACAGCTCCCTTGGTTCCATTGTAGGTATGCGGCTTACAGTCCATGAATGCCTTGTATGTGCATCCACGCGGTCCTGTATTCAACGTGTCAAAGTATTCAAATCAAACCAAATGAATTAATCACCTAACGGAATATTCGTGTAAATGATGACTAGTGTCACCGTTTACCTCCAAACCGTGCGGGCTGAGTGTTTAATGCCGCTTGCACGTGTTGGTTTATCAATGCAACCAATTCACGGTGGGGTCATGTTCACGTTGTCGGCGCCATGTCCACCGCCACGCCCTTGGCCACGTCCACGTCCTCTACCTCGGCCGTCCATATTTCACTTTACATTCACAAATACAATAATGAGTAACATCCAACATATCAATCTCATTGAAGTATGGTAAAAAAATAAGAAATAATGTACAGTCACAACCACAACATTTATAACTAAAAATAATAACGTTTCATAAATAATTTGTAAGTAGCTCACAAAATATCCAATCATTTTCAAAATTCAAGTTTTAAGTTGTGTGGGGAGCAACCCTTCCCACATAGGTTTAAGAAAAACACTATGCAGTCAAAGTCATGAGAATAAAGAAAAAAATCAATCCATCAAGTCAGATCCATCGCTATCACCTCCGTCTGGGGCTTCTTCCGACTCTTCTTCAGAATCTTCGACCGGTGCAGGGTCGTCCTCAATCTGTAGCGCTGCAAGTTGTACTTCTAGCCCGGTGAGTCTACTCTCGACACCCACATTATGGAGATCATGTGCTTCCATGCGCTCAGACAGATTCATCACTCTACTAGCCTTCTTGTCGTTCCCTGTGATAGACATAGACAGAAGCTCCTCTAGTATGTCCATCTTTAGCCATAGTCGGCGTATCTCATACTACAGGGTGGAGTTCTCATCAGTAAGCACTTTAACTCGGCGACGCTTGGTCTCTAAAGTCGCGGTCAATGCCGCCACAGCTCGCTCGAGGGGTACGTCAAGAGACGGGAGAGTAGGTGCTGCAAAAGTAGACGCTGACTTGGTCCTAGGTCTAGCAGTAGCCGGCTCCGGGACCCGCTCTCTACGAACCATGCGACTTATGCATGTCGGGTAATAACTCCAATCTCGTGGAGGGTCGCGCTCAGGTATCGCGAACGGTTGATCTGATTCTAACTCACCACGAGGGTAAGTAAATCGTGGCCAGTTAGGTACTCGGTGGGGTACAGGTGGAGGGGATCCAGAACGAGCACGTCTCCTTCCCAAAGCTCGGGATGATGATGCCATGCTGCAGTGCACATGATGTATATGCCAATGAGTATATAGTAAAAGGATAAGTCAAGAGCAACTAACTAACTGTGTACTGTTATAGACTAGTGTGTATGCAACCTAGTTCCCTATAACCAATGGCTCTGATACCAATCTGTCACACCCTCAAAATCACATACGGAGTTTTACCGCGAGGCGTGTGAACAAACCAGGATCACAACCAATAGTTACTCAGAACGGCTCTATATGGCACATTTAAAATAAAACCAACCAAAGTTCAAACCTTAAAACCATATGAAAGCGTTTTGTAAATAAGACAAACCCAAAGTATAAAAATGCATAATATGGCAAAACATGCGCCAACCCAAATGATTAAACACTCATAAATAAAAACCAACAAAGATGTCTTTAAAATAGAGTCTTAGAATGCATGCTGGACCCATGTAGTGCTCCTAATGGCAAGCGAAGTTAACGACCTGAGAATAGCATACTAAAATGTCAACACAATGGTTGGTGAGTTCAAGAGAGTGCGTTTATCATAAATATTAACAGTTCTATAACATAAGAAGTGCATTGAAATAGATAGCTAGTCTATATTCACATGTATTAACAATAGTGATTTCGCGATCGAAGCTGACTATGTTGCGTTTGTTGCCTCCCGTCACGACTTACCATGTCGTGACGAATGTTTGTGTATAGGACAATATTGCACCCGCTTGACCTCCAGTCTCACGGGTGGGGCTCGTCAGACCCAGTAGTACTACCCAAGATTTCCCCGCTAGTTACCATTATTAACGATCCGAAAGTGTGAGGACTTTCCATGGTATTAAGCACTATGTTAAAAATATACACAAGTTATAATAATAATAAAATAGTGTTTGTGTACGAGTATGCTACCTCCCCCAGAAAAAGGTTTATAAAATAAGGGGCATGAACTCACCTGGTGTGTAATGATAATGAATAAAGAGATTCGTGATAGGTGCAAAGTGTACACACAAAAACTTAATAATCGTAGATTAACTTAATAATCCTAGATTAACCTAGTTGACCCTGACCCGTTGGTGACATATTAGTTGAAATATAGTTTGATGCAAACGCTAGGTTCTACCTAAGTCTCATGCCATATTAGATCATCATACACTTATGCAAATCTCAAACAATCAACATGATTAATATACATATAAATACATCACAACAAATAATTCATACCCGAAGACTAATCATGCAGTACATGCCATGTGAAGCCACTCACAACTTCACATCCTAAACCCTGCCAATCCTACTAAGTAGAAACCTCAGATTTGCACGCATGTATGACAAAATATAATCACATTCATTCATTTAGTTCATTCCAACCAACATACACAGTGACCATCAATTCCAATCCCAAACATGATCTCCTAATCACTAACCATAATCCATCATCATGTATGATCATCAAAACCTATACTCCTTACATGATCAACCAAGCATCCATACAACTCAATTACACATTCTATCACAACAAACATCATTCACAATCATTCTAACATGATCTTAACATTAGAAGCATGCCCAATTCATCACATCCAAAGTTCTACAAAATTAAAGTTTCCCTTTTGGGAAAGAAACACCCAAAAGTGATCTAGCATCCAATTCAATCATAATTTCAACAATTATATACCTAATCAAGTTCATAGCATTCATTCGAACATGTGAATCATCTCCAAAACATCCAAATTTCCAAACATCATACACAAAAGTTTTTACTTTTAGTAAGTCATGATCAACATCTCAATTTCATTGATTTTCTTGCACAATTCAATTAAACTAACATCTAAGCATTACATCTAACATCTTAGCATCATCAAATCATGAATTCCAAGAACAAAAAGTTTCCTCTTATGGCAATGTATGAACTAGATGATCAAACCATAGATTTCTTGCACAATCAACCCATAATCTAGCATTCATACAACCTAACTAACATCATATAATCATCTAACAATCATTAATTTCATATTATCATCATCAATTTTCGGATTAGGGTTCATCTTGAATCAAAATCTATGAACAACATGACAAAACATACCTTTAAACGTGTAGAATCAAGAATTGGACTTGCTAGCACTATGGAACACTTGGAACTTGATCAAAATCGATTGTTTGTGTGTGTTTTTGGTTGAATTCGCAAAGGGTGGGGATTCTTGGAGAGTTTGCGGCCGAAAATGGGGATTAGGGGTTTAGGGTTGGGTTAATTTTGGTAATATTTGGTTAAAAGGTATTTACAAAATAACCCCTCTAATTTATTTTATAAAAACTATCTTTCTAATACTTTTTAAATAATCTAGACTACAATTTATAAGTATTATTAACCAACAATAATAATCCTAAACATTTACAACAAGTCACACAACACACGAAAAATATATATATTACACGTAGTCACGTTATCGCGTAAAATTCACGAAACAATTATTTAAAATTCTATAAATTCATGAATCATACAATCACAACTAATAATCAACATTATTAATTAGATTATCATTGTTTATCATAGATTATTATTATTGAGTCACCAACATTTAACGACAACTAGTGTGTGCCCACGACACGTGTATGCAAAACCTAACGGAACTAACGGAGTTTGGTAACGGAAAATTACCGGATGTCACAAATATATTGCAAAAACACTATGACATGGCATAACTCACATCCCAATATATTACAAAAAAGATAAAATTACAAGAATAGAAAGTTACAAACAAAAGACCTTAATCTACAGTTGATAAAAGTATAGACTTTTCACCAATTCATCTAAGTTGTTGATTCTTCAGAGTTGGCAACAGAAAGCAGTTCACCTTTTGTCAAAAGGTGATCAGAGAAAGCACGTCTTTTTTGTCTTCCGAAGAATCAATTTTTGGCTTCGGAAGACTTTGTCTTTAAAGCTTCAGAAGACTTAATCTTTGGCTTCGGAAGATTTGATACTTAGAATAATTTACCGAGTTGTATCAAATCTTTCGAAGTAATTTTCTTGTACTTCAGTAGTGCATGCTTAGAGCTCTTTGGTTGCATGAGCCTTTAAGTGTATTCCTTATAGAGAGAGGAAGAGGAAGCTAAGTTGAGAGAGTTCAAATGAGACCCCAGGCTTCATGAAAGCTGCAATCAAGGATGCCCTCAGACCAAACACACAAGATAATGAGTTGAGGGCAGCCAGATTGAACTATTTGGGGACAAGGAACTATAATATAGATAAAGTAATCTCTCTTCCATTAAAAGAAATAAATGAACTGGCTGATATTGAATTGTCAAATGAGAGAAAGGAGGCTGAGGATGCAGAATTGCTCCTCAAAACAAAGAAGAAATGAGAAGAAAGAGACTATACAAAGCTCCTACTCTCTCCCCAGTTCAGGAAAAACCTAAGAAAGACGTTGTGGCTACTAAGCAATAACCTCGGGTAGGTAGGGAACAAGATAGACAGAACGTGATAACCTACCTGAATGCAACAGGCCTCTATCAGGCATCAAACGTTCTTTCCTTATCGTACGATTACATTGAGTTTCAATATCTCAAGAAGCTTAGCAACAAGTGCTGAAAGAGCAAAAAGCTGCTAAGAAGAAGATGAGGGGAAGAGGCTACAAAGTGAAGAGCCACCATCAGAGCAAATTTAAAGAAGTCTGCTGATAGGCAAAAGATGGTGAGCTTCTTGAAGCTGTATGGATTCTCCGGAATGATACTTGGTCCAATGTCTCTATCCACATGAAGGAGCACATTAGAGTGATAAAGCAAAAGATCAAAAGGGGTGAGGTTGATGACTTGTATTATCCATCAAATCAAACTGCACCTAAGGTTGAGGTCAAGGTTCAACCACAAGCGACAACACAACCGGGACCTACTGCTGGACCACAACCAACTTCATCTTCTGATACACAATAGGGTCCTAATCCTTCTCCTTCTAAACCTGTGAAAGACAATGATCCAACTAAGGAAGACAAACAAGAACAATTTAGTGCTACATGCCTGTCTCCTCAGTTAAAATACAGAAAGAGGAAAAGGATGACCATAAGAAGGGACAAGAAGAAGAAGTCCAAGGCATCCACCTTTGCACTTTAGGATGGATCAGAACATCCTGCGGGTGCTCAAGAAGAGGCTGCTCAACAAAGTTCACTCATTTTAGATCCTCTTGTTGTTGAGAGACCCATCTTGTCTTGGATGTTTGCTATTAATCCAGACAGATGGTATGTCACTAGAGATCAGGGAGTCAAGACATCTACTTCTGACAAAACATTCTTGACCTTCCTTTACATGATCTCTATGATATAAGGAGACACTTTGAGAGTATAAGGATCCTAACCAACTGATGATGAAGGGAAGGGTTTTGATCCAGATGAGGATTATCAATAGATGAAGATCAAGACTGAAATGTCTCTTCAATTTTGGTAGCATCAGCCTAAGAAGAGTTTGTAAGGAATACACTTAGAGACTGATGCAACCAAAGAACAAATAGAGCTCTCGGGATGCATATGTGAAGTATAAGTAAGTTACTTCGGAAGATTTGATACAACTGAGCTAATTATGCTAAGTATCAAATCATTCGAAGCCAAAAGACCATATCTTCCGAAATCCAAAGATGAAGTCTTCGGATGCTTCAAAGACAAAGTCTTCCGCAGCCAAAGACTGATTTTTTCGGAAGAAAGAGAGGCCATGATTTTTTTGAATCACCTTTTGACAAAAGCTGAACCACTTTTCGCTGTTATTTCTGAAGACTCATTAACTTAGATGAGTTGGTGAAAAGTCCATACCTTTATCAAACTATAGATTAAGTTCTTTTGTCTGTTACATTCTACTTTTGTACTTTTATCTTTTTTGTAATATATAAGGATGTGAACTATGGCATGTCATAGTCACAAGTCAAAAGGTAATCTACCTTTTGACTCTACATTGATCTTGTTGTCTATATTAGTGTTTCTAGCTGGCCTTCATAGTCACAAGTCAAGTTCTTGTTGTCTATATTAGTTCTTGTTTCCAGCTGGCCTTCAAATTATGGCTGGCTAGATAAGCTTTGTAACACTTGTAGAAATTTAAGAGCAATAGACATCATTCTAGAAAATCATATTATCATGTTCTTGTTTATTGTTCTTGTTACTTATGTTTATTGTTTTATCCTAACCGGTTTCCTGTTTGATTTGTTAAGTGTTTAAAGTCTATCCTCATTGTAAAACTGTTGTATTGACCCCATTCATTGGCCCTGCAAACATATTGTACCTTATGCATAAGAAACAGTACTAAAATTTTTATTGTTCCTATGTTCTTGTATAATATAAGGTAAATTTTGATAACTATCCCTACATTATTGTTATTTAAATATGTATTTTTAAATTCTAAGTGTAAGATATAGATATTTGTATTTTCTAATATAATTTTTCATTTTAAAAAGGATTATTGTTATTTCTTAAGAGGTAGTACACTCATCTGCGTGACTGTCGTAAAATAGTATACCCATCCCGGTGACTATTGTAATTACACTAGTACACCCATCCGGATGACTATTATGTAAAATAGTACACCCTTCTGGGTGACTATTACAAAAGAATAGCACACCCCTGTAACACCTTGTTACTTTTTAACCAAAGAAAGAAAAAGAAAGAAAAAGGGGAAAATGCAATTTATCCAAGTTGAGGGGTGGAAGACACCAAAAAGGACAAAATTTTAGGGAAAGTGGGTGTAAAAGGCATGGCTGTCCACACCCCTCTCCCATACTCACTCATTCAATCGGTTAGAGGGAGAGAAAGGGAAAGGGGCAGAAAGCTTTCGGGTTTCTTGAAAATCCAGTGCAAAAGTCAATTCAAGCGGGTTTGTGGGAAGCTCTACCCGAAGAGGCTGTTAAGGTGAGTTCTAGGACCCCCATTTTACACGTTTTTAACTGATTTTGGGGCTGGAACGCATATGAAACTGTTTTTGATGTGTTCGGTGTGTACCCGTATGTATGTGTTTGTGTGATTCGGGTGGGGTTTAATTCGGGCAATGTTATGTTTGAATGGTGATGTGAATGTGTTTCTAAGGCTTAGGATGGATGGTTTGAGCTTAGAACAGGTTGGAGAGGGTTTGGGGACTGAAATCTGCTGTTCAGGTTCGAAGAGGCTGTTTCTGGGCCCAGTTAGGGCTCATGCGACTAAAGGTCATACGCCTGAAAGGCATGCGACTGAAGTTCATGCGCCTGAAAGGAATGCGACTGAAGGTCATGCGCCTGAAAGGCATGCGATTGAAGGTTATGCTACTGGAGGCCATACGGCCGAAGGTCATGCGACTGAAGGTCACACGACTGGAAGTCGTGCGACTGAAGGTCATACGACTGAGGGTCCATACGCCCTATAGTGTTCATGCGTCTGGAAGCCCTCCATACGCGTAAGTGTTCATTCGTCCCATGGTGTCCATGCGCCTAAGTGTTCTCATGCGCCTGGAAGGCCATGCGATTGTATAGTGCCCATATGCCCCAATAGTGTTCATACGCCTAAGGACTTAGTTTATTTTTCTGATTTACGGGGGGAAAAGTGAGATGTAGGCTTGACTTGGGATGTTCTTGGGGATTAAGCAAGTTGACTTTCTGAAGTCATAGATGATATGATGGGTGATGAATCATGATGTATGATTGATACTTATGTATGTTATGTACGTATGATGGTGCCTTGTATGGTGAGTTGTATGTTCATATTCATGTTCCTTGGTATGTATGATTATTTTTCCCGTGGCTTTACGTTGAATGTTATTTAATGAAATGAAAAGTATTATGTAACGTAAAGTGGAACGTAATGAAAGAATGCATGCATTAATGAATGAATAAAAGTAAGAGAGGCTTTCAAGCAAATGTAAGGAGGTTCACACCGAATGAAGGGTGTTAGTTCAACTGTGTGCGGGTTAGCTACCCCAAAAGGATGCACACTGGGGTCCAATCCTTGTGATGGACCATATGTATGGGATCCTTGCAGCTTGCCCTAGGTACTGGAGTTAGCTTCGTGAATAATGTTCGAGGTCTATGAAAGACCTCAGGCCAGTAACCAGCTTCGTGCATAATGTTCGGGGTATAGCATATGGCATTGATCCGGAATGAAAGAAAAAAGATAAGTGGTGAATGTACTTTCCCTAGGTACTGGACCCAGCTTCGTGCACAATGTTCGAGGTCTATGAAAGACCTCTGGCCTAGTAACCAGCTTCGTGCACAATGTTCGGGGTATTGTACATGTGATCGAAAGTAATGAATGTACGAATGAAAGTAAGAAAGTATGAATGAATGTGAATGGTAATGACGTACGGTGAATGAAAGAAAGTTAACGAACAAATGATGAAGATAATAATGTTATTATCTATGTGTACGTACGATGTGTGATCATGTATGAAAGTAAAGTATGTTTTTTTTTAAAACTAGAACTCACTCAGCAACGCTGACTTTTATGTGTATTCAGTTTGCAGGTAAAGGTTGCTGAGGATGGCACGGAGCGGCTACTTGGATCTTTTTGGATGGCATCCATTTTTAAAATGCTTTTGTGATGTAATGCAACAAGTATTTTGTAATTCGATAACGGTGTATTATTTTGCCAAAAGCTTTTATAATGAAATGGAATGTTGTTTTAATGTTTCCGCTGCAATGTTTCTTTAAGTTAATGAAAATGTATGCTTTGTGTGCGATGATTGACCAGCTGTGAGCGTCCCGGGAATGGGGCCTTACAAGTTGGTATCAGAGCCAAAGTTTAAGTGAAACGGGTAAAATTTTCAAAAAAAACCTTAACTTAAATTGAAAATGGGACGGAAAGAGAAGGGATGTCAGTCTGAGTAGTTGCGTGCCATCAGGTATTTTCTTTAATGATAGCTGGTATTATGTGCGCATGTTCTGTGGTTTATGTGCTGTTTGTAGATTTAGATACTGATATAGTCAGGATAGGTAAGGCTTGGGGTATGGAGAGTAAAGTTAGTGGCTAATCACAACTGGCCACTGTAATTAGGGACTTACTATACTTGACATAAACTAAGTTGTTCCCTTGAATGACCGTGTTGGTGTTTGAATCTTTCAGTTTGTGTGTGGATGGCCGGTGGTAGATCATATAAAGCTTTGCGGGGTGGACGTCGTGGGGGATGTGGTGCTGAACCGCGGCCCAAAAGAGGAAGACCTAGAGTCGAAAAGGTGGTTCATGAAGAACCCGAGACCCCTCATCCAGAGGGCGGAGACGAGAGTGCTAATTTGAGAGCCTCAGTAAAGGAGACTGTTGTGGAAGAAGTTCATTAGATCATGCAGACGATCTTACTGTCTGTGGTGACTGAAGTGATTAAGGCTGTAAGAGAAGGAGAAAGAAGGGAGAGGAATAGGTCCTCGGGAGGACGAGAGTGACCAGAGACTGAGACAGTTCTCTTCGATGATGAGGAGGGGGAAGGAGAAGAGCCTGCGCCGAGGCGGCACGAGGCTGTAACTACGGGGTAGTCGGGAAATTGGAAGGATGAAGTGGGCAGAGTTGAAAAGGTTGGTAATTGAGGAGTTCTGTCCTCATAGGGAAATGGATAAGGTGGAAAGGGAATTCCTGCAGCTGGAGGCGGGAACAATGACGCATCAGCAATACACCACCAAGTTCAATGAGATGGCACGGCTGGTGCCGGATCAGGTGACACCTCTGTCACGAAAGATCAAGAGATATATCCAGGGCTTGCCGGCGGATGTCCGCAGGCACATGATCGCTGCCCGACCGAGCACATTTAGGTTGGTGGTTGACTTGGAAGGGAGGTTGTATGATGAAAGGACTGTGGTGGTGGCTGAAGGCAGCAAGAAAGGTGGTGGTGATCGGAACCAGAATGGGAAGCGGATTGGATGTGGCGGGGTCACTCAAAGCAATAAAGGTGCACGGGTGGATGACCGACGTGTGATCACATCTGGTGCGGGGATGAAGAGGTGTGGCAAGTGTGGAAAGGAGCACACCGACGAGTGTAGATGGGAATTAAACGTGTGCTTCAAGTGTGGAAAGCCAGGTCATATGGCACGGGAGTGCAAAATGGGGAGATGTTTTAACCGTGGTGGGGAGGGCCACATGAGTATAGACTGCAAAAGGCCAAGGGCTGAAGGTTCGGGGGTGAAGAAGGCTGGGGGAGAAGGGCAGAGGGCGAGCGCCAGAGCGTTTACGATGACGCAGGAGGAGGCTAGGACGGACCCTGATGTTGTGTCAGGTACGTTTCTAGTAAACCAAACTTTAGCCTCTGTGTTATTTGATTCTGGTGCTAGTAAAAGTTTTATTTATGCTGCTTTCTGTGCTAAACTGCCTGTTAGTAGTAGGAGTGTAGATATGCCCTTTAATGTAAAAACTGCCATAGGTAAGTCTACAAGGATATCTGAGATGATAGAGGGTTGTGACGTAGAATTAGAAGGTCACAAGTTTCCTGTTAGACCATTCGTGATGACCTTAGGCGGGTTTGACATAGTCCTAGGAATGGATTGGTTGGCGGACTACGAGGCGAATATTTTGTGTCTCAAGAAGATGATTTGTTTGACAGCACCTGACGGGAGTTTGGTGGCGGTTTATGGTGATCGAATCACGACGATCCCGAAAGTGATTTTAATGGCGGTGGTGGGAAAGTGTATGAGGCATGGATGTAGTGCCTACTTTGCCTATGTAAAGGACGTGGATACGCCAACACCACAACTGTCTGATGTACCGGTTGTGTGTGACTTTCCGGACGTGTTTCCAGAAGACTTACCATGAGTGCCACCTGACCGCGAGATCGAGTTCCAGATTGACTTGATACCGGGTACCCAACCTGTAGCTAAGGCACCGTATCGGTTGGCTCCGACTGAGATGAAGGAGTTGATGGAGCAATTGCAAGAGGTGCTTGATAAGGGGTTCATTAGACCGAGTATCTCTCCTTGGGGTGCTCCGGTCTTATTTGTAAAGAAGAAAGACGGTAGCATGAGGATGTGTATCGACTACAGTGAGCTGAATAAGTTGACAGTAAAGAACCGATACCCGTTACCGAGAATTGATGAATTTGTTTGATCAGCTTCAAGGTGTCAGTTGGTTCTCGAGGATAGATATTCGATCTGGTTATCATCAGTTGAAAGTGAAAGAGCAGGATATTCCTAAAACAGCTTTTCGCACGCGATATGGACCTTACGAGTTTCTCGTTATGTCTTTTGGTTTGACTAACGCACCAGCTGCTTTTATGGACTTGATGAATCGAGTGTGTCGGCCGATGTTGGATAATCAGTGATTGTGTTTATTGATGATATCCTGATTTATTCAAAGAGCGAGAATGAGCATGCGGGTCACATTTGAGATGTGTTGGAGACATTGAGAAGGGAGAAGTTGTATGCTAAATTCTCCAAGTGCGCGTTCTGGTTGCGTGAGGTTCAGTTCTTGGGTCACGTGGTGAATCCCGAAGGGATTATGGTGGACCCGGCAAAGGTGGAGGCGGTGATGCAATGGAAGTCTCCAAAGACGCCATCCGAGATTCGTAGTTTCTTGGGTTTGGCGGGCTATTACATAAGGTTTATTCTAGACTTCTCTAAGATCGCCTCTCCACTAGCTGACCCGTAAGAATGTATGGTTTGTATGGGGTCAATCTCAAGAGAAGGCGTTTGAGGAGTTAAAGGCGAGACTGACTCAGGCTCCAGTTTTGTCGTTACCCGATGGAAGCGAAGATTTGGTGGTTTATTCAGATGCTTCCTACTCGGGGTTGGGGTGTGTGTTAATGCAGAGAGGAAGGGTTATAGCCTATGCATCCCGACAGTTGAAAGTTCATGAGGTTAATTATCCTATTGATGACTTGGAGCTAGAAGATATGGTCTTTGCGTTAAAGATTTGGAGGCACTACCTCTACGGGATGAAGTGCACCATATTCACTGATCACAAGAGCTTGAAGTACTTCTTCGAGCAGAAGGACTTGAACTTGAGGCAGAGGAGATGGTTGGAGCTCATAAAAGACTATGATTGCGAGATCCATTACCATCCGGGCAAAGCCAACGTGGTGGCGGATGCCCTTAGACGAAAGGAGAGACCCTAGCCGATTCGGGTGAAAGCTTACCAGTTGATCATGACCTCTGATGTGATGAAGCAAGTCAAGGAGTTTCAAGACGAGGCGTTGAAAGAAGATCATCTTAACTCTGAAAGAATGAGAGGTCTGGTTGCGGAATTGGGTGAAAACACACTCGGTGTTAGGACCCGATTTGGGCGGATGTGGATTCCTCGTTTTGGGGATCTACGCGTGAAGATCATGGATGAAGCTCATAAGACTCGGTACTTTATTCATCCTGGTGCTACAAAGATGTATAAAGACATGAAGAAAGATTATTGGTGGCCGGGTATGAAGAATGACGTAGTAGAGTACGTGAGTAAGTTCCTTACTTGCTTGCAGGTGAAGGCGGAGCATCAGAAGCCATATGGGAAGATCCAACCGTTGGATATACCAGAGTGGAAGTGGGAGCATATCACCATGGATTTTATTACGAAGCTACCGCGTACCATGAAAGGGTATGATGCCATATGGGTGATAGTTGATAGTTTAACGAAAGGGCTCACTTTCTACCGATCCGTGGGATGTATTCTTCCGAAATATTAGCGGATCTGTTCATTAAGGAGATTGTGACTCGTCATGGTATGCCGATGTCTATTGTGTCTAATCGTGACACCCAGTTTACTTCTATGTTTTGGAAGAAATTCCATGATGCAATGGGGATGAGGTTACATATTAGCACGGCTTATCATCCTCAGACAGATGGTCAGTCGGAAAGGACCATTCAGACGCTGGAGGATATGCTTCGGGCATTGCGTCCATTGATTTTGGAGGAAGTTGGTATTATGACCACTTACCGTTAGCTGAGTTCTCATATCACAACAGTTATCATGCCAGTATTGGTATTGCCTCCTTATGAGATGCTATATGGTAGGAGATGTAGAAGCCCTGTTTGTTGGGGTGATATTTGTCAGAAAGAGTTAGGGAGCGTCGAGGTGGTCGAGGATATGACTGAGAAGCTGGAAAGGATCAAGGCCTTCATGAAGGAAGCTAAAGATAGGCAAAATTCGTATGTTGATAAAGACGTAGACAATTGAGTTCCAGGTGGGTGATGAGTTATGTTGAAAGTCTCACCTTGAAAGGGTATCATTCGGTTCAGAAAGCGGGGCAAGTTGAGCCCAAGGTACATAGGGCCTTTCCGAATCATTGCTCGAGTAGGAGAGGTGGTCTATAACTGGAGTTACCAGAGGAGTTAAGTGGAATTCATCCGACATTCCATGTATCTCATCTGAGGAAATGTTTAGCAGACGAGGATATGGTTGTATAACTGGAAGATATCAGGTAGATGAACAGCTCAATTATGTGGAGCAACAAGTGGCAATCATTGACCCTAAAGAGAAGAGGTTGAGGAATAAAGTGGTTCCTCTTTTGCGCGTACAGTGGAAGCACAGAAAGGGATCTGAGTCTACGTGGGAGACTGAAAAGGAGATGAGACAGTATTACCCACATTGGTTCGAGGTATAATAGGTTTTGGGGACGAAACCTATAAGGGGGGTGGACTTGTAACACCTGGTTACTTTTTAGCCAAAGAAAGAAAGAAAAAGAAAAAAAAAGAGGAAAAATGCAATTTATCAAGTTGAGGGGTGGAAGATGCCAAAAAAGACAAAATTTTGGGGAAAGAGGGTCTAAAAGGCATGGCTGCCCACACCCCTTTCCCATACTCACTCATTCAATCGGTTGAGAGGGAGAGAAAGGGAAAGGGACAGAAAGCTTTCGGTTTTCTTGAAAATCAAGTGCAAAGGTCGATTCAAGCAGGTTTGTGGGAAGCTCTACCCGAAGAGGCTATTAAGGTGAGTTCTAGGACCCCCCCCATTTTACACATTTTTAACTGATTTTAGGGCTGGAACGCATATGAAACTGTTTTTGATGTGTTGGGTGTGTACCCATATGTATGTGTTTGTGTGATTCGGGTGGGGTTGAATTCGGGAAATGTTATATTTATATGGTGATGTGAATGTGTTTCTAAGGCTTAGGATGGATGGTTTGAGCTTAGAACAGGTTGGAGAGGGTTGCAGACTGAAATCAGTTGTTCAGGTTCGAAGAGGCTGTTTTTGCGCCCAGTTAGGGTTCATGCGACTGAAGGTCATACGCCTGAAAGGCATGCGACAGAAGGTCATACGCCTGAAAGGCATGCGACAGAAGGTCATACGCTGAAAGGCATGCGACTGAAGGTCATGCGCCTGAAAGGCATGAAATTGAAGGTTATGCGACTGGAGGCCATACGGCCGAAGGTCATGCGACTAAAGGTCACACGACTGGAAGTCGTGCGACTGAAGATCATACGACTGAGGGTCCATATGCCCTATAGTGTTCATGCATCTGGAAGCCCTCCATACGCCTAAGTGTTCAATCGTCCCATGGTGTCCATGCGCCTAAGTGTTCTCATGCGCCTGGAAGGCCATGCGACTGTATAGTGCCCATACGCCCCAATAGTTTTCATACGCCTAAGGACTTAGTTTATTTTTCTGATTTCCGGAGGGAAAAGTGAGATGTAGGCTTGACTTGGGATGTTCCCGGGGATTAACCAAGTTTACTTCTGAAGTCATAGATGATGTGATGGGTGTGATGAATGATGATGCATGATTGATACTTATGTATGTTATGTACATATGATGGTGCCTTGTATGGTGATGTTGTATGTTTATATTCATGTTCCTTGGTATGTATGATAATGTTTCCCGTGTCTTTACGTTGAATGTTAATGAATGAAATGAAAAGTACTATGTAAGGTAAAGTGGAAGATAACAAAAAGAGGAACGTAATGAAAGAATGCATGCATTAATGAATGAATAAAAGTAAGAAAGGCTTTCAAGCAAATGTATGGAGGTTCACACCCAATGAAGGGGTTAGCTCAACTGTGTACATGTTAGCTACCCCAGAAGGATGCACACTGGGGTCCAATCTTTGTGATGGACCATATGTATGGGATCCTTGCCGCTTGCCCTAGGTACTTGAGTCAGCTTTGTGCACAATGTTCGAGGTCTATTAAAGACCTCAGGCCCAGTAACCAGCTTCGTGCACAATGTTCGGGGTATAGCATATGGCATTGATCCGGAATGAAAGAGAAAAGATAAGTGGTTAATGTACTTTCCCTAGGTACTGGAGCCAGCTTCGTGAACAATGTTCGAGGTCTATGAAAGACCTCAGGCCCAGTAACCAACTTCGTGCATAATGTTCGGGTACTGTACATGTCATCGAAAGTAATGAACGTACGAATGAAAGTAAGAAAGTATGAATGAATGTGAATGATAATGACGTACGATGAATGAAAGAAAGTTAAAAAACGAATGATGAAGATAATAATGTATTATCTATATGTGCGTAGGATGTGTGATCATGTACGAAAGTAAAGTATGTTTTATTTTAAAATAGAACTCACTCAGCTACACTGACTTTTATGTATTTCCATTTGGCAGGTAAAGGTTGCTGAGGATGGCACGGGGTGGCTACTTGGCTCTTTTAGGAGGGCATCCATTTTTATAATGCTTTTATGATGTAATGCAACAAGTATTTTGTAATTCCATAACGATGTATTATTTTGCAAAAGCTTTTATAATGAAATGGAATTTTTTTTAATGTTTCCGCTGCAATGTTTCTTTAAGTTAATGAAAATGTATGCTTTGTGTGCGATGATTGACCAGCTGTGAGCGTCCCGGGAACGGGGCCTTACAAGTTGGTATCAGAGCCAAAGTTTAAGTGAAACGGTTAAAATTTTCAAAATAAACCTTAACTTAAACTAAAAATGGGATGGAAAAGGAAGGGATGCCAGTCTGAGTAGCTACGTGCCATCAGGTATTTTCTTTAATTATAACCAGTATTATGTGCGTGTTATGTTGTTTATATGCTGTTTGTAGATTTAGATACTGATGTAGTCAGGACAGGTAAGGCTTGGGGTATGGAGAGTAAAGTAAGTGGCTAATCACAAATGGCCATTGTAATTAGGAACTTACTATACTTGACATAAACTAAGCTGTTCCCTTGAATGACCGTGTTGGTATTTGAATCTTTCAGTGTGTGTGTGGATGGCCAGTGGTAGATCATATAAAGCTTCGCCGGGTGGACGTCGTGGTGGACGTGGTGCTGAACCGCGGCCCAAAAGAGGAAGACCTAGAGTCGAAAAGGTGGTTCATGAAGAACCCGAGACCCCTCATCCAGAGGGCGGAGACGAGAGTGCTAATTTGAGAGCCTTAGTAAAGGAGGCTGTTGTGGAAGAAGTTCATCAGGTCATGCAGACGATCTTACCGTCTGTGGTGACTGAAGTGATTAAGGCTGTAAGAGAAGGAGAAAGAAGGGAGAGGAATAGGTCCTCGGGAGGACGAGAGCGACCGAAGACTGAGATGGTTCTCTCCGATGATGAGGAGGAGGAAGAAGAAGAGCCTGCGCCAGAGGCGGCACGAGGCTGTAACTAGGGGGAATTTCAAAGATGCAAGCCCCCTACTTTTGATGGTAATGGCACTGCTGCTGCTGCTCACCGATGGGTGAGAGAAATGGAGGCGGTACTTGATATCAGCGAGTGCCGAGAAGACCAGAAGGTGAAGTTTGCTGCCCACTCGTTTGTGGACTCGGCTCTGTGTTGGTGGGATAATATTGTCCAAGCCGAGGGTAGTCGGGCAATTGGAAGGATGAAGTGGGCAGAGTTGAAAAGGTTGGTAATTGAGGAGTTCTGTCCTCACAGGGAAATGGATAAGGTGGAAAGGGAATTCCTGTAGCTGGAGGCGGGAACAATGATGCATCAGCAATACACCACCAAGTTCAATGAGATGGCACGGCTGGTGCCGGATCAGGTGACACCTCTGTCACGAAAGACCAAGAGATATATCCAGGGCTTGCCGGCGGATGTCCGCAGGCACATGATCGATGCCCGACCGAGCATATTTAGGTCGGCGGTTGACTTGGCAGGGAGGTGGTATGATGAAAGGACTGTGGTGGTGGCTGAAGGCAGCAAGGAAGGTGGTGGTGATCGGAACCGAATGGGAAGCGGATTGGACGTGGCGGGGTAACTCAAAGCAATAAAGGTGCACGGGTGGATGATCGACGTGTGATCACATCTAATGCGGGGATGAAGAGGTGTGGCAAGTGTGGAAAGGAGCACACCGGCGAGTGAAGATGGGGATTGAACGTGTGCTTCAAGTGTGGGAAGCCAGGTCATATGGCACGGGAGTGCAAAACGGGGAGATGTTTTAACTGTGGCGGGGAGGGCTACATGAGTAGGGACTGCAAGAAGCCAAGGGCTGAAGGTTCGGGGGTGAAGAAGGCTGGGGGGGAAGGGCAGAGGGCGAGCGCCAGAGCGTTTACGATGAGCAGGAGGAGGCTAGGACGGACCCTGATGTTGTGTTAGGTACGTTTCTAGTAAACCAAACTTTAGCCCATGTGTTATTTGATTCTAGTGCTAGTAAAAGTTTATTTGCTGCTTCTGTGCTAAACTGCCTGTTAGTAGTAGGAGTGTTGATATGCCCTTTGATGTAGAAACTGCCATAGGTAAGCCTAAAAGGATATCTGAGATGATAGAGGGTTGTGACGTAGAACTAGAAGGTCACAAGTTTCCTGTTAGACCATTCGTGATGACCTTAGGCGGGTTTGACGTAGTCCTAGGAATGGATTGGTTGGCGGACTACGAGGCGAATATTGTGTGTCGCAAGAAGATGATTTGTTTGACAGCGCCTGATGGGAGTCTGGTGGGGGTTTATGGTGATCGAATCACGACGATCCCGAAAGTGATTTCAATGGCGGTGGCGGGAAAGTGTTTGAGGCATGGATGTAGTGCC
Source organism: Flaveria ramosissima (assembly GCA_025215565.1). Lineage (NCBI taxonomy): Eukaryota > Viridiplantae > Streptophyta > Magnoliopsida > Asterales > Asteraceae > Flaveria > Flaveria ramosissima. The sequence goes on from CM046037.1 coordinate 17,396,926, forward strand.
TACTTGGCCTATGTAAAGGACTTGAATACGCCAACACCACAACTGCGACTGTGTACCCGTTGTGTGTGACTTTCCGGACCTGTTTCCGGAAGACTTACCACGAGTGCACCTAACTGCGTGATCGAGTTCTAGATTGACTAGATACCGGGTGCCCAACCTGTAGCTAAGGCACCATATCGGTTGGCTCCGACTGAGATGAAGGAGTTGATGGAGCAATTGCAAGAGCTGCTTGATAAAGGGTTCATTGGACCGAGTATCTCTCCTTGGGGTGCTCCGGTCTTATTTGTAAAGAAGAAAGACGGTAGCATGAGGATGTGTATCGACTACCGTGAGCTGAATAAGTTGACAGTAAAGAACCGATACCCGTTACCGAGAATTGATGATTTGTTTGATCAGCTTCAAGGTGCCAGTTGGTTCTCGAGGATAGATCTTCGATCTGTTATCATCAGTTGAAAGTGAAAGAGCAGGATATTGCTAAAACAGATTTTCGCACGCTATATGGACACTACGAGTTTCCCGTTATGTCTTTTGGTTTGACGAACACGCCAGCTGCTTTTATGGACTTGATGAATCGAGTGTGTCGGCCGATGTTGGATAATCAGTAATTGTGTTTATTGATAATATCCTGATTTATTCAAAGAGCGAGAATGAGCATGCCGGTCACATTCTAGATGTCTTGGAGTCGTTGAGAAGGGAGAAGTTGTATGCTAAATTCTCCAAGTGCGCATTCTGGTTACGTGAGGTTCAGTTCTTGGGTCACGTGGTGAATCCCGAAGGGATTATGGTTGACCCAGAAAAGGTGGAGGCGGTGATGCAATGGAAGTCTCCAAAGATGCCATCCGAGATTCGTAGTTTCTTTGGTTTGGCGGGCTATTACAGAAGGTTTATTCAAGATTCTCAAAGATCGCCTCTTCACTAACCAAGCTGACCCGTAAGGATGTAAAGTTTGTATGGGGTCAAGCTCAAGAGAAGGCGTTTGAGGAGTTAAAGGCGAGACTGGCTCAGGCTCCAGTATTGTCATTACCCGATGGAAGCGAAAATTTGGTGGTTTATTCAGATGCTTCCTACTTGGGTTGGGGTGTGTGTTAATGCAGAGAGGAAGGATTATAGCCTATGCATCCTGACAGTTGAAAGTTCTTGAGGTTAATTATCCTACTCATGACATGGAGCTAATAGCTATGGTCTTTGCGTTAAAGATTTGGAGGCACTACCTTTACGGGACGAAGTGCACCATATTCACTGATCACAAGAGCTTGAAGTACTTTTCAAGAAAAAGGACTTGAACATGAGGCAGAGGAGATGGTTGGAGCTCATAAAAGACTATGATTGCGAGATACATTACCATCCGGGCAAAGCCAACGTGGTGGCGGATGCCCTTAGCCGAAAGGAGAAACCCGAGCCAATTCGGGTGAACGCTTACCAGTTGATCATGACCTCTGATGTGATGAAGCAAGTCAAGGAGTTTCAAGACGAGGCGTTGAAAGAAGATCATCTTAACTTTGAAAGAATGAGAGGTCTTGTTGTGGAATTGGGTGAAAACACACTCGGTGTTAGGACCCGATTTGGGCGGATGTGGTGGATTCTCGTTTTGGGGATCTACGCGTGAAGATCATGGATGAAGCTCATAAGACTCGGTACTTTATTCATCCCGTGCTACAAAGATGTATCATGACATGAAGAAAGATTATTGGTAGCCGGGTATGAAGCGTGACATAGTGGAGTACGTGAGTAAGTGCCTTACTTGCTTGCAGGTGAAGGCGGAGCATCAGAAGCCATATGGGAAGATCCAACCGTTGGATATACCGGAGTGGAAGTGGGAGCATATCACCATGGATTTTATTACGAAGCTACCGCGTACCATGAAAGGGTATGATGTCATATGGGTGATAGTTGAACTTTAACGAAAAGTGCTCACTTTCTACCGATCCGTGAGATGTATTCTTCCAAAAGATTAGCGGATCTATTCATTAAGGAGATTATGACTCGTCATGGTGTGACGGTGTCTATTGTGTCTGATCGTGACACCCGGTTTACATCTAAGTTTGGAAGAAATTCCATGATGCGATGGCACGAGGTTACATATTAGCACGGCTTATCATCCTCAGATGGATGGTCATTCGGAAAGGACCATTCAGACGCTGGAGGATATGCTTCAGGCATGCGTCATTGATTTTGGAGAAAGTTAGGATGACCACTTACCATTAGCCCGAGTTCTCATATAACAACAGTTATCATGCCAGTATTGGTATGCCTCTTTATAAGATGCTATACGGTAGGAGATGTAGAACCCCTGTTTGTCAAAAGTCGAATGCTGATAAACGATGTAGACCGATTGATTTCCAGGTGGGTGATGATTATGTTGAAAGTCTCACCTTGGAAGGGTATCATTCGGTTCAGAAAGCGGGGCAAGTTGAGCCCAAGGTACATAGGGCCTTTCCGAATCATTGCTCGAGTAGGAGAGGTGGCCTATAGACTAAAGTTACCAGAGGAGTTAAGTGGAATTCATCCGACATTCCATGTATCTCAACTGATGAAATGTTTAGCAGACGAGGATATGGTTGTACCACTGGAAGATATCAAAGTAGATGAACGGCTCAATTATGTGGAGCAACCAGTGGCGATCATTGACTGTAAAGAAGAA
>CM046037.1:17404566-17492066 GCA_025215565.1 Flaveria ramosissima
TCATAGGTTAGAAGGGTTTCGATTAGAAGGGTATTAAAAACAACATCATCAGTTCGTTTATTCTTGTATACTGGCTGCTGCTACTCCTTTTTGTTAGATTGAAGAAAATGATGATGTTGAACAACAACGAATGAAAGTGGGCCACCGAATAAAAGAACAACAAAGACATGAAAAATGACGAGATACGTATACGTAACCCATAGAATGTACTAAGTAATAATTCTAATAATTGATTACATATATGTATATGTATGCTCCGCGTATGATAAATTAAAACATATCTATAGTAGTTCCTTATGTATAAGTATCAGTGTTGTTACATATATAAATTATAGTTTTTGCTTCTGTTACATATATGTACTAAGTAATCATAAATAAAATCTTTTATTGTTGTGTTGTTACATATATGAATAAAATTCTTGTTAGTAATACATTTGGGTTACATTTAAGTATAAATCTTGCATGTAACAAGTGGTGGTTATGTATATGTAATTGGTTATTTAACAACAAGTGGTGATTATTGGATCATAACACATGTATTTCATAAGAAATATAGAATATTGACTATGTGTTTAATTTTTTATAGTGATTTGAAAGTGAGGATGATGAACTTGAAAAGAAGTTGATGATGAACTTGAAGGTGATGATGATAATGATGATGAAGATTATGAAGATGATGATGAATATGATGATGAATATGATCCACTCGTAGCATTATTGTTACATATATGAATCAATACTATTACACATACGAAACATTGTTTGTTTATTTAATTTGTTTGGTGTCATATAACTTGCTACTGTATATAAGAAACAATATTAATTGAATGTCTCTTAATGTTTTGATAGCATTTTACTTTGTAACATGATTTTCACTTATAAATTTTAATTTACATAGGTAATTGGAAACGGTTGTATATATGTAACAAGATTTTTCAATGGGATTAAACTAGTAATAAGATTTGAAATTTGTTTTGGTAGTTGTAACGCCCGGTTATTTTTTTTAAGTCAAAGAAAGAAGAAGAAAAAAAAAGAAAGAAAAGAAATAAAGTCCAAGTTGAGGGATCAATCTTGCCAAGAGGGGAAAAACCTTGGAAGAGTGGGTGAAAAAGGGGCATGGTGTAACACCCGATTATTTATTTTGAAGCCGACAAATGAAGAAAAAGAAATAAAGTCCAAAGTCGGGGGACCAAACTCGCCAACGAGAGAAAGTTGGGTAAGTGGAGATATTTAAAGGGAGAGGGCAGCCATTACCCTCTCCCCACACCCAAAATTCAGCATTAGAGAGAAAGAAGAGAGAAAAAGGGAGAAAAGTTGGTTCGGGTGGATTCTAGAGTGCCAAATCGTCGTGTAGCAAGCCCAATCGAAGCTCTACTTCTCGGTGTGGTTTGTTTGAGTTCTAGGACCCCTCATTTACATGTTTTCAAACGATCTTTTCAAAACGATTTTGGGCCTAGCATACATAGAAAACCTGTTTTGTATGTGTGTGTGTTTGACCCATGTATGTGTTTACGTTTGATGCGTTTGGAGTTTGTTCCCGGGCTGTGTGTGCTTGAATGGTGTTGTGGTATGCGTTCCCAAGGTTTAGGATGGTTGATTTAGGCTTACAATGGGTTTGGATGAGCTTGGAGGTCGAAAATGGCAGATTGGGTTCGAGATGAACTTCATTCTGCATCAGCTGAGGCTAGGCGACCGACTGGAGTGCGATTGGAGGCCATACAGCCGATTGGCGTGCGACTGAGGTCCATGCGCACGATTGCTATGCGACTGAGGTTCATACGCATGATAGTCATGCGACTGAAGTTCATGTGCCTGTAAGGCATGCGATTGAAGGTTATGCGACTGAGGTTTATCGCACGAAGGTTATGCGACTGAGGTCCATGCGCTGGAGGTCATGCGATTGAGGTCCATTCGTACGAAGGGTATGCGACTGAAGCCCTACGCCTGAAGTCATGCGACTGAAGGCCATACGCATGAAGGTCATGCAACTGAGAGTCCATACGCATAGGAGTCCATTCATCCGCATAGGTGTTCATCCGCATTGGTCCATTCGCATGATGCACAGTCGCCTGGAGGCCATGCGACTGAAGGGTGTCCATACGCCAAAGTAGGGCTTTTGTACCTGGGGAAATGTGTAGTTTAATTATTGACTTTCGGGGGAAAATGCAGATGTAAGTTTATGTATGATGAATGTTATGTATGTATGATGTTGCCCTGTATGATGATGATGACTGTGTATGTTGATGTTTCTGAGTATGATGAATGTTTATCTTCCTGTGGCTTTACGTGTTACGTTAATGAATGAACTGAAAGTATTATGTAACGTAAAGTGAAAGATGATGAAAAGAGGAACATGATGAATGCATGCATTAATAAACGATGTAAAGTAAGAAAACTCTTGCAACATTGGATATCGGGACATGCCAATTATAAGTGTTAGCCCAACGGTGTGTGGGTTCGCTACCTCGGGAGGATGCACATCGGGGTCCGTCTTTGTGATCGACCATTTTTATAGAACCTCTACCGCTTACCCCGGTACTGCGGCACCATGTATAGCTGTTTATTTATAGACTTCGGCCCAATAGCCCTATAGTTTGGGGTGTAGCACATGGTATTGGTACGGAAGATATCAAAAGTGAAAGAAAGAACGAATAACGAAGATAATAATGATATTATCTATGTGTACGTATGATGTGTGATCATGCAAAAGTAACGAACGGTTTTTAATGAAAGTAAAGTATGTTTTATATAAAACTAGAACTCACTCAGCAACGCTGACTTTTTATGTGTTTCTAGTTGACAGGTAACGTTGCTGAGGATGGCATTGCGAGGCTACTCGGCTCTTTTGGGATGGCATCCATTTATAATGTTTTTTGTGATGTAATGCAACTTCGATTTCGTAATTGGTTAACGATGTATTATTTGGAAAAAGCTATTATATTAAAAGGAAGAAAGTTTTAAATGTTTCCGCTGCGATGTTTTATGAAATACAAATGTAATTATACGTTTTATGTGCGATGAGGATCCAACTGTAAGCGTCCCCGTAATGGGGCCTTTCACATGGCTGCCCATTTCCCCCTCTCATACTCATTCCATTCGGCCAAGGAGAAAGAGAGGGAGAAAAGGCGCAAAAGCTAGGATTTCTTGAAGAATCAAGTGCAAAGTCGAAGTCAAGCGGGTTTGTGGGAAGTTATACCCGAAGAGGCTGCTAAGGTGAGTTCTAGGACCCCTCTTTTACACATTTTTGACTGATTTTGGGGCTGGAATACATCTAAAACCATCTTTTATGTGGGGTGTTAAACCCGTATGTATGTATGTGGTGTGTGATTAGGGTGGTGGTTGGATTGATTGCGGGTTGTGTTGCGCTTGAATGGTGTTGTGGTCGTGTTTGTAAGGCTTAGGATGGATGGTTTGAGCTTAGAACAGGTTAGAAAAGGGCCGGAGGCTGAAATCTGCAGTTAGGGTTCGAAGGGGCTACTTTCTGCACCCATCTAGGGCTCATGCGACTGGAAGCCATGAGACCGAATGGCATGCAACTAGAGGCCATACGGCCGAAAGGCATGCGATTGAAGTCCATGCGCCTGAATGGCATGCGACTGAAGTCCATACGCATGAAAGTCATGCGACTGAAGTTCATGCGCGTGAAAGGCATGCGATTGAAGGTTATGCGACTGAAGGCCATACGGCGACTACTAGTCATGCGACTGAAGGTCACACGACTGAAAGTTATGCGACTGGAGGCTATGCAACTGAGGGTCCATATGCCCCCATAGTGCCATGCGTCTGGAGACTCTCCATACGCATAAGTGTTCATTCGCCCATAGTGTCCATACGCCTAAGTGTACTCATGCGCCTGGAATGGCCATGCGACTGAATGGTGCCCATACGCCCAAATTGGGCTCATGCGCCCGAAAGAACTTAGTTTATTATCTGATTCTCGGGAGAAAAGGGTAAATGTAGGCTTTGACTTGGGAGATTCCCGGGGGTTCATGTAAGTTGACTTTTGGGGTCATACATGTTATGATGGGCATGTATGATGTATGATTGATGCTTTGCATGATTGTATGTATGTGGTATGTTATGCTTGTATGATGGTGCCTTGTATGGCGATGTTTTGTAGTGGTTATGCTTATGTTCCATGTTATCTATGTTTATCTTTCCCGTGGCTTTACGTGTTATAGTTGTGAAAGAAAAAATAAGGTATTATGTAACGTAAAGTGAAAGATAATGAAAAGAGGAACATAATGATAGAGTGCATGCATTAATGAAAGAGAAAGTAAAGAAAGGCTTGCAAGCAATATGTATGGAGGTGCACGACTCTAAAATGTCGTAAGCTCAACTGTGTGTGGTTTAGCTAACCCATAAGGATACACGCAGGGGTCCAGTCTTTGAGACTGACAAGTGATATAGTAAAGGGATTATAGTGGATACTCACCTCGGTGCTTGTTCAGGCTATGTGCGTTATGGAAGTCATTAGTGATCTTCGGCCAGTAGTACCGTATGTTTGAGGTGTTGTATATAGTTGGGATCTTTGTCGCTTGCCCCGGTGCTGGTGCCAGGCTATGTGCGTTATGGAAGTCATTTATAATCTTCGGCCCAGTACCCGCTTTGTGCATACGTTTGGGGTATAGCTGATGACACTGATCCGGAAAGGGATAAAGAAAGAAAGAGTTAAAGAATGAAAGTGATGAACAGTAAAGGAAGATAATAATGACATTTCTATGTGTATGTATAGTGCATGATCACGTACGATTGTAAATAACGGTTTTAAATGAAAGAAATTATGTTTTATTATAAAACGAAAACTCACTCAGCAACGCTGACTTTTATGTGTTTCCAGTTGGCAGGTGAGCATTGCTGAGGATGGCGCGGGGCAGCTACTCAACATTTTTGGATGGCATTCTTTTATTTAATGTTTTTGCATTGTAATGCGAACAAACGATGTTTTGTAACGAATGTTGTATTAACTTGCAAAAGCATTTATAATGAAGTGTCTGTGGTTTCCGCTGCAATGTCTTCTTAAATTAATGAACCTTTATGTTTTATGTGCAATGATTGGCCAGCTGTAAGCGTCCCCGGGAACGAGCCTTACAAGTTGGTATCAGACCAAAGTTTAAGTGAAACAGGTAAATTTTCAAAATAAACCTTAACTTAAACTAAAAATAAGATGGAAAGGGAAGGGATGCCAGTCTGAGTAGCTGCGTGCCATCAGGTATTTTCTTAATGTTAATCGGTATTATGTGCGCATGTTATGTGGTTTATGTGATGCTTGAAGATTTAGATACTGATGTAGTCAGGATAGGTAATGCTCGGTGTATGAAGAGTAAAGTAAATGGTTAATCACAACTGGCCACTGTAATTAGGGACTTACTATACTTGACATAAACTGAGCTATTCCCTTAAATGACCGTGTTGGTGTTTGAATCTTTCAGTGTGTTAGAGGATGGTCGGTGGTAGATCATCTAAAGCTTCGCGTGGTGGAGGTCGTGGTGGAAGTGGTGCTGAACCGCGGCCCAAAAGAGGAAGACCTAGAGTCGAAAAGGTGGTTCATGAAGAACCCAAGATCCCTCATCCGGAGGGCGGCGATGAGAGTCCTAATTTGAGAGCCTTAGTAAAGGAGGTTGTTGTCGAAGAAGTTCATCAGGTCATGCAGACGATCCTACCGTCTGTGGTGACCGAAGTGATAAAGGTTGTACGAGAAGGAGAGAGAAAGGAAAGGAACAGGTCTGCGGGAGGACAGGAGGGGCCGGAGACCGAAATGCTTCTCTCCGATGATGAAGAAGAGGAAGAAGAGCCTGCGCTGGAGGCGGCACAAGGCTGTAATTAAGGGGCATTTAAGAGATGCAAGCCTCCAACTTTTGATGGTAATGGTAAGGCTGCTGCTGCTGCTCACCGGTGGGTGAGGGAGATGGAATCCGTTCTTGATATCAGCGAGTGTCGGGAAGACCAGAAGGTAAAGTTTGATGCCCACTCGTTTGTGGACTCGGCTCTATGTTAGTGGGACAATATTGTCCAAGCTGAGGGTAGTCAGGCAATTGGAAGAATGAGGTGGACTGAGTTAAAGAAGCTGGTAATTGAGGAGTTCTATCCTCACCGGGAGATGGATAAGGTGGAAAGGGAGTTCCTGCAGCTGGAGGCGGGAACGATGACACATCAACAATACACCACGAAGTTTAATAAGATGGCACAGCCGGTGCCGGATCAAGTGACGCCTCTGTCACGAAAGATTAAGAGGTACATCCAGGGCTTGCTGGCGGATATCCGTAGGCATATGATCACTGCCGACCGAGCACATTTAGGTCGGCGGTTGATCTGGCAGGGAGGTTGTATGATGAAAGAACTGTGGTGGTGGCTGAGGTGAGCAAGAAAGGGGGTGGTGATCGAAATTGGAACGGGAAGCGGTTTGGACGTGGTGGTGGGGCCACTCCAAGTAACAAAGGTGCACGGGTGGATGACCGACGTGTGGTCACATCCGGTGCGGGGTCGAGAAGGTGCGTTAAGTGTGGACGAGAGCACACCAGAGAATGTAGAGTGGGATCCAATGTCTGTTTTCGTTGTGGAAGGACCGGACATGGGGCAAAGAACTGCTGGGTAAGGAGGTGTTGTACTTGTGGCGAGGAGGGCCACATGAGGAGAGACTGTAAAAAGCCAAGGGTTGAAGGTTCGTGAGTGAAGAAGGCTGGAGGAGAAGGACAGAGGGCGAGCGCCAGAGCGTTTACGGTGACACAGGTGGAGGCTAGGACGGACCCCGATGTTGTGTCAGGTACATTCCAAGTAAACCAAACTTTAGCCTCTGTGTTATTCGATTCTGGTGCTAGTAAAAGTTTTATTTCTACTGCTTTCTGTGCTAAACTGCCTGTTAGTAGTAGGAGAGTAGATACGCCTTTTGATGTAGAAACTGCCATAGGTAAGTCTAGTAGGATTTCTGAGATGATAGAAGGTTGTGATGTGGAATTAGAAGGTCACAAGTTTCCTGTTAGACCATTCGTGATGACCTTAGGTAGTTTGGATGTAGTTCTTAGGATGGATTTGTTAGCGGACTACGAGGCGAACATTGTGTGTCGCAAGAAGATGATTCGGTTAACAGCGCCTGACGGGAGTATGGTGACGGTTTATGGTGATCGAGTCACTACGATTCTGAAAGTGATTTCAATGGCGGTGACGGGAAAGTGCATGAGGGGTGGATGTAGTGCCTACTTGGCCTACGTAAAGGACGTGGATACGCCAACACCACAACTATCCGATGTCCCAGTTGTGTGTGACTTTCCAGATGTATTTCCCGAAGACTTGCCAAGAGTGCCACCTGACCGTGAGATCGAGTTTCAGATTGATTTGATACCGGGAGCCCAACCTGTTGCTAAGGCACCTTATCGGTTGGCTCCTATCAAGATGAAGGAATTAATGGAACAACTGCATGAGTTGCTTGATAAAGGGTTCATTAGACCGAGTATCTCTCCTTGGGGTGCTTCGGTCTTATTCGTGAAGAAGAAAGACGGTAGTATGAGGATGTGTATAGACTACCGTGAGCTGAATAAGTTGACAGTGAAGAATCGGTACCCTTTATCAAGGATTGATGATCTGTTTGATCAGCCTCAAGGTGCCAGATGGTTTTCAAGGATAGATCTTCGATCAGGCTACCATCAGCTGAAGGTGAAAGAGCAGGATATCCCTAAAACAGCTTTTCGCACGCGTTATGGTCACTATGAGTTTCTCGTTATGTCATTTGGTTTGACCAACGCGCCAGCTGCTTTTATGGACTTGATGAATCGAGTGTGTCGGCCAATGTTGGATAAATCAGTGATCGTGTTTATTGATGATATCCTGATCTATTCGAGGAGCGAGAATGAGCACGCCGGTCACATTCGAGAGGTGTTGGAAACGTTGAGAAGGGAGAAGTTGTATGCTAAATTCTCCAAGTTGTGCGCGTTCTGGTTGCGCGAGGTTCAATTCTTGGGTCACGTGGTGAATCCCGAGGGGATTATGGTGGATCCGGAAAAGGTGGTAAAACAGTAGTGATGTGCAATGATTGGCCAGCTGTAAGCGTCCCGGGAACGGGGCCTTACAGTAGTGAAAACTGAAATATAAAATGTACGTATATGTATGTTAACTTGAGTATAAGAAAATAAAAGATAGAGTAAAACAAGTAAAACTTTTATTCATCTTCAACATTCTGAGATTCTTCTTGCTCTTCTTTCTCATTACTTTCGTTGTTTATCGACTTCTATTCTAATCAATCATCTAAGATTGGTATAGAGTGTTGCGCATGGAATCTTCGAAGTCAAAAACATGAGCATTAGGGGATTGGTATAGAGCATTATGCATGGAATTTTCAAAGTCAAAACATGAAATTAAATAAAATTGAAACTAAATAAATAAATATTGGTTTTAATAAACATAATTGAATACCTTCGTTTTCAACACCAGTTATAAATAAATATATCATTTTGAGTGGCAACCTAATTAATCTCGTTGCCAGTGAGAACATGAGTGTTATCTGTTTTATCGCCAAAATACAAGTATTAATAATGTATGTATAAATATATTACTAACGAGGAGTCTATTCATATATATAACAACAACAAAAAAGTATTTTTATGATTAATTATTTGGCACGTATATGGAACAGAAGCAAATAAAAATAAAAATTAAACGTTATATATACCACAACATTGAGACGTATACATAATGAAATAATGATGATAATATTTTATTTATAATACGGAAACCCTACATATACATATACATAATAATAATTTGAATTAATCATTGGTACAATAACCTTTCTAATACGTATGTGTAAACTATATAATGTTTTTTATTGCAATAACTACCTACATATAACATTAACAAACAAATCGTGTTACTACCTTCATGTTATTGCTTACACATACGGACCATACGTGTACGTACCAAGCGACGTTCTGTTCCTAAGAAAGCAGAACCATTGAATAAAATCTGCACAATATGCTTACATGTATGTACCAAACCTTGTACGTCCAACTTATAAATCTATTCACACTATTAAACGTACAAAAGCTAAATATATACTTACATATAAAGGCCATACGTATACGTATCACATCATTCATTTGATAGTTACTAACTAAAATTAACAATCACCCCAATGTACCAGTATGCTAAACTGGAGCCATCTTTATTCATTATTGAATCAACAAAAAAATCATGTTTACCACACTTTATACACAAATATGAAAGCATACATCATGATTTCGAAATTCAAATCTATCGACACTCGCCAATCTGCCTACCTACAACTAGAACAAAATACCAATCGGAACTTCTACTGCTTCGACATCAACTAACAAGTTTGATCGACATTGTGTTTTTGAAATTGCTTTGAAAACCACTTTGTGTTCTGTGATTTTTTTAAAAATAGAAGATTATGAGAGAGATTTGGGGATTAGGAGAGAAGGAAAATTTTTAGGAGATTTGATCATCACTTATTACAGGAAGTTACAATTACAAACTTGATTTCCCTATTTTACCCTTCTCCACTAAATTAATTCATTTTATGATTTCAACAATTTACAAAAATGTCATACTAATTAATGACCCTTGATCAAATTGATCAATGGTTAAGATTTAATTTTCTTAGTTTTCATTTATAACATTGTTTTCATTGGATCCTCCCCATATATATATATATATATATATATATATATATATATATATATATATATATATATATATATATATATATATATAATATATATATATATATTATATATATATATATTCTATATATATGTATGAGGAGGATCTAATGAAAACCATTTTATAAATGAAAACCAAGAAAACCTAATCTTAACCATTAAATAATTTGATCAAGGGTAATAGATTAACATGACATTTTTGTAAATTCTTGTTAACCAAATTTGACATAATTAAGAGGAGAAGGGCATAATAGTAAAACCATATGTATTTGTAACTTCCCATAATTTAAAGATTACCAAATCTCCTAAAAATTTCTCTCTCACCTAATGTCACACCCCGACCGACGGCGAAATCATCGGGGGGCGACGAATGTGAAACGATTATTCACAGCTCATGGAATTAATAAGTTGAAATAATATTAATTGCCATTTTTCATTGAATACTACTAGACAATTAACTCATTACAATGCAACCAAAGATATAAACAACATAAGATATTAATTAAACTAAGTTCAAGTGCTATATGAGCAAGAAGAATTCCTCAAGTAGCAGTCCTGAAATATGTTAAAAATAAGGGGTCAACTTTAAAAGTTGGTGAGTTTTCATGGGTTAAACATATATATATATATATATATATCTATATATATCTATATATATATATATACATATATACATATTATATATATATATATATATATATATATATATATATATATATATATATATAGCTCTATATATATATATATATATATATTTTGTTGTGCATGTATGTCCCTAGATCATGAGCTGTAATGTAATAAATCTTGTCTGTCTGATTATGATGTAATTGTATTCATTAATGAAATGATATGAATTAGTTGTTACTTGTGATGTTTAATATTTCATTAATAAGTTGTGATTGAATTGATTGGGTTTATGAATGTTTGAATGATTGTACATTATGTTATATTAATTAAAACATTCAAACTTAACTTAATGAAATTCTCATGCGGATGGCCCATGCGAATGGACCACACGCATGAATAACGTCATACGATTGACTCAATCGCACGATTGAAACAGGAGACTGGATCAGTCGTATGATTGACACATAAGATTGACTCAATCGTACGACTGAACACTCAGTCGTGCGGATGAATCAACCGCATGGTTCAATCGCACGACTGAACCATACTTATGGCCCAGTCGCACGATTGAACAATACTAACCTATAAATAGACCCAATTCGTGGGAAAACGAAGGCATTCATCCCATTACGATTCCAGACGTACCCTAGCCGTCCAGAAGCCTCCCAAATCGTTCTCCAAGTTCACAGAACACATCAGATCGGTTCCTAATCGATTTCTGACGTTGATTTCAATTCTTGATTGATTCATCGTGTGTTCTCACTGATTAGATCGCCAATCAAATAGGATTCCGCACTATTTGAGTTGGTTTAACACGCAATCACTCGGTATTTCGTTCAAATACCAGGTCCTAACAAGTGGTATCAGAGCATTGGCTCTTGATTTCGTGTTGATTCAATCAAGATTGCATAAAAGTTTGTGTTTTTGCACGAAAAACGCAATCTTTAGCATCAAAAGTGATCTTGGACGTTCCCTGCTCATCGAAGTTCAGTTTCTACAGACTTAGGCGATTTGGACTTGCGAAATTTCGAATTTTTACGGCTGAAACCCGTCAAACCTAGAAATTTTCGCAAAACAGCAGCTTCAGTCGCACGAGTGATCCATTCGCACGACTGGACTCCATTCGCAGTGCTCATTCGCACGACTGGACCTAGTCGCACCCTCATTCGGCCGACTGAACCGTTCGTTCGCATAGCTCATACGCACCAGATTCATTCGCACGACTGAACCATTCGCCCTGTTCAGTCGCACGGTTGAACCAATCGCAGAGTTCATACGCACGATAAGACCATTCGCATCCTTCAGTCGCATAAGTTAAAGTTATTTGATTAGATTCTAAGTTTATTAGCCATGGAAGATCAGATGTCAGCCTTTACTGCTGGGAAGGACTCAAGAATTCAGAACCTGCTGTTGCTTGAGAGTGAGGTGGGTAATCACAATAAACCACCAAAGCTCTTGACTTTAGATGAGTTTCCCCACTGGAAACAACGTTTTGAGATCTACCTCAATGGAGTAGATCCTAATCTGTGGGAAGCTATCGAGGTTGGTTATAGTACACCGGTGGGAGCAGATGGAGTAAAATTAACGTTAAGTGGGATGACTGACGCACAGAAAGTAAAGTACATAATGCAGAGAAAAGGGTTTATGCATTGATCACTCAGTCAATCCCCAAAGACATATTCCACCAGTACTCAGAGAACAAGCAGTCCAAGAAACTGTGGGATGAGCTATAGAGAAGAGATATGATGGGAATGCATCATTGAAGGCAATCAAGGCAAAGGAGTTAAAGAAGGAATTCGATAACTTCTCATCGATTGGTAACGAGAGTTTAGATGAAGTCATAGACAGATTCTACCACTTGATGAGCGAGTTGCATACACATGGAGTGGAAACGACTATGGAAGAGAAAGTAAGCAACTTCGCAGACGGATTGCCTGATAAGTGGGCTTCATTCGTGTCGAACCTTAGACAGAATGAAATGCTTATAAAGCTGGATATAAATGACTTCATTCTCAAGTTGCGTGAAGAAGCTCTTAGGATGAAGTATAGAGCTCAAAAGTCTGCGTACACACAGAATCCAGCTTTATACAACGCCACGCCTCAAGCTAAGACATCTGGAGCACCTCTCCAGACAGCATTTGTGTCTAGCTCGTCAGGTCCTTCACATGCTTCTCCTTCTGGATCAGACACGTAGGGTCATCATGTACCCACTATATTGGATCAGAAGCAAGTGCTGCCAAATTGAAGACCGAGAACCTCGGTAATGTGACCGTAGAAGTAGCACGAGAGCATATGGATCTTCTAGCTGCAGTAGTTCATTCATATGATGGACTTGTGGCTGGGAAGATTGGAAACTGCCATCTAGCAGATGAAGACTACGAGCAGGTAGATGAAATGGAGCTTGAAAGAATGGATATAATGTGGGCCTTAGCTAGCGCTGTCCGAAGGGCAAAGAAGTTTGTTAAGAAGACAGGACAAAATTTGATAGCTACTAAGGACACCACATTTGGCTTTGACAAGAGCAAAGTGACCTGCTTCAACTGTGGAGAGAAAGGGCACTTCAAGAGGAATGTGTCAAGCCAAAGAAGACGGGTAATGGGAACCCGTTCTCATCCTTTACTCGCCAAGACAAGCAAGCTTCCAGTTCTACTTCATCAAACAAGGACCCAAAAGCCTTGACTACTCATGGTGATGAAGGACAGGACTGGAGTTTTAGATTTGTCTCACCAGAATCTAACATTGCCAGTGTTGAAGATATTGATGATGATTCTGCGAGTGAAGGTGATCTAGCAGTTGAAATAGCGATGTCACACAGTGAAGAAACAACTGCAGCTGAGGTCAGTTACAAGCCAAAGGAGGAGACTTCCACGTCAGAAACAGAAAAGTCAGAATCACCAGAACCAGAGACGTCTGATGCTGCGTTGATGGCTAACTCTTCTGAAACAACACAGGTAAGTACAACTGACCAAATGTTTAATAATCATGCTTGTTCTAACTGTGATATGTTTAGGAATAGCATTGATGAAAAATTTGCTAGGTTATTAGATCACAATGATAACTTAGTAAAAGATTTACAACTATGCACTGAGGCCAATAGAGTTCTAAAACAAAATGAGCATAGTTATAAAGAAAAGATAGACCTATTGACTAAACAACTTAGGGAAACCGAAGTAGTTGCCTTTAATCAAGCAAATGACATTAGGTACTATCTAAACTCCCTAGAGGACACTAAGAAGCAAAAGGCAGTTCTAGAAGTAGAAGTTAATTCCTTAAAACAGAAACTGCATAGTTGGACTAGTTTCTTCACACATAGTTCAACACTTAGTGAGAGAAAGGAATAATGGGGAGGGATTAGGCTACAAAGTGGTTCCACCACCACCTGAAACCTTGATGAACACCAAGTCTAAACCAGTAAACAACAACCCAATCAAGGATCATGTGGTGACCACTCCTCTTGTTACTGATCCAGACATATCATGTTTATCTACTGAATCTGGACAGAAACAAAAGGAGGCCACTTCAAAGGCAAAGGGTAAATTGCCTTGTGTTAATCTGGAAAATGAATTTGAAAAGTTAACTTAAAGTCAGGGTCAAACAGAGTCAAATCAGAACCCAAAAAGACTTCAAACGTTAATTTTTCACATGCTACAAGTCAAAAACCAGTTAACCAAAAAGTGGAACAAGTTAAACAGGTTAAAACAGTTAAATTTGTTAAACCAGAGAAAACATCAAACATGCAAGAGTCAAAACCTAAACTTATTGATGTTCTAAAGTGTCACGCATTTCTCTCCACAAAGAAAGTCTACTATAAAGTTGATAGCATATTATGCTACAACTGTGGAGAATGTGGACACATTGCTTCCTATTGTCCTTTCTAGACACCTAGGAAGAAGATTGATCTTCAGGACTCTAGACCTAGGTCTTTCTAAGAGGAGTTCTCTAACTCCACCTAGAAGATCTAGTGAACCTAAAGTCAACCTGTAAGCCAGACGACTGTTTATCATAAACAGGCATTGCACAAATCTGGCTTATGGAAAGAGAAGTCATCCTGTGTGACTGATACTGATGACAAGAAGGAATCTGAGCTACCCTCACCCTCTAAAGGCAGGCAATGGGTAGAGTTTATGATGTGTGATGCCTCTGGGAAACCCAAGACAGTAAGGCTTGGGTTCCTAACCTAAACTAATACATTTACTTGATATGTGCAGGGTGTTCGGTATACGCGAGACTAACACGTGGATTATAGACAGCGGAGCATCCAGGCACATGACAGGAAATAGCCCTTTTATCAAACGTCAAACAAATAAAAGGAGGGATGTTTCCTTTGCAGGAAACAAGGGAGGATACATCACAGCACAGGGAGAAGTGGGAAATCAGAAAGTTAAGTTTGATAAGGTGAACTACGTTCAACAACTTCAGAATAACTTACTTTCTGTTTCCCAAATCTGCGATAAAGGATTTAAAGTCATCTTCGACAACAGAAGTGTTACGTGCTGAAGAAAGACTATATGATTCCAGAGGACCAAGTTCTGATGACTGCTTCAAGATATAAGGACCTTTATGTCTTGGATCTGTCAACAGCTGCTCCAACGGATCATGAGGTGCAGTGCTTTCTATCTAAAGCTACTGAGAAGGACTCAATCTCCTGGCATAGGAGAATGGGACACATTAGTCAAAGGAAGATGAATCACTTGATTCAGAAGGATTTAGAGAGGAGTAAATGTCAAGAACTTCCAACTTCCTGACTTTTGTGTAGCTTGCAAGAAAGGCAAACAAGTCTCATAAGGAGAAGAAAGTTCATTCAATAGAACTTCCTCTTGAACTTCTTCACATGGATCTGTTTGGTCCAGTCAGTACAAGGAGCATTGCAGGCGATTTGTACTGTTTTGTGGTCACTGATGACTACTCAAGGTTCACTTGGGTAATGTTTCTGAAATCCAAATCAGAAACATTTGAGTCATTCAAGGAATTAGTCACCACTCTGGAATCTCTCTACAAGCTAAAGGTTAGACAAGTACGCTCAGACAACGGGACCGAATTCAAGAATCAATGGATGGAGGCATACTGCAAGGAAAAGGGGATTGTTCATCAATTCACTTCAGCCTACACGCCTCAGATGAATGGTGTTGCTGAGAGGAAAAATAGAAGCTTGATAGAGACTGCACGGACTATGCTGGCTGACTCGAAACTGCCTATCCAATTCTGGAATGAGGCAGTAGCAAATGCATGTTATACACTGAATCGAGTCCTAATAGTCAAGCGCCACGGAAAGACATGTTATGAGCTACTACAAAGACGCAAACCGAATTTGGAGTATCTTGAACCTTTTGGCGCGCCGTGTACACTTCTGAAGAAGACGCAAGAAGGAAAATTCAGCGAGAAGGCAGATGAAGGAATCTTTCTAGGATACAACATACCGAATAAGCGAGTTTACAATAACTCAACGGTCTTGTAGAAGTGTGGTGTAATGTCGACGTTCAGAGATATACCACGCCACCTACAGGCAAAGGACCTGCCTACTTCTTCGATTATGATGGATTCTTCAAATCCTTCAACATACCTCTCTCTCCATCGGATGATGAGTTAGCTACTAGGATGATGTATGATATTCTGAATACACCATCTAGCACACAGGGAGAATCATCTACTCAGTCAGGGGGAGTAGTCGACGACAGTGACTCCTCCTCTGAAGATGAAACTGAAGCAGATGACCAGAACAGTCAGTAGGAACAGGTTCCAGTTCCTGAAAGTCCACAAGCATCTACGAGTGATGCTCCATCGACTTCAGAACCTCAAACTCCAACTACCTCAGATGCAGAACAAAATGTTCATAATCTCGGTTCTGAGGTGGCTGTTCCAACTACTCCAGGATCACGACTAACGTCTATCATCCCCTTGACAATGTTATCGGGGATGTCAGATCAGGAGTACAAACCCGAAATCAGTTATACTCAGCTGATTACGCCTCGGTTATGGAGAAAGGATACATTCATGATGGTGCTTATCGATGTTTTGTCTCGCAGGTTGAGCCAAAATATGTCAGTGAGGCACTAAATGATGAGGCGTGGGTGAGTGCCATGCAAGAAGAACTTCTGCAGTTTAAGAAGTTAGGTGTATGGACTCTGGTTGATAACCTAAAGGTGCTAAAGTCATTGGCACTAAATGGGTACTAAAATGCAAGAAGGATGACCAAGGGGTCATTATCAGGAACAAAGCTCGACTGGTGGTTCAAGGTTTTCGCCAAGTCGAGGGAATTGACTATAATGAGGTGTTTGCACCCGTGGCAAGGATGGAAGCTATTCGTATCTTCCTTGCCTATGCATCGTACATGAAGATCAAAGTCTACCAATTAGATGTAAAGAGTGCATTCCTTCATGGGGAAATCAGAGAAACAGTCTATGTAAGTCAACCCGAGGGTTTTGAAGATCCTTACCATCGGGATAGAGTTTACAAGCTCGACAAAGCTTTGTATGGGCTTCATCAAGCTCCTCGAGCTTGGTATGAGAAACTCTCAACTCATCTTGTGAAACACGGCTTTCGCAGGGGAGTAATTGACTGTACACTGTTTATTAAAGAAAAGGATGGCGACCTACTGCTTGTACAGATATATGTTGATGACATAATCTTCGGGTCAAAGAACGAAGAGTTATGTAAAGAGTTTGAAGCAGTAATGAAGAAAGAGTTTGAGATGAGTGCCATGGGGAAGATGAAGTTCTTTCTCGGGTTACAGGTGGATCAAACACCTAATGGAATCTTTCTACATCAGACCAAGTATGTAGGTGACATTCTCATCGCTTTGACATGGAGAATGCGTCTGCTGCTGGGACTCCACTTGCTACGAATCATGATATAGCACCTGATGACAATGGAGATCTAGTAGATGCCACTATGTACCGAGGAATGATCGGATCCCTCATGTATCTCACTGCCTCAAGACCTGATATTATGTATGCCACATGTCTATGTTCAAGATATCAGGCTAAACCAAAGGTCAACCATCTGATCGGGGTCAAGAGGATTTTTCGTTATCTGAAGGGTACACCCACACTTGGATTGTGGTACCCTCATGATGATGATTTGAGCTTACCGCGTATAGTGACTCGGATTACGGGGGCTGCAAGATGAACTACAAGTCTACGTCAGCGGGGTGTCAATTCTTTGGGAGAAGATTAGTTACTGGCAGTGTAAGAAGCAAACATCGGTTGCATTGTCAACCTGTGAAGCCGAATATGTTGCTGCTGCAAGTTGCTGTTCACAAATCATCTGGATTCAACAGCAAATGCGGGATTACGGTTTAAAATTCTCATCTACTCCTATTTTTGTTGATAACTCCGCTGCAATTGCAGTAACTAAAAATCCGGTCCAACATCCTAAGACCAAACACATCGGTATTAAATACCATTTCATAAGAGATTGTTTTGAAAAGAACTTAATTGATGTGGTTAAAATTAATACTGATTTTCAACGCGCTGACCTCTATACTAAAGCCTTTGATAAACCACGTTTTCAATATTTATTAGAGGTCAACGGCGTTAAAAAGAAAAGTGAGGTAATTCCTGATGATGAAAATGTGTAGTCCGATGTCGTTTAGTTAAATTTATTTTATTTAATTTGATCTGTCTATTTGATTTTATTTTTTATTTAACTCATGTTATTTTGCTGTTAATTAAAATCCTAAAATAATTAAACCAGAAATGATTTTAGTATTTTAGGGGGAGAATATGTCAGCAAGTTAACATTAAAAAAAAAAAAAATGAGGGAGAAGGAGTAGCTAGCTGAAATAAGGTAGATTGTGTCTGTGATACCGATTCAATACCTTTGGAAAATGATAGTACACAGGAACAAATCAAGAGGGACTTTAAAATTTAAGTTTTAGAAAGATGCAAAAGTTCAAAGTATAAATCTGTGTAGTAAGAAATACTAAAAGGAAAGATGATAGAAAACTGGCAACTCCTAAGGTGACACAAAGAAAGTAGACTTAGAGGCTGCTAGACCATATATGATATGTTGGTAGATTCAACACAATAGACAAATAGACCTGATTGGTGATTTCAAGATAAAACTAAGTTGTTCAACTGACTGTGGGCTTCCATCTTATCACTGGTTAACACAATCAACAATATTCCAATAAGGTGTAATGAGCAAGCAAACGCCACAAATGTGTGCGGATGACCATAACTAGAGCAAAGCAAGAAAAAAATGAAAGACAAATGCAATAAAGCTAATGACTTATGTTGTTGGTGCATTTTGTGCAGAATAAAATAATCTGCTCTAACAAGGAGATAGGTTGTGTGCCTCTCTGCTGTGCGATGGCACTGACCTGAGGATAAGCATAACCTAGATATTCTAGAATTCATTGTTGTTTGCCGCCTCTCTGCTGTGCGATGGCACTGACCTGAGGACCGGCTTCTCTTTGAAAGTTCTAAGAATAGTCTCTTCTTGTAATAATACCCGTAGACCGCTCAGAAGCTCCTAAGGAATGTTGATTACCATATAAGTGTGGGATCCACAAATG
Source organism: Flaveria ramosissima (assembly GCA_025215565.1). Classification (NCBI taxonomy): domain Eukaryota; kingdom Viridiplantae; phylum Streptophyta; class Magnoliopsida; order Asterales; family Asteraceae; genus Flaveria; species Flaveria ramosissima. Next base: position 17,423,383 of record CM046037.1, read on the forward strand.
TTAGTTGAAATAATTAAACCTAAATTAGTCACCAGTCTGTGTCAAAAGTCTGTGTATGGATTTAAGTGGACAAACATACTGACAATCATTGTGGCTACATTCTCAAAGGTTCAAATCAATGTGAAAATCTAAGAGTTTCAGTATGATTTCCTTATGTTGCTAACGACTCTGGATGAACACCGAGAACTTGAGCATCAAAAGGTTTAATAACTAGTCCCAAATGATTTGAATTGCCTGTATGATTCCAAAAATTGAATTGCTCCAGATATGATAAATCTAAGTGGAAGCTATCTATTCCCGAACCAAATCCCGCAGATATCAATCTCTGGATTTATCTCTCACAAAAAGCCAAAATTATGTCTGTTTATGTAATTAGTTTAAAGTCTTAAATTAGTTAGTCGTTTTAATTTTTAATTTGAGTCAAGTGTCGGGCTACATCAGGAAAATCAGAAGGAATCAACTCACTAAAAGGGTCATGTCTGAGATGACCATATGTGCTTTGAAAGGTTAAATTAGTCACGTCTGAGGTGACTGAGTGTTTTAAAAGGGTCACGTCTGAGGTGACCAAAGTGGTTAAATAGGTCACGTCTGAGGTGATCAAAATGTTTTCATGATAAAAGGATCATGTCTGAGATGATCAAAGGCTTATAATGTTAATTAAATTAATCAAAAGGAGTTTAAATGTAAATTGGTAAAAATGGCAGAAAATTAACTAAGTATGACCCATTCGCACGAATGGACCACACGTATGGGCTAACCATACGATTGAAGTCCATTCGCACGAATGAACTATGAGTATGGACCATCCAACCGAATGGATCATACGAATTAGTCCAGTCGGAGGCTTAAGTGCGAACGAGTGAGTCAGTCGCACGACTGAACTTCAGTCGGACGACTGGAGAAGGGCGACTGACCCAATCGCACGACTGAGTCCCACTCGCACGACTGAAAGGTGCGTATGAACTCAGTCGCACGATTGGATCTAGGGTTGATATAAATAGAGGTGGAGTCGGTCGCAGAGACTCATCACCCTCAAATCGCCCCTAAATCGCACACCCTACCGTTACTCTGCCAAAATCTGATTTGACTTAGTTTTCTCATTGATTGTGTGTTACTGACGTTCGCTAATCATCATACAGGTATTTTGAAGTCTTCTTCCATCAAAAACAAAAAGATTGGAACCCTAAATGGGTTAACTCGACTGTGAAATGCGAACCGAGACATGCAAACCCTAATAACCTATTAAAACCAAGCAAAATGTTAAAATTAACTAAAATAGGTTGTTAGTAAAGAGAATGCGACACTAAAGAACCGGTTAATTGAGTTATAAGACTTAGTTTGTGTAGATTCGAACGTTGGACGACTGAACACCTGAGACAGACGACTGGTCGTCCGGATGAACTTCAGTCGCACGACTGAAGGGAGCGATTCACTTAACCGCACGACTGAACCATGCGAATGAGACTCAGTCGCACGACTGGTGTAACCGCATAAGAGTACATGCGCATGAGTCCAGTCGCACACTCAGTCGTGCGCATGAGGTCAATCGCACGTCTGAACCTCAATCGCACGATTCAGTCGCACGACTGTCTTCAGTCGTAGAACCTCAATCGCATGACAGATAGTTTTATTCAAAGTCTAAGTGTTTCACTATACTCTTAGCCAACGGAACTAACGTTTATATTGTTATGTGTTACAGATGGCGAGTCGATGGAACATGAGCACCAAGCACAACATATGTGCTCACCTGGATTTGACATCCAGGAATGCAGCTGACTTCACAGGCATTATTACATTTTTGCTGAGATCCAGGATCTCTCATGCTATATCTACTCCATGCACACCATACAGATCAGTACAGCAGGCCTTCTGGGAAGGCGCGTCGGTTGATAGATCCACTGAGCCTCATTGCATCAGAAGTTCGATTTTTGAGTGAGGCTATCACTCTATCTGAGGAGGATCTGAGGATTGTTCTACAGCTTAGGGACGATGCTGATTGTCCCACTCGTCTACACCCCCTCACTGTCAGAGGATGTTTCATGAGAGCCAAGTACTCTGGGGACATCAATGCTGGGGTACTCAACAAGAGTAACCTCTGGCCCCAGTTTAAGTACCTTGCGCACGTGCTGCTGAAGTGTATAGCATCCAGGAAGGGAGGTTTTGATGAGCTTTCCGACCAGATCCAGAACGCATATGCTGCGTTGGTGCTGAACCACCCGTTCAGCTTCTCCAAGATGATATTCACCTACCTGGTGGAGAACCTCGAGGGGAAAGGGAAGGAAGGCTTCTGTATGTACCCCAGATTTCTACAGATGGTCATTGACCAGAAGCTTCCCTCCCTGCCGAAGGAGAAGGAGGACGCTGTTGTTCTTGAGGTTATGGACGACACTACACTTGGCCGGATGAAGGTATACAGGGGGAAGCAGGTGAAGCCCCCTGTCAGGAGGTTGTTTGGGCATCTGGCCCGTGCTGATTATGTGGCGCCAGCCAAGAGAAAGTGGCGCCACGAGGACAGTGACTCAGATGTTGAGCATATTGCCATACCAGATACCGACTCTGATGATGATGATAGCGGCGATGCCGGGGATGATATGCCTGCCCCATCTAGAGGCACTGATTCAGACGTTATTCCCCCCGGGTCAGCCACTGCCGGAGAGGTCGCTGAGATGGCCGGTTTCCATCAAGAGTTTGTGACTGGTGATATAGAGGAGGAGGAGTCAGATGAGGAGCCCCTCACCAGGACTGTGGGAAGTAAAGTTGTTCCCACAGACCACGGGCTTAGGGTGGTTGGTGAACACCCTCGGGACTCCTCACAGAGAGACACTGACCCGAACTATGTTCCGGGTTCAGTAAGCAGAGCTGCAGGGGGAGCATCCACTTCCACCGGAACTAGGAGGAAGCGGATGGCTCAACCCCATGGATTGAAGAAGAAGAAGCGTCGCTTGACCTTCGTTACTACTACTTCCAGCACCACAGCCACCACTACCACCACTACTGACATACCACCCATCACCACAGCCACCACAGCCACTACTCCCACTACCACATCCACCACCTTACCTACCACCATCGTATCCTTCCCATCCACCACCAGACCATTCACAACTACTTCACCAGCATCAGCCCACCGACCCATATTCACCACTGCCACTGTCACCACCACCACACATCATGCTGGACCTTCAGCCCAGCCTTCACATGCTTATGGATTCACTCTACCTCACATCGGGGTAGAGGAGCAGCTCTCAGCACTAAACCGTATGGTGATGTGTCTGCTTGCTGCGGATGAGGAGAAGGCGGCGCAGATCCGCCAGCTGACCGACCTGACTGCTGCCCAGTCTCAGCAACTGGCAGAGCAGGCTCGGGTGATCGACCAGCAGAGAGTCGAGGTGTCCCAACTCCAGGACATGCAGGCTCAGTCCGTCAAACGAATAGAGGAGTTGGAGACGACCAACAAGACTATTATGTTGAGGTTGAAGGGGTCGAAAGATGAGCCTCTGAAGCTAAAGGAAGGAGACGGGGATGATGGAGATGATGATGATGAAGATGAGGATGATGATGAGGAAGATGATGATGATGAGGAGACTGAAGAAGACAGGACAGAAGGACGTGATGATGATGACGAGGCAGAAGGAGGGGATGCGGCTGCATCGGCCTCTGCTTCAGGTCAAGAGCGGAGATCTAAGCATCGACAAGACCAGTCATCCACTACTTCTGCTCCTCCGAGCGACACGTCCCAGATTCAAGACAAAAGTACTGATTAGATGTTTTATGTATTTATTTATTTTGTACTTGAATCATGTAATGGAAAACAAGTGTATTAAATGTTTATATATATTAAGTTAATATAAGTTTGTTTGATTAATTACTAATGGTTTATGTGTTGAATGTTTATATCAAACAGATCCAAACTTTCAAAGGGATGAGTTTGACTTTGCTCCCCTTCAAATGGTCAAGACTCAATTAACCATGATTCTTGACCTACAAGGGATAGTGAGACGGTCTGTGAGTTATACTCCTGAAGAAGGGGAAATAATTCATGACCTGTCTGATGAGCAACTGGCAGAGATGTTCAGACTCAATCCCGATGAAATAGTCAAGGACGCTCCAACAGTTGATTCAACCAGTGATGAGGAACTGAATGACATTGATGAAGTTGAGGTTGAAGACATTACTGCAGAAGAGTACCCTCAGTATGCTGACGCCGAGGGAAATGTGGTCCCCAATCTGGGTGAATCCCTAGTCAGTATGCTGAAGTGGAGTCCTCCGCGCACTATGTCAAGAATCCCTCTCAGGGAAATGCCACAGGACTTCACTCCCCACTTCAAATGGTGGTACTATGATTGGAGAACCGCTGAAGCTGTCATAGTGTTGAATAAAGAGGTTGTGGTACCAAAGTACCAACCACACCTATCCAGCAACACCACCCCTAATCATGGTTGTGGTACCAAAGTACCAACCACAATGCCAACCCCCCCCCCCCCCCCCGACCTCTAATGACACCATTTCAAGCACTATGATGAGTACTAACTAGATTTGAGCCCAACCAACATAATCTTTGACACAATATTCTGCTCATTATTCCTTAGAACCTAAACTTATTTCTCAAATACCTAAAAACCAAATCAATAATTTAACTAAATGGGTATTTTTGATGTTAGGGCTTGTAGGTGGTGGATGGTGCGACTATGGTGATGATGCGTAGATTATGGTAGTGAGATGGTGGTGATGATGCGACAATGATGATGATGGTGAGGTGGTGATGATGATGCGATGATTATAAGCCAATGACTATGATGTGATTGATGTGCGTTTCGTACAACTTAGGCAATGTAGATGGTTCAATAGCCTAAAGTAGTGGTGGGGTTGTGGTCATTGCTCAATGGTAGTGGTGGAGGTGGCATGGTCCATGGTCATAGGTGGTGACAATGATGATGAAGATGGTGTTGATGTTGTTATTGGTGTTTCATTTAAAGGGCTGAAGATGATGGTGGAGGTGAGGACAATGTGACAAGGTGGTAGCCGACAATGGGAGCTTGTGGTCCATATGGCAGCTAGTGGGGGTTTTCGGTGGTAATTGTGAAATTAGTTCGTAACCTAAGGAGTAATTTGTTGATGCATGTATGTCCCTAGATCATGAGCTGTAATGTAATAAATCTTGTCTGTCTGATTATGATGTAAGTTGTATTGATTAAATGAAATGAAATGAATTGTTTGTTACATGTGATGTTTAATATTTCGTTAATGAGTTGTGATTGAATTGATTGGGTTTATGAATGTTTGAATGAGTGCACATTATGTTATATTAAATAAAACATTCAAACGTAACTTAATGAAGTTCTCATGCGAATGGCCCATGCGAATGGACCACACGCATGAATAACTTCATACGATTGACTCAATCGCACGACTGGAAAAGGAGACTGGATCAGTCGTATGATTGACACATAAGATTGACTCAATCGCACGACTGAACACTCAGTCGTGCGGATGAATCAACCGCATGGTTCAATCGCACGACTGAACCATACTTATGGTCCAGTCGCACGGTTGAACAATACTAACCTATAAATAGACCCAATTCGTGGGAAAACGTAAGGATTCATCCCATTACGATTCCAGACGTACCCTAGCCGTCCAGAAGCCTCCAAAATCGTTCTCCAAGTTCACAGAACACATCAGATCGGTTCCTAATCGATTTCTGACGTTGATTTCAATTCTTGATTGATTCATCGTGTGTTCTCACTGATTGGATCGCCAATCAAATAGGATTCCGCACTATTTGAGTTGGTTTAACACGCAATCACTCGGTATTTCGTTCAAATACCAGGTTCTAACATAATTTAATATATATATATATATATATATATATATATATATATATATATATATATACACACACAATTGCATAAACAGTCCATTTAATTACATTAGTAGTCCTTGCAAAATTAAAAGACAAAAATACCCTTAGGTTTAACAGAAAGTTAACATACGTTAGTGTTAATAACACTCATTACATATTGAAAATACAAACCCCAAACTTGTTACATTAAATACTTAGTACCAGTGGCGGAAGCATAAGTTTTTCTAATCTGGTCACTAATATTCAGTGCTCGGATGTGGCACTCGATTATAGACTTTTTGCTAGGGGTACAGGTCGGGTCACTTATATGCGGTGGTTTTAGATTGTTAGAAGATTTTAAAGATGACTTTACCGTTTATTTTGAGTTTTTAATCAATGTGATATTCTATAAACCTAGATATTGGTAATAATATAAATAATTTATATTTCAAAATAGTTGGTTCAGTAGATGGCTACAAGATGTAATTTTTAAAACATAAAAACTACAAAAAAAATTTTTTTATAAAAACCACAAACATAATTTATAGTTTTACATATTTTCTTAAAACTATAATTATATATTTCCTCAAGGCATAAAATTAATTATATATTTTCTTTTTTTAATAAAAATATATTACATATTTTTTCATTTCATTAAAAATTATCTATCAAATGACTATTGATGTTTTGTTATTATAATTATTTAAAACTTTGATAATCATGTTTTTTTAGTAGGAGATATACTTAGATTATTGATGATTATTTTTTTGAAATTAAGTTTTAAACTTATATATTTGGAGTTGTAATTATATTGTTTTATTTATATAGAGCAATCGAACTTGCGTATATATTTGATTGGTGTTTTTAGGAAGAAAAAATCGTAAAATTAACTTGGTAAAAATATGAATACAATAATCATTCAATAATTAATATTAATAAAGTAGGTAAATATGTAATATATATGTTTTAGAAATGGGAAATATGAAATTAATTTGTTAGGTTGGGTAAAAATATAAGGGTAGGGTTATAGTAAAAAAGATACCTAATTTAAAAAGTCTAAGAAGAATTATGGGCTTAACATGTCTCCTTCTATTATTTTAACGAGGATGTCATTTTGGTAATTATGTTAAATACATCACCTCATTATGTCGTATACGTTCATTATGTCATATATTTTATATCATTTGTTGTAGATATCAGATAATCAATTGAACACAAATAGGGTAAATAGAGTGCAATTGTGAATGTTTAGAATAAAACAAAAGAAATTAATATACTAAGATTTAGTGACATACAAATAAAGAAGGTTCAAGGAAAGAAACAACAATACCAAGGTTACACCCGCTCTCTTTGCATCATGCAAGAGCTCATAACATCATAACTAATACATACATGCATACTAATTTTGTCCCTATCTTATTTATACTCTCTTTTCTCTAAGGAACTCTTTGACATCTTTAGGAATTTTCTTTTTACCCCTTCTAGAATATACTTATAGACTCTAGGCACCTCATTCGTATTATTACTCCCCCTGTAGATAAAGTCTTGTCTTCAATACTTAGACTCAAAAATTATCCTTTGACCCATGTGACTCTTCCCAAGTGGCCTCATCCATAGGTTTCCCTTGCCATTTAATGAGATATTGTTCTACAGAATCATTATTATCTTGTATGTCACGCATTGCAAAAATGGTTTCCGGTATGCTAGCGTTTATGTCACTAGTTTCTAATTAGAGGTAAAATTGTTCCATTTGAAACTGTTGGATCTAGAAAGGCTGGTGCAACCAAAACCAAATCACTTAGACTATTTTGGTGCAACTAATAAAGGACTTCTGAAGCTAAGTGTGGAATTTCCGAAGGAAAAATGAGCTCTTCCGAAGACAAAGTGTAAAACCAACTTCCGAAGGAAAACTCCAACTTCCGAAGACAAAGTATTCACTTCCGAAGATCAAGACTTAGAGTGAAAGATCAGAAGTCAACTTCCGAAGTATGAAAGAAGTCCTCAAGCCTCGGAAGTACAGAAGCCTCTTCTGAAGTATAAGTGGCTTTGGAAGAACTTGTTCTTCTGAAGCCAACTTACCTTCGGATGACACTACTATTATCCAGTAGACATAAGTATGGTCTCCCCGACACTCCGCTGCAGACCTTTGAGATACTGCATGGCGTTTTCTCAAAAGCCATGTAGTTGACCATACTTTATTCCACTGTTTACCTTTATAAGTTAGTACAGTTGTCAACTTTAGTTGGTGTCAAAAGGTAAGTCATGGACATGTCATGACTACCATATCTTAGATAATACTTTATCTAAGATACCTTAACTTTAGCATTGTAGTATATGCTTTAGTCTTAGGTTTCCAGCTGGTATCAAAGTATATCCGGCTGTAGGATCTAGTATATATAGTTTCTCATTGTAACTCATGTTTCATGCTTGTAAGAGTCTTGTAATACTTTTGAGTTGAGAAGTAATATATACAAGTGCCTTGAAAATTATTTTCTTGTGTTCTTGCTACTTATTATATTATTATCAACTCTTAGAAGAGATTCTATTTCATCTGATTTGAGTGTAATATAAGTGAGTTTGAGAGAAATCCAAGTGTTAAGTGACAAAACCGATCTTGCAATTGGTATCAGAGCTTTTTAGGCTCTTGATTGTGAGATCTTACCATCCTAATCAACCTGTTTTTCACTCCTCCTTACACCACAATAAAAATGGCCCTCAACAAGTCTGAACTACAGATGGGGACGATGACTAAAGCACCCATCATCACCCCTGAAAACTTCAGGTCATGGAGCAGACGAATGGAAGGCTTTATCAGGTATCAAGACAGCAAGATGTGGCAATCTATTGTCAATGGCCCGTATAAGCCAAAGGTAGCTGGTGGAAACGGTGCCATGATAGATAAAGCTGTTGAAGATTACTCTGATGAGGACTGGAAGAAGCTGGACATTGATAGCAATGCTATGACTGTTCTCATGACTGCAATTCCCAACTCCATCATGGTGGGGTTTGAGCATTGCAAGTCAGCCAAAGAACTGTTTGATGCACTTGCTCACATGTACTCAAGCTCAAATGACTCCAAGAAGGACTCACTGAAGCAACAGTTCGAGAACTTCACTTACATTGCTGGAGAGACCCTCAGCCAGCAATACTTTAGGTACATGGATCTCATTTCTTCCCTTCAGTCTATGGGAATTGCTCTTGAACTTAGAGACCTCACAAGAAAGTTCATGAGTGCACTTCTCAATGAGTGGATGTTATACTGTGTCTCTATCAAGAGAACAGAAAACCTGAACACACTCACCATGACCGAACTCTATGGCATCCTTGATGGATATCATTTGGAAATGGAGAATAAGAGAGGTCATCAGACAAGCAGACCCTTGAGTCTTCCTGCTAGCAACGCTTTAATGGTCGCTGAAGGCTTACGACCCTCCTTACCTCAACAGTACCTGACTTACACCCAACAGCCATCCTGTTCTTCTGGGCCATATATCACATTTCCTGAGACTCCAAGTTCTCAACAAGCTCAGCAAAGCTCCTTTCAGGACAGCTGTGCTTTTGTCTCAGGAAGTGGACACTCTAGTGATTATGAGTATTGCTTTGATGATCTAGAGTGCTTCAGCCCAGATGACGTGGAATACGTGGACATAGTCCAACAAATGGCTCTCTTAACCTACAGAGCAAAGAAGTTCTTTAAGAGAACTGGAAGGCAATTTCCCCAGAACCCAATCAACAGCAAATTTGGGTTTGACAAAACCAAGGCCAAATGTTGCAACTGTACCCAACTTGGTCATTTTGCAAGGGAATGCAAGGCTCCCAAGTCGAATCCGGGAACCCCACAGGCGTCCACACATCCCTCTACACCAAATCCCACTGGAAAGTCAACAGAGACAGCTGCAATGGCTCAAGAAGTTAACTGGAGCTTCATGGTACAGGATGTGAATCCTGCTCAAGCACTCATGTAACATCCGCCATTTTTCCAAGTTAAAACCCAATCTTTAAGTTCTATAATAAAAATTATAGTAATAATTTAATGGACCGAATACATTAAATTTGCAATTTATATTGTGAATTATACATTTGTTAATCATCTAAATAATGTGAATAATTATTTTACAACCTATAACTAAATGGAAAAGACTTATCAATACTTATAAAGTTATAAAAAGAATTTTAATAAACTTATAAAGTTTTATTAGTAATTATGAATTTTTAAATACTGAAAATAAATAATCAAATTATAAAGTTTGCAAGTTTTATAATAGTTATAAAGAATAACAAATAAATAATTTGATTGATTATTCAAATTGGTTTTATAAAGTCTATAAATATTTTATAAAAAAGTTGTTAAAATTAGAATCTTCAAGAATTTGAATTTTAAATTATAATTATTCTTTTATTTATTTAAAATATTTAATTTTATATTTATTTCAAATTCCAATCATAACCCCCTTTTAAAAGACTTATAAATCACCATTAACACCATTCATAACCTCCTCCTAACCTCAAGTATAAAAGCAAGGCTTAGGTCTCACTTTTCATTTGCTCATTCTCTAAAAATCTCTCACACAAACCTTTCATCATTCTTTGGTTATAATCAATTTCAAGAATTTTCTTTTACAAATAGTTTCAAGAATCTTCTAATACTAAGGTAATCTTATATTGCTTTTATATTATACATTTCTATATTGTTTAATCATCCCAACATCCAACTAATCTCATAACTTTATGTTCTTACTTTTATTCTTTCTTCTACTAAATCTCTTTTAATTTTAATCATTATCATTTGATCATTAACCTTCTAACATTCACTAATCTTATAACAATCACTAACATTCCTAAATCAAGCTAACAACACACTAACATAAACAAAGAATCCCGTTTGCATATGGACGGCTATGCCGCCGCATTCGGTTATTCCACAAGATTAGTTTTCTAAATGATGGCTATGCCAAAGACTTAGAATATTTTTATAACTCAAATAAAGACTAATATATCATATATCAATATAATAAATTTACACTAACCCGTTTCATGTTTTAACGATTTTAAAAGTGCACATAAGTGCCCTACTACAATTCTGGCAGAATATAACCTGACTTCAACCAACCATAACTTGATCATAACAAACTAAATTTGAGTAAAATCAGACTCCAATATTGAGTTCCTTGAATTACCTTTTCAACGACAGTTTATACATCTTCAAACTCAATCGTACGACTCAACAATAGCCTTCACAAGATAAGTGCGCATTTCAGCACCTTCTGTCTTGTGTTGCTTGTTTGACCTATTTACGAATCTTTTCATAAAAATGTTTCTGAATGAAAGTTGTTCGGGAGACTTTAACCTAATCAAATATAAATTTTTATATTTTTATGAAACCGTTTGCTATTTTAAAAACCTGTTCAAACACGTACCAAACATTCTGTCCAAAATCTAAAATTGGTACAATAATCGTTTAACAATCTACCTTTCGCTTTTTGGCATTCCTAAGCGTCATAACTTCTTGTAATGTATTCCAAACTCAATTTATTGTTTCTTTTTATCATTTAGGACATCACCTTTGACTCTTGAACATCCAAGCTTTCTTATGTACTCTACAACCATCACTATTATTGTGAGTTTTCCATGTGAGTTCTCCATGCCCCTTTTTACTTTATTTTTTACACCTTTTGGGGTGAAACATGTTAACCTTATAAACTTACACTTGTAAACATCTTGATACTTGTAAATGCACATGCAATTCATCTTTATTTTTTTGTCTTGGTTATTTGTGTTATTGTAAGTCTTATATGAGATACATATTTTGTTTACAATCATTAACTATTGCTAGCCTGGCGACGTCTTAGATCTTTGGGCCTGACAAGCCTATTTGGTGATAAAGTTGATGTATTGCCGACTCCTGATGACGTATGCTTGTTCATCATGGGAACCAAATACACTTAGCCAATCTTATATACTTGTAATCAAGTCGAGGTTTGGTTGTAACTGTATGTGTTCTATAAGCTTGCTAACTTGTAACCATGGACATGAATTGCTACTTGTAACCCTTTTATATATATACATATATGCGTGTGTTTAAACCATGGGAACTCACCAACTTTATAGTTGACCCTTTATTTTTAACATGTTTCAGGTTTCCTACTTGAAGATCTTCTTGTGCTCATATAGGACTTGGACCTAGATTAATTGAAAAACTTATGTTATTGGTTGTATCTTGATTGATTTGTAATTACATATTTGTCTTGTAATGTTTAATGAATAATGACATTTAATATTATTTTAACTTAATTAGTTCCATGTGCTATGAGCAATCGTCTCCCATTCGTCCGCCCCGATGATTCCGCCGTCGGTCAGGGTGTGACAGATTGGTATCAGAGCCATGGTTATAGGGAATTAGGTTATTAGAAATGGAATGACCTAGACTATAACTAAGTACCCTTACCATGAGTCCTCTCATGTATTTTATATGCTTAGATAGGATCTTATGTGCTTATATGTTTATATTTGATTATGTGATTATATGCCTTATATGCTTATTCTTATACTTTGAATCTTATCAATGCACACACGAACCTTAAATCATATTCTAAGGCATTATGTGCCTAAATCAAATCGTTTTAAATTGAACTTTGAATCGTTATTCTTGGTTTTCAAGTCTCGTCAAGTTTGTGTCCTATAATTTGAAACATGTAATGCTGGAAGAGTGGGATGCCTGTATCTCGAGGTGTTCTGTCTAGGCAAGGTATTCATATAAATCCAAATCAACCGATGGATCTGTTTACCTTACCTGGGAACCCTTGGGGTGAGTGTCCGCTTATAGGTACGCATGTCTTCATTAAGGTTGTAGTAGACATAATACTTTGATAAGTCAACGTAATGTTTTGGTTTGTAAACCGAACGTTACACTCGAAACATCTTGTTATTTTGACTCGTTTCTTCATTGATTTTGTTCCCTTGAGTCTTAAGCTCATTATCTCAAATCTCTTAACGACCCTTAATAATCTTTCTGAATGTCTTCCCCTCAAAACCGCACTTACCCTGAAAATCATTACAATGATGCTCTTGTTCTAAATTAAATCTTTAAACTTAACAAACCCGATTCTTGTATCAACATTACGCTAAAGAACCTTTGAATCCTCAATGACATAAGTAAACAAGAATTGATCATCTAAGAACCTTGTTAAATTTATAAGTATTGATAAGTCTTTTCCATTTAGTTATAGGTTGTAAAATAATTATTCACATTATTTAGATGATTAACAAATGTATAATTCACAATATAAATTGCAAATTTAATGTATTTCAGAGCCACTCCTGTGCCGTTCGGGATGTGAGACATACCTCACCAAGGATGGTGACTTCTCGGGCTCATCGAGGACGATGAGTCCAAACAGGGGGTGCTTGTGACACCCTACACATATCCCACATCGGCCGTGGACAGGAGAGATTCCTGGTTCATAAGGAATGTTTGGCCTCTAACATCAACAACGCGTTTTGGGCGTATTGGCTGTGCATGAGAGGAGAACTCCACAGTTAAACGTGCTCAGGTGGGAGCAATCCAGGGATGGGTGACCTCCCTGGGAAGTTTTCACCCGGGCAACCAAAAGCAAATCCGTGAGCTCCTCGTGGGCAAAGCGGACAATATTGTTGGTGTGAGAGGCCGGGTGTTACAGATTGGTATCAGAGCCATGGTTATAGGGAATTAGGTTATTAGAAATGGAATGACCTAGACTATAACTAAGTACCCTTACCATGAGTCCTCTCATGTATTTTATATGCTTAGATAGGATCTTATGTGCTTATATGTTTATATTTGATTATGTGATTATATGCCTTATATGCTTATTCTTATACTTTGAATCTTATCAATGCACACACGAACCTTAAATCATATTCTAAGGTATTATGTGCCTAAATCAAATCGTTTTAAATTGAACTTTGAATCGTTATTCTTGGTTTTCAAGTCTCGTCAAGTTTGTGTCCTATAATTTGAAACATGTAATGCTGGAAGAGTGGGATGCCTGTATCTCGAGGTGTTCTGTCTAGGCAAGGTATTCATATAAATCCAAATCAACCGATGGATCTGTTTACCTTACCTGGGAACCCTTGGGGTGAGTGTCCGCTTATAGGTACGCATGTCTTCATTAAGGTTGTAGTTGACATAATACTTTGATAAGTCAACGTAATGTTTTGGTTTGTAAACCGAACGTTACACTCGAAACATCTTGTTATTTTGACTCGTTTCTTCATTGATTTTGTTCTCTTGAGTCTTAAGCTCATTATCTCAAATCTCTTAACGACCCTTAATAATCTTTCTGAATGTCTTCCCCTCAAAACCGCACTTACCCTGAAAATCATTACAATGATGCTCTTGTTCTAAATTAAATCTTTAAACTTAACAAACCCGATTCTTGTATCAACATTACGCTAAAGAACCTTTGAATCCTCAATGACATAAGTAAACAAGAATTGATCATCTAAGAACCTTGTTAAATTTATATGTTTGAGAAGCACTTATGAAATTTATAACCCATCCAAAAGTGTCTTGACTTATTCCTCATGTTTGCTAAGTCGAGTCTCGAATTGATTCAATGCTTGGTGCTACACTCATGGTGAAACCTTCTTAATCATCTCAAACTGTCTGAAATACAAAAGCTTATCAATTAAAAATTCTAATTTAATCTTGTACCCCCTTTGCCAATAAGAACATAAAATCATAAATTATGAATTTTAACAAACTTAAGCATAGTAAAACATCATAACTAAACTTAATCAAACGTGCAAGTGTCACTTGCAAATGTGACAAGGAAATCCAAGTCTCCTCATATCCTTGAAATTAGTCCTTTCGTGATTAAATTTCGGGACGAAATTTCTTAAAGTAGGGGAGACTGTAACATCCGCCATTTTTCCAAGTTAAAACCCAATCTTTAAGTTCTATAATAAAAATTATAGTAATAATTTAATGGACCGAATACATTAAATTTGCAATTTATATTGTGAATTATACATTTGTTAATCATCTAAATAATGTGAATAATTATTTTACAACCTATAACTAAATGGAAAAGACTTATCAATACTTATAAAGTTATAAAAAGAATTTTAATAAACTTATAAAGTTTTATTAGTAATTATGAATTTTTAAATACTGAAAATAAATAATCAAATTATAAAGTTTACAAGTTTTATAAAAGTTATAAAGAATAACAAATAAATAATTTGATTGATTATTCAAATTGGTTTTATAAAGTCTATAAATATTTTATAAAAAAGTTGTTAAAATTAGAATCTTCAAGAATTTGAATTTTAAATTATAATTATTCTTTTATTTATTTAAAATATTTAATTTTATATTTATTTCAAATTCCAATCATAACCCCCTTTTAAAAGACTTATAAATCACCATTAACACCATTCATAACCTCCTCCTAACCTCAAGTATAAAAGCAAGGCTTAGGTCTCACTTTTCATTTGCTCATTCTCTAAAAATCTCTCACACAAACCTTTCATCATTATTTGGTTATAATCAATTTCAAGAATTTTCTTTTACAAATAGTTTCAAGAATCTTCTAATACTAAGGTAATCTTATATTGCTTTTATATTATACATTTCTATATTGTTTAATCATCCCAACATCCAACTAATCTTATAACTTTATGTTCTTACTTTTATTCTTTCTTCTACTAAATCTCTTTTAATTTTAATCATTATCATTTAATCATTAACCTTCTAACATTCACTAATCTTATAACAATCACTAACATTCCTAAATCAAGCTAACAACACACTAACATAAACAAAGAATCCCGTTTGCATATGGACGGCTATGCCGCCGCATTCGGTTATTCCACAAGATTAGTTTTCTAAATGATGGCTATGCCAAAGACTTAGAATATTTTTATAACTCAAATAAAGACTAATATATCATATATCAATATAATAAATTTACACTAACCCGTTTCATGTTTTAACGATTTTAAAAGTGCACATAAGTGCCCTACTACAATTCTGGCAGAATATAACCTGACTTCAACCAACCATAACTTGATCATAACAAACTAAATTTGAGTAAAATCAGACTCCAATATTGAGTTCCTTGAATTACCTTTTCAACGACAGTTTATACATCTTCAAACTCAATCGTACGACTCAACAATAGCCTTCACAAGATAAGTGCGCATTTCAGCACCTTCTGTCTTGTGTTGCTTGTTTGACCTATTTACGGATCTTTTCATAAAAATGTTTCTGAATGAAAGTTGTTCGGGAGACTTTAACCTAATCAAATATAAATTTTTATATTTTTATGAAACCGTTTGCTATTTTAAAAACATGTTCAAACACGTACCAAACATTCTGTCCAAAATCTAAAATTGGTACAATAATCGTTTAACAATCTACCTTTCGCTTTTTGGCATTCCTAAGCGTCATAACTTCTTGTAATGTATTCCAAACTCAAGTTATTGTTTCTTTTTATCATTAGGACATCACCTTTGACTCTTGAACATCCAAGCTTTCTTATGTACTCTACAACCATCACTATTATTGTGAGTTTTCCATGTGAGTTCTCCATGCCCCTTTTTACTTTATTTTTTTACACCTTTTGGGGTGAAACATGTTAACCTTATAAACTTACACTTGTAAACATCTTGATACTTGTAAATGCACATGCAATTCATCTTTATTTTCTTGTCTTGGTTATTTGTGTTATTGTAAGTCTTATATGAGATACATATTTTGTTTACAATCATTAACTATTCTAGCCTGGCGACGTCTTAGATCTTTGGGCCTGACAAGCCTATTTGGTGACAAAGTCGATGTATTGCCGACTCCTGATGACGTATGCTTGTTCATCATGGGAACCAAATACACTTAGCCAATCTTATATACTTGTAATCAAGTCGAGGTTTGGTTGTAACTGTATGTGTTCTATAAGCTTGCTAACTTGTAACCATGGACATGAATTGCTACATGTAACCCTTTTATATATATACATATATGCGTGTGTTTAAACCATGGGAACTCACCAACTTTATAGTTGACCCTTTATTTTTAACATTTTTCAGGTTTCCTACTTGAAGATCTTCTTGTGCTCATATAGGACTTGGACCTAGATTAATTGAAAAACTTATGTTATTGGTTGTATCTTGATTGATTTGTAATTACATATTTGTCTTGTAATGTTTAATGAATAATGACATTTAATATTATTTTAACTTAATTAGTTCCATGTGCTATGAGCAATCGTCTCCCATTCGTCCGCCCCGATGATTCCTCCGTCGGTCAGGGTGTGACAACTCATGGCCGGAACAGATGACAATAAGGTATATGAACATCTCTGTACTCCTGCCTGTATTGCTAAGGTTAAATTATGTCAGGACTACAATATGGAGATTAAATCCGATATTGAGTCTTTAAATGTTTTAAAATCTGATTTTAAAAGGGCTGAATCTGACTATCAAAGAAAAATTGAGGAGTTGGAGAAAACTGTGTCCTTATTAAAACATGAACATACAAACTATAAGACTCAAATACAGGGTTTAATATCCAAATTATCTAAGGCTTAAGCCCAGCTTGTCACAGCTGAGGCTCAAGCCAGGAAGTATGCTATTTCTGAGCAAAACCTCCAAGCCATTCTTGCATCATCCTCTCACTCATAACTTTGTTACCAAAACAAAGGTGGGTTGGGAACCAATGAAATTGCTCTACCACACTCTTATGAGTCTATAAGACAACCAAGGTGTGGTATTGAAGAGCAAGAGGTTCCATCAGCTGACCCACCTTCTCATGAGTTAAAGAGTGATGCAACAATAGAGACCATCACAGGGAAGAATCAGGTAATTTTACCCACCCCTACCAGTGATGATCAACCCCTGACCACCAAAGCCAGAAGAAGCAGAGCTAAGACAGCCAGAAAAACGGCCAAGAAAGTGGCTAAGTCTAAGCTGAAGATAGACCCAAAGCAAAAGGGTGTATTCATCTCAGCTGGATTTCAGGTGGTAAGAAACTTTGATTCAGGAAAGGAGTGTAGTACCAGCACTCATGTCCTACCAAAGGATCAGAAGTTAAAGAGAAAGGTTGCTGATGAAGAGAAAAAGAACAAGAAACAGCAATCCTCAAATTCCCAAAAGATTAACATTGCATACATAATATGTAGTCTGCAAAACCACATGGCCAATGATTGTTACTACAATCCTGCTAGCACACATTATGCAAATAATGTTAAAAAGGAAGGAGTCAGAAAAGGTTTCTCAATTGGAGCATATCAAATGATTCAAGTGATGAAAAAGGGAAAGCTTGTTTCCAAAGCAAGGTTGCTTTCGGAAGAAGGTCCTTCTTCCGAAGGGAAAATGGCTTTGGAAGGTAAAGCTGTCAAGACTCAAAAGAATAAAAGAGTCCCCTTGAGACCATCCTAGAAGAAGACTACTTCGGAAGAAAAGGTGGTGAAGGCTTCTTCCGAAAAGAAAGAAGCTTCGGAAGAATGCCAAGCTGCAAAAGCCTCAACAAGCTTACCCTCCATGATCAACCAAGGGATGTAATGGAAGATTAAGGAAGATGTTGCAGTCCAAACCTCTACTTCAAAGACATCCATTTTGGTTCAATTATGTCACTATCATTGGAAGAAACCAAGACCAACATGGCTTGGGTTTCCAATCAAAACTAATCATCTCATCTTATGTGCAGGAACATCCATATGACAAGAATAACAATGTTTGGATTGTGGATAGTGGATGCTCCAGGCACATGACAGGGAATAGATCTCTCCTTCAACAATTTCAACATTATGATGGAGGTCCTGTCCTGTTTGGAGGTGAGGCCGAAGGATATATTTCTGGCAGAGGAAGTATATCCAACGAAAAATTAAAAGTTGACAAAGTTAACTTTGTCAAACAGCTTGAACACAACCTGTTAAGTGTTTCTCAGTTCTGTGATCAAAAGCATCAAATGCTCTTCACAGAACATGAGTGCATTATCCTCAAACCCAGGATGACAATTCCTCAGAAAGTGGTGCTTCTTAGATCTCTCAGGAAAGGGGATATGTACAAGCTGGACATGAATAATGCTTCCCCAATGGGAAAAGTATCATGATTTCTTTCCAAAGCTGATGGTGATGAGTCAACACTATGGCATAAACGAATGTGTCATGTAAATTTTAAGACAATGAATAAATTGGCTAAAAATAACTTGGTACATGGTTTGCCTAAAAAGAAATTTTTCTACAAAGATAACTGTGTTGCATGCCTGAAAGGGAAGCAACACAGGGCATCTTATAAATCCAAAGTTGTTAACTCCATCACCACTCCATTACACTTATTGCACATGGATCTATTTGGTCCCACAAGTATAATGAGCATTGGAAGAAAATCATATTACCTTGTGATTGTTGTGATTTTACTAGATTTACATGGGTATTCTTTTTAAAAACCAAAGATGAAACTGTTGAAACTTTAAAATGTTTTATTCTTAAAATAGAAAATCAAATTGATCACAAGGTTAAAATAATTAGAAGTGATCAGGGGACTGAGTTTAAGAACCACATTCTTGACTCATTCTGTAACTCAAAAGGGATTGCCAGACAATATAGTGCCTCTAGAACTCCTCAACAAAATGGTATTATTGAGAGGAGGAACAAGACACTTATTGAGGCTGCTCGAACTATGTTAGCTGATTCAAAGCTGCCTCTAACATTCTGGGCAGAGGCAGTCAGCACTGCATACTATGTGCAAAACAGGGTTCTTGTAGTTAAGCCACATGGAAAAACCCCTTATGAGCTATGGAACAAGAGGCCACCGTTCATTGGCTTTCTAATGTCCTTTCGCAGCAGGTGTACCATACTTAACACAAAAGACAATTTGGCAAAATTTGCTGAAAAGTCGGATGATGCCATCTTTGTTGGATATTCCTCTAACTCTAAAGCTTATAGAGTTTATAACATTAAAAATCAACAATTTGAGGAATCTTTCAACATTGTAGTTAATGAGCACACTCCTTGTGTTAGGGGGAATGGCCCTGATCATATCTTTGATTTAGAATTGTTTCCAACCTATTCTAAACTTCTTGTGAGAATGTTTCAGCTGGAACAGGTGCTCAAAGTGATTCTGATGATGACCAACTGTTTGAGCTACCCAGACCTATTCCAAATTCTCCAAGAGCTGCAACAAATCAAGCTCCTATTATTGGCAGATCTGACAGTATAACTATCTCAAGGGATAGTGGAGCTTCAACCAGCGGTTCACCTGTTGGCCCTCAAACTTCATTAGGTGACACTACACAACACCAAGCTGATGGAAGTAACATCTTGAAGGAACATGCCACTGTTAATGCTACTTCACAGCAAACAAATGATGATGTTTCTCATTCATTCAATCAGTCCTCATTGAATGAGTTTGAAACAGCAGCTGGACCAAGTGTTCAAGCTCCTGAGCAAAATATGTCCAATTTGGACTATCTTTGCAACTGGAGGTACTTCGTAGACTTAGGATTCACAACACTCATCCAGCTGAGAACATCATAGGGGAAGTCTCTGAAGGCGTGAGAACAAGAGGACAAACTCACAATGGGAATGTCTGCTTGTACTCATGCTTTTTATCCCAAATGGAACCCAAGAAGGTGGAAGATGCCTTGAAAGATAGTAGTTGGGTTGAATCAATGCAAAAGGAGCTGCTTCAATTCAAAAGACAAAAGGTTTGGAACCTATGTCCGCTACTATCTAGTCAAGTACCTATAGGCACTAAATGGGTTTTCAGAAACAGGAGATATAATAGAGGCTTGATTATCAAGAACAAAGCAAGACTGGTGGTTCAAGGATACACTCAAGAGGAGGGAATAGATTATACTGATGTCTTTGCACCTGTTGCAAGACTTGAGGCAATTAGGATCTTCCTTGCTTATGCCGCATCGAAGAATTTCACTGTCTACCAGCTTGATGTCAAGTGTGCCTTTCTATATAGGGATATAGATAGGGAAGTCTATGTATGCCAACCTCCAGGATTTGAAGACCCATAACATCCCAACTATGTGTGTAAATTGGATAAAGCTCTATATGGGCTGCACCAAGCACCTAGGTTGTGGTATGAGACATTGTCTGAGTTTCTCCTGAAGAATGGTTACACTAGAGGTACCATTGATAAGACTCTTTTCATAAGGAAGTCTGGGAAAGACATCTTGCTCGTTCAAGTCTATGTTGATGACATCATATTTGGTTCCTCAAATGACCAAATGTGTAAAGACTTTGAGAGCATAATGAAGAAGAAGTTTGAGATGAGTTCCATAGGAAAAATGGACTTTTTCCTTGGAATTCAGGTGAAGCAAATGAAGGAAGGGTTTTTCATCAGTCAATCTAAGTATGTCAGTGACATCTTAGAAAGATTTGACATGAAAGATTGTAAGGCAGCTAAAACACCTATACCCAGAAACCACAATCTCTGCCCTGACTCTAAGGGGAGGATACTGATCAACATCAGTATAGAGCAATTATTGGTTCTCTGATGTATCTCACAGCAATAGACCTGATATCATGTTTGCAACTTGTATTTGTGCAAGATATCAGGCTGCTCCAAAGGTGTCTCACCTAGTTGCTGCCAAGAGAATCCTAAGATACCTCAAAGGAGCACCTAAACTAGGTCTCTAGTTTCCAAGGAATAGTGATTTCAATCTCTATGGTTACTTTGACAGTGATTATGGTGGCTGCAATATCAACAAGAAATCAACATCCGGTGGATGTTAATTTCTTGGTGGAAGGATCATCTCATGGCAATGCAAGAAGCAATTCTGTGTCTTTACATCAACTGCTGAAGCTGAATACATTGTTGTTGCTAGTTGCTTTCCTCAGCTGCTGTGGATTCAAAACCAGATGATAGACTACGGATTCAACTTCATGAGCACTCCTATCCACATTGACAACAACAGTGCTATCTCCATTACTGAAAATCCAGTGAAGCACTCTAAGACAAAGCACATTGATATCAGGTACCATTTCATAAGAGATATTCATGAGAAAAATCTAATCAAGCTAATCAAAGTTGACTCAAATGAACAATATGCTCACTTGTTCACCAAAGCCTTTGATGAACAAAGATTTAAATATCTCATTATAGCTATTGGGATGATAAACCTTGATTAGTCTATCTCATTTGAAAATCTTTTAATGTGTGAAGTCTTATGTCAAAACAATCTAAGCCCTGTTACAAAAAGTCCTTCTCTGAAATTTTACTAAGTATAAACTCTTCCGAAGAGGAATTAACCCTCGGAAGATATTTTACATATCTTCCGAAGCAAATTCCTCCCAGGATAATTTTCTTTTTGGAAGATTTGTTAAGTCTCGGAAGAAGCGATTGATTTCATATCAGATCTACTTCCGAAGCTTGTAACATTCTCCATTCGGAAAGCAACATATACTCTCGGAAGTAAAAACTTTACCTTCGGAAATAAATTTGCCTTCGGAAGAACATTACATTCGGAAATGCTTTATACTCGGAAGAAAGATATTACTGTGTAACGGAAATCTTTTGGGCCCCACTCTGTAAAAAGTAAAGATTTTGTTAATGATGTCAGATTATTTAAATGGACTAAACATTACCGTCCCTGTTACATCCTCCACTGAAACGTCCCATCATCTTATCCACACCCCTTAAACCGCCATTTCACCCGTTTAAATAACTCCGGCTAATCACTTTCATCCTTTTTACCAAATTTACTGCCCTAAAAGCTTCCTTCATCCCCAATTCATCCAATTTCGAACTATCTTCCTGCAACTTTCTCAAATGGCACTAAACCCTCAGCACAACCAAGTCCCACTTCTTGATTCTTCAAGGGATGCCGACTTCTCAGATATCATCTCCTTTCTAACCCAATCTTCTTATTACACTGCCCTGACTGTTAATCCCATGATTTACTCAAATCATATGTCTGAATTTGGGCAAATGGTCAGATTGAAACCCTAAATGGGGTTCGTGTAATAAGATCGAGCATCTGTGGACAGGAGTTGGTCATTTCTGAACAACTCATCAGGGAACATCTCGAGCTTCATCATGAGGGCGCTCCTACCGAGTTCGCCAAGGCAGATTTGGACAACACTTATATCCAAATGGGATATGGTGGAGATGTAAGCAGGTCAATGTTTACAAGTTTAACTTCTCTTACAACTGGAAGTTCCTGCTGCATGTAATTCTTCATTGCTTGTCCAACAAATCTGGGGGATGGGATCAAATCCCATATGAACTTGGGTGCCTAGTTCATGGTTTGGTGAGAAGCCTCCGCTTTAACTACTCAAGATTTGTGCTGACCAATCTTATGGGAAACCTTCAACGGGACACATTCTTCATGTATCCCAGGTTTTTTTAGCACAAAATCAGTTGTGAGCTGGACCAGAGTAAGCTTGTCTGTGCAACTGCTCTGATTGTTCCTCAAATGAGGCCGACCATCTTCAAGACTTTGAAGAGAGTGTCCACCAACTTCACCAGAAGATATACTGCACTTCTTCCAGGTATGACTGGGCCAATGGCTCCTGGTGACATCCTTGTTAACCCTACAGGTGATGAACCCACACCAGCAACTACCCTCACATTGCCAAATCTACCTTCTCATCCCATCACCATCACTTATCGAAGACGCCCCAAACGAACCCTTGTTCAATCTTCTCTGATTGAACAAGCTCCTTCTGTTCTATCCAAAAAGGCTAGAGTGGTACAATGGGCTCCCACTCAGCCTGAGGTCCAACCATCCTTCATAATTGACCTCAATATGGGATTTGAGTCTCCTCAGTCTCAGACCCATGAGCCCGAAACCCAAGCTGAAAACCCTCAGGGAGAGTCTTTATACTCCCCTGAGCTGCCAAAAAGGGGCAGCCCCACCATAGGCTCAATGCCTTTAGACATTGATCAAAGTCCCGGGTCATTAGGCTTCACTTCTATATCCTTTACTAACCTACTAATAGGAGCTGATGAAGAGATTATGTCTCTTCAGGGCAATGAAGTTGATCCACAACACCCTCTCAAGGATCAACAGAGCCTAGAGAGATCTCTTATCTCTAACCCCATCAGCAAGCCTTTACTGAGGTGAGTCCTACTGATGTGGAGGGGACTAATGTAGATTCAGCTGCCACTACTGAAGGAGCCTCAATGGACCCTCAGGACAGTGGTAACATTACTGAGACTGAATCTACTGCAACATGCCCTTTGATGATTCTGAAAGAGACATCATTGAGCAAGGGAAACCAGGGCGCCAAGAAACCACATCTGGTGGTGAGGATGAACATACTAGGTATGTTACCTCATCTCCTCGTGATTCTTCAAAAGAAGATGAGGGAAGACTGCAACTCACCATTGAAGACCTACTTTCTAAAGTCTTAAATCTTGAATCTAAGGTTAGGACTTTAGAGGATAGGTCTGCCACTCAGCAACTTGAGATTGAAAATCTCAAGGCCAAACTAGCTGAAAAACAGATTGAGAGGTTTGTTAGTCACGTACCAATTCAGGTCTCATTGACCTCTTCCTCCAGCTCATCAAGCTCTCAAGATGATGCTACCAAAAAGGGGGAGAGTGTTCAGGGACAAAGCCAAAGACAAGAGGAACCACAAAGTCAAGGTCTCACTTCCTTAAGTTCAAAATACCCTATGCAACAAGCTTTAGTTTTTCCTGAGCCTCCTCCAGTTGTAATTCAAATAGATCAAAGGATGCTCCACGATCTCAATAGGTTCTTCAACAAGTTCATATTGGAATCTCTCATTGAATAGCCAAGTCCTGATCTGTTTGTGATTTACTTTGGAGCTCAAGAGCTTCAGAGGTTAAATGCACCTTCTACCACTATTGAGGAATTTGGTCAACCTATGGTCCAAGTGGAACCTGAGATTAACTTTGAAGGGGAAACAAGGACTGATGGCCCAGAAACTGAGACAGTTGGGATAGATAGTGCATTCTCACAAACTTCCGAAGCACAAGTCAAAGCCTCGGAAGAACAATTTCAATCTTCCGAAGCCGAGATGCAGCTGCGGAAGGACTATTTTCCTTATCCGATGATCTAATAGTCACAGATGCAATCCTAGAACTTGCATCTGAGGTTAATAGGGAGGATATTCTCACCCAACCCCTAGCTCAAACATCAGCATTAACTCCAGCTTCCATTTTCTACTCAACCTGAACCTTCCATCCAAGAACCCCTAAAGTCTAGCACTTCCGAAGACATCAAAGGAAAGAGGAAGATGACTAAGGAAGAGCTTCAGGAAGAAGAAAGGTTAGAAAAGCTCAAAAAAAAAGGTAGACTTCCAACTGGAAAACTGCTAGCTGCCAGTAGCAAAGCAGCTGCAGCCAACCAGGAGGCGGTCAACAATAGAAGAAGGGTGGAAATCATTGACAGACTTGTCAGTCTAGGAGCTGTGAGTGAAGATGTACTCCTGCTACCACTAGAGGAGTTAGTTGAGTTGGAAAGGCAACTTTGCTGCAAAAACAGCAAAGAGAAGAAGCAGCAAGGTTGGACTTAAAGGAAGAAAGGGAGAGGAAAGAAAGAGAAGCTGAAGAGCAGCTTAGGAGGGAAAGGATAACTTTCCTAACCTCCAGGGGTTTCTCTTTAGAAGAACTATCTCCACAAAACAATGATATGATCTTATGGCTCTTCAACAAAGAGCAAGATCAAATGGAGAAAGAGAGAAAGAAAGCTGCCAAGGAAAAGCTGATGCTGAAGAGGAAGAAGAAAGAAGAAGATGGACTAGCTGGTGCCCAGAAGATAGGTGAGAAGGCCTGGATGAAAAACTATCTCTGGGCTCATGGCTTCTCTGGCAGGTAGGTGGGTCCTATGTCTGAAAAGACCCTCCAGCGACATGTTAGTGACATAAAGGCTGACATTCGCTCAGGGAAGAGGAAGGAGATGTACAGAACGGGACAGGGGATGATCTTCAAATCAACTACTCAACCCAACCTCAAACCCAACCACAACCTGAACCAATTCCTTTTCCATTCTCCATCAAAACTGAACCAACCACTGAACCGTACACCCCTGAACCTAGACCATCACCCTTACCAACCTCTTCACCTCAACCACCTAAACTACCTATCCTCTAACCCAAAACACTAGCCAGAACCCAAACACCACAACCTACCCAACAACCTCTCAAACCATCCCCTCAGCCTTCTAAACATCTCCCCTTAGAGGAGTTCAAGGCAATCAACACAAATCTCATAAATTGCACAACCCTGAGCGACATCTCCTGTGAGGAGGATTCAGTCAAATTGACTTATGTTGATGGATCCTCATGATTCCTCACTAGAGATCATTTTCTTGATCTGCCCAGAGGAACATTGGACCAAGCTGCAAATCTCCTTGGCCTAAATTCAGATACTTTGAATGAGGAAGAAAAGAAGCTAAGGAGAAGGCTTGTGACTCTGCTAGATACCAAGAAAGGTGACCGGGTGCCAAGACAACCTCTTGTGCCTAGGAAGAGGATCATCCAGTGGAGGTTCGAAGACTCTTCTCACAACTTTGTTGTTGAAAGAGAGAATGGAGAGCTCAACAGGCTAAATGCCTCATCTCTGCTACACTTAAGCAGATTTGATATTGTTGAGTTAGCAGAGAAGCCATTCTCCAACCCCTCCAACTCTGAAGTAGCTGCTCATATCAGAAATCATCTGGGCAGTCTTCATATGGCCGAGCTAACTGCTAGAACCAAGGTTGAAGAAGAGTTGAAACTGAGAGAGGAGGAGAAAAGGAAGGGATCAACAACCAAAGGCAAAGCCTTTCTACAAATGGTTGAGGGTCCTGAACTTGAATCCATAGTTAGATGGGAGTATGACTATAACTCCCGTCAACTAACTCTTTTCAGGGGGGGCACAACAAAGGGTACATGTCATTCAGAGTGATAGACTGGATCTGCTATCCACTAATGACTTGTACAAGCTTCTCAGCACCACTTCAGGGAAGAACAATGAAACAGAGAAATATCTTCTGTCCTTGGTGTTGAAAGCTTTGAGAAGCAGAAACAAGTGAGGTTTTGGTAGCATCAGCCTAAGGGGAGTTTGTTGGATCTAGAAAGGCTGGTGCAACCAAACCAAATCACTTAGACTATTTTGGTGCAACTAATAAAGGACTTCCGAAGCTAAGTGTGGAACTTCCGAAGGAAAAAGGAGCTCTTCCGAAGAAAAAGTGTAAAACCAACTTCCGAAGGAAAACTCCAACTTCCAAAGACAAAGTATTCACTTCCGAAGATCAAGAATTAGAGTGAAAGATCAGAAGTCAACTTCGAAAGTATGAAAGAAGTCCTCAAGCCTCGGAAGTACAGAAGCCTCTTCCGCAGTATAAGTGGCTTTGGAAGAACTTGTTCTTCCAAAGCCAACTTACCTTCGAAAGACACTACTATTATCCAGTGGACATAAGTATGGTCTCCCTAACACTTCGCTACAGACCTCTGAGATACTGCATGGAGTTTTCTCAAAAGCCATGTAGTTGACCATACTTTATTCCATTGTTTACCTTTATAAGTTAGTACAGTTGTCAACTTTAGTTAGTGACAAAAGGTAAGTCATGGACATGTCATGACTACCATATCTTAGATAATACTTTATCTAAGATACCTTAACTTTAGCATTGTAGTATATACTTTAGTCTTAGGTTTCCAGTTAGTATCAAAGTATATTCGGCGGTAGGATCTAGTATATATAGTTTCTCATTGTAACTCATGTTTCATGCTTGTAAGAGTCTTGTAATACTTTGAGTTGAGAAGTAATATATACAAGTGTCTTGAAAATTATTTCCTTGTGTTCTTTGCTACTTATTATATTATTATCAACTCTTAGAAGAGATTCCACTTTATATGATTTGAGTGTAATATAAGTGAGTTTGAGAGAAATCCAAGTGTTAAGTGACAAAACCGATCCTGCAGAAACCTCAATAGCTTTCTTTAATAGTGAAACATGGTATACAGTATGAGTTGTAGATGTTAGTGGTGCTTATAACTTGTATGCCACTTCCTTGATTTTATGCACTATTTAAAATAGATCAAAGAATATAGCTGCTAACTTTTAGTGGATTCAACTAGCCACAAACATCTATCGATAGTTTTTCAACTTGACATACACCCATTCTCCCACCATAAAGCGTACATCCTTGGTGACGACCATAAACTGCTTCAAAGGGTGTAGTCCTGGTAGAATTATGAAAAGTGAAAATATACCAAAATTCTGCCCAAGGAATCCAAAGTGTCCATGTTTTGGGTTGATCTATTACAAAACAACGAGGTATGCTTCTAAACATCGATTAATTACTTCAGATTTTTCATTAGATTCTGGGTGATACGCAGAACTCATGTGGAGGTTGGTTCCAAAGTAATAAAAGATTTCTTGCCCAAATTTACTCAAAAATATCAGATCCTGCTCACTAACAATGGAACAAGGCACCCCGTGATGACGGATGACCTCTTTAATAAATACTTATGCCACCAGATTAGTGTTATATGGATGTGTTAGGAGAAAAAAGTGAGCATATTTCGAAAATTTACCAACAACAAACAATATGGCATTAAATCCCGTGGATGTTTGTAATCCTATTATAAAATCCACAGATAGATTTTCCCATATTACCTCATGGATATCCAGTGGTTGTAATAACCACCAGGAGCGATGGAGCTGGCCTTACAACGTTGACATATGTCATATTTGCATATAAATTTTTTGACAGTAGAAGTCATTCCTTGCCAATACAAGGTGGCATCCAATCGACAATAAGTGCGGTAAAAATCGGAGTGACCTCCGGTAGCAGTAGTATGGATTTCAGTAAGAAGAGTTGGAATGAACTTGGAGTATGCGCAATCACTAGACTATTATGATAAAAGAGAGTAACCTGTCGAAGGAAGTACTCAGATACTTCCTATGATCATATTGAAACTTAAGAAGGAATTGTTCAATCTCGACATCTCCTTTAGCTTCGTCAATTAACTAAGCACCCTGAAGCCATATCAGATTCGAAATGGCTTGTCTAAACTCCTCTGTCTCAGCGCGTCAGAATAAGGCATCGACAACGTCGTTCTCTCAAAACTATAACCCAACTCCCTTGGTTTATATTAGATATCAAAACTATAACCCAATAACTTAGCAACCTAATTTTGTTGTTCAGGGTAAGAAACACACTATTGTAAGAGGTACTTTAGGCTCTTTTGATCAGTATACACCACAAAATGAGTACCCAAAAGATAAGGATGCTAGTGGTGGACAGTGAGAACCAATGCCATTATTTCCCTTTCGTATGCTGATTTAGACAAATTTCGATCACTTAATACCTTGCTGAAATAGGCTATTGGTTTGTGACTTTTCATCAGGGCAATGCCAATTCCCTTACCCGACGCATCGCATTCCACCGTAAATGGTTGTTGAAAATTAGGATGAATCAAAACAAGGGCTGTAAGTAAAGATTGTTTGAGGAGATAAAAAGCTTGTTGGGCGTGTGGGTTCCAAATATACGCGTCTTTTTGGTTAAATCTGACAAAGGACTCACTATAGAACTGTAATTTTTTATGGATTTTCAATAATAACTAGTCAAGCCCGAAAATTCACGTAAGCCTTTCAAATTCTTTGGAGCAGGCCAAGCTAAGACAACCTAAATTTTCTTTGGATCCATAAAGACTTCTTGACCATCAACAATATGGCCCAAATATTCCACCCAAGATTTCCCAAAAAATATTCTTGTTTATTAACCTTGAAGTGATGTTGGAGAAGAATACTTAATACCTCATGAAGATTCAAATTGTGAGCCTCCCAACTTGCACTATAAATTAAAATATGATCGAAGAAAATGGCAGCTCTTTTTTGTGCAATAAGGAGAGAAAGATATCATTCATTACCACTTGAAAGGTAGACAGAGCGTTTGTGAGACCAAATGGCATGACGAGATACTCGTAATGTCCATCATGGGTACGAAACGCTATTTTCACAATTCAATCTTCCCACATGCGAATTTGATTGTATTTGGATTTCAAATCTAATTTAAAGAAAAAATGATATTCATGTAATTCTACCAATAATTCATCCACCACCGAAATAGGAAACTTTTCGGGAACAGTAGCCTTGTTCAAAGCGCGATAGTCGACACACATACACCATGAGTTATCCTTCTTACGAACCAACATTACAAGACTAGAATAAGCACTCATGCTCGAAAGTATAATTTGCAATTAAAGAAGTTCATTGACTTTGGTGCTCAATCCCTTCTTTTTGGACATGGGGTTAACAATAAGGACAGACACAAATAGGGTCTGTGGTATTTAAAGAAATATAGTGATCATGTGAATGAGCTGGGGGGAAGACCCTCTAGAGCCTGAAACATCAATGTAAATGGTTGTAGAATAATAGCCAACTTGGTTTCTTGGGTGGAAGAAAGGGAAACAGGAGAATATGAAGGTATGTCATTAATGGATAACCATTGTTGTAAAGTTGATGTGGTAGACTGCCACTTTGGAAGTCCTTGTAACCGTACAGATTGGCCGTTATAAAGAAATAGCATCCAAGAATGATGACAGTCATGAATCACTTCACCCAAGGATTTCAACCACTCCATGCCCGAAATCAAATCTAAACTCCCTGTATCAAACACTAACGCATTCGAAAAAAACTAAATGAATAGGAATTGTCAGGCAACCATGTAACTCCCCCTCAAAACGTAATGTCTTATCATGTCCCAAATCAGATAAAAGACCAGTAATTCTAGAGCCAAACAAGTGCCTACCGGTGATTCCGAAGGCTTCAAATCATCCTGATATAGATTATGTTCTAACAACAATTGCTTCCCATCATATCCTATGATTCATAATCGCCTAACAACAGAATTCGAAGTTTACCTTCCGGACATTTATGGGCCATTCCGTACTGTTGACCGCATCAAAAACATAATCCATTCTTTTAGTGCTCTTCCCATTATGAGCGAGAAAGATAGCGAATACCACAATCATGCAGACTAGACTATCCCATTTCAATCGAAGAAGACGAAGAGAAAGAAGGTTTGACTAGTGAAGAAGGCCAAGATAGGTTAAAATGGTTTGTTGAACCCTGATCTTGAAACTTATTCCCAACAGCAAATTTGGGCCTAGAGTGACCCAACAATAACATCCCATCTAAATCATCAAATGTAATAAGGCTAACACGAAGATACTAGAACCAGACGAAGACACATTGTTGGCAGTCGGCCAGAGCATATCCTCCACATTCTTTGATAAATACATCACATCTAGCCGAACAAGAGGGATTTCTAAATGAACCCACTTTTGACATTTTCCTTTAACCCGACTATGAAATACCCAAGCATTTTGGATTTCAGCAACCGAGGAACAAATCAAAGGAGGTATTCAAAATCGTTAATAAAATCATGAATGGAATCTCTTTGCTTAATCATAGCCAACCGCTCATAAGGATTGTGAATTTCTAAACCACTGAAACATTGGAGTAATACGCTTTGACAATCCCTCAATGAAAGGGATTCTCGTAGTTGCGTAATGATGGTAAACCAATTTTGAGCAACCCCTACCATACTGAGTTGAGCTAGACGCAAACAAAGATCATCTTTTGTTTTGTTGATGTCGAAATATAATTTCACCTTCTAGATACACCCTTGAGGATCAAAGCCCGAAACTCTGATAGATTCACTTTTTTTACCGCCCGGGGTACCCTGGCGCAACCATCGGATGAATCCATCTTTCAATCAAAATCGGGGAACCCAGACCCAGACCTAAATCCAGACCAAACGATTCCTCTTCCCCTTTTTACTTGTGTTGTTTCATCCACCCTAAAAGTACCCTGCAAAATTCCACCGATTCAATGTGTTCTTCCTCCAATAACTGTAACCTAGACTTGATATCAGTAACATTGCTCTGTAATTGCTTGATTTGAAGTTCCTAAGCATCAATTTGAGCAATGGATTGAGTTTCCATGGTGAATTTGCAATTGACGGTAGGTCAAAGCAGGTCAGACAAGTGATAGAGATCGGATAATCAATTCAACACAAAGAGTGTAAATAGAGTGCAATTGTGAATGTTTATAATGAAACAGAAGGAATATACTAAGATTCAATGACATAGAAATAAAGAAGGTTCAAGTAAAGACACTACAGTTGTAGGGTTACACCTTCTCTCTTTGCATCATACAAGAGCCCATAACATCACAACTAATACATACATGCATACTACTATTTTCCCTCTCTTATTTGTACTCTCTTTCCTCTAGAAAATTCTTTGACATCTTTAGGAATTTCTTTTACCCCTTCTAGAATATACTTGTAGGGTTCTTGTCCCCTCATTCACATCAATTTGTTATATGTATTTATAATTGTATTTTACGTTTTAGATTATTTTATATTATTATTATCATTGTTTCTATAGATTATATAAATTTGTTATCTATCATTGTGTTTATAACTAAAATTACACAATAATATACTTTCATCAATGTATTTATCAAAACTCATATGTTAAAAGTAACACATTTTATTATTTTTGTTATTACTTTTATACATTATATAAACCTGTTGTTATTTATCATTATGTATTACAATTAGAAGTAAACAATGGCTTTATTTTACCATTTAATTTTTTCAAAACTCATAGTATATTAGATTACACAATGCTGATCAAAAACACAATAAAATATTGTGTTATTATGTCATTGTTTTTAATGTAATAGATTAAGTAGTTGTTAATTTATTATTATATAATCTTTTCATTATACTTCTTTAAAATTTATCATATAAGCAAAATACAATAACTAACAAAAAGACACAATGAACTACATGAAAAGACACAGTGACGATATATGAGTTTATATACCAATAATGTACACGTTTTAAAGATAAAAAACACTTGTTTTTATGGTGTAAGTTTTATAAGAAAAATGAGAGAACTTGCAGAAAGTCAATAAATGTGGCTATTCCTAAATTAATGCTCTAACAAACTTTTTATTTCAAATTGATCTTAGCCATTTATTAAGAAGATGGATAGTTGAGATTACTTCTTAAACTTTTTAGTTTTTAGACCTTTGTATTTAAACTTTTTTTAATATATATTTAGTGCTTTTAGGAAGGAAAAATATATAAATTATCCTATATATAAATCCTGTTTTATTCAATTCAGCCCTAACATAAGAAATTCACATTAAATCTTACTTAGTTCAATTATGTATCGGTTAAATACTAACTTTGAAATACAAAACGTACATAAGAAATCAATGTGGATAACTATTAAATCAAAAGTGAGTCAACAAAAAGCATCTAGGGTAAATCACTATCATAACTTGCAAAAAGAAAAATGAGCCGGGGATAAAAGGGAAAAAAGAAAAAGAGAAGATAGCATGACAAAATAAATAGGAGATATTTGATTCCAACTCAAGGTGCTAACTAACATTAGTTAGGTAATTTTTTGTTGAGATTTACCACTAAACCAACTGAACAATTGATCTAAAGTACATAAGTATATGAGGTTACTTAAAATTTTATTACATGAAAACCATATGAAAACGAGGTCATTTGACCCCATTCCTCAATGCATGTCTTTGCCACTATTTGATACTCAAACATGTTGTTTTAGATAAATCGTATGATCATTTTTGTAATTAGCTTTAAAATATAACAATGTTGAAAAGGTATCAGGTCATAATCTTCTATTTTAAAAGTATGTTTGAAAAGTATGTTGCTTTACTAGTTGTAACCTTCTGTCTAGAAAATCAAGTATGCATGCAATATTGCTATTACATGCAATATTTAGCATATCAAACATAAAACAGAAATGGAAAGTAACAAGGGTTAAGATTTTTGTTTTGATAAATAAACAAAAAAGCTAACCAATTCTACTAATTTTAAACACTAAGTGTATTGAATCCTTAGCAACGATGTTGACATTTGATTAACTTCGAAGTACCGATCAAATTTAGAGATTATTTATTTCTTATTCCCTTTATTCTAGGTACCGTATCCTCAACAACGTGTTGACATTTGATCAACTTCTAAGTACTCAACAAATACAGAGAAGATGTACTTACTATTTACTTTATTTCCTACAAGGAGTTAGGGGATGTTTTACTCAGCTTGATTTATTGGGTTGAACTATTAATTAAGGTAGTATTTGTTTTTTTCAAAAAGCTCTTTTCCATCTCTTCATCTACGCGTAGTAGACGCGAGAAGAGGTTTTGAGTGCCCAGACTGTTTGTATTTTGAAAGACGTTTCATTAAAAAAAGTCTTCCTGACGTCTGCGTGGAGAAGTTGAGGACCTATCCCTTCTAAACTCTTCTCAACCTATTCTCACTTCTCCTTAACTCCTCTCCACCCTAAAACCCACCTTTACATGTCAAGAACTCTTCCCCACCTCTCCTCTCACCACTGGCTGACCTCCACCCAACCACCGCCGCTCTGCTGCCCTCCCCCTTCGCCGCTCGCCCTCCTCCTCCGTCGTGCTGCCCTCCCCCTCCGCAGCACGGCCTCCTCTCTGCTTCCCTCTTCTTCCGCCGCGTGCCACCATCCCTGCGCCCGCCCGCCCTACTCCGCCCGCCCGCCCCCTACTGTCGCCCTCCCTGCGCCGACGCCCTCCCTACACTTCAAGGTTAGTTTTTCTTTTTAAAATTTGCTTGATTTGTGGTTTATGACGTATTTTTGTGATTTGGTTTAAGTTTTTAGTTGATTTGTTGTTTATGTAAGATGATTTGTGATTTGGTTAGTATGATTTGTTATTTGGTTTAGGATTTTGTTAGTTTTGTGATATTAGATGGTATGATTTGTGATTTAGTTTAGGGTTTTGTTTGATTTGTGATATTAGTAGTATGTGATTTTAGTTTGTATGATTAGTGATTTGGTTTATGGTTATTGGAAGGTTTAATAAAATGCTGATGCACCCAAAACAACCCAAGTCTTTCATGCATGCATGCACTTAGTGCAAAGTAGAAATTGATTCGAAAGTTTTACACCCTGCCTTAGAAATATTCTAAGTTTAAAATCTTCTGAAGCCAAGTTCAATATCTTCCGAAGCCAAAAATGAGGTCTTCTGAAGCTTTAAAGACAAAGTCTTCCGAAGCCAAAGAAGTGAAGACATATTTTTTCCGAAGGCTTTCAAGAACATGCTTTCTCTAGTGTACTTTTCATAAAGCTGGCCAACTTTCCACGGTAACTCTGAAGACTCACGAACTTATACAAGTTTGTGAAAGGTTAATGCTTTATGTAACTATACATTAAGGTCTTGTGCATGCAACTTTTTACTTTATGTACTTTTATCCTTTTTATAATATATTAGGATATGAGCTATGACATGTCATAGTCACTAGTCAAAAGGCAATCTGCCTTTTGACTCTACATTGATCTTATGTTGTCTAGATTGATGTTTCTAGGTGGCCTTCTAAGTATGCTTGGATGTAGGATGTAGTATAAAGTATCACAAGCCTTTGTAACTTTTTTCATGCTTTTGTAACACTTGTAAAAAAACTTGTAAAGCAATATACAACATTCTTGAAAACCATATCCGTGTGTTGTTGTTCTTAGTTCTGTCTCTTGTTTCGCTTGTGTTATAAGTATCAAACTATAAAGTTCTAGTTCCCGATTTGATCTATTAAGTGTTCCAACACTCTCCTCATTGTGTGAGTGTTGCGAATGACCATCCCTTAAACGGTCCTACAATTGGTATCAAAGCATTCTAGGCTCTTGATTGTAAGATCTCACCATCTTAAGATCTCTCACTCACACAAAATACTTAACATCTTAAATGGTAGCGCTCACTAAAGCTGATATTAAAACTGGAACCATGACAAAGTCTCCACTAATCACTCCTAAAGACTTTGACACTTGGGCCCAAGAATGGAAGGTGTAAGGCCCCGTTCCCGAAACGTTTACAATTGGTCATTCATCGCGCATAATATTTAAAACACGTTAAATTTCATTAAAACATCACAGCGGAACAATTTAACAAAAACCATTTCATGCATTAATAATTACTTTCTCCAAATAATATATCATTGTTAAACTTACAAAATATCGTTTAGTTACATTACAACACAAATATCATTTCTGCATAAAATGGATGCCAGTCTTTATTCGCCAAGTAGCTTCACCCTCGTGCCATCCCCAACAACAATTACCTGCTAACTGAAAATCAATAAAAGTCAGCGTTGCTGAGTGAGTTCTAGTTTTATAAGTAAAATACTTTCCTTTTGTTTAAAACATTTTCTTTGCTTTCGCATGTGATCACACATCATACGTACACATAGATAAATTTATTTTTATCTTCCGTCATCGTTCGTTTTCGTATGTATCGCACGTTTCGTACTTTTATCATTATCTTTCACTTTCATCTAGACCAATGTCATATGCTATACCCCAAACATTGTGCACGAAGCTGGTACTGAGCCGAAGACTATAAATAGACTCCTAACATTATGCACGAAGCTAACTCCAGTACCGGGGCAAGCGACAAGGGTCCCGTCTTGTTTTGTCAATCACAAGGATTAGACCCATGTGTGCATCTTTATGGATTAGCTAAACCGCACACAGTTGAGCTAACAACTCCTCAATGAGTTGTGAACCTCCTTTCATTTTGCTTGCAAGACTTTTCATTCATTTTTTACGTTCCACTTTTCATTATCGTTAACTTCCGCTTCATTACATAATTTTAAATTCTTTACGTACAAGAGCATAAACACACCATGTAAATTCATGTAATAATACGTAAAATGGAACATAAAGAAACAGTCCACAACATCCACAACATCAACAAAAAGATAACCACAAGAACATTTCAAGTCTTAGTCTCTAATTCCATTTTCCTAAAAGTTAAAAAATATTTCTAAGGCTTTTAGGCGTATGGGCTCTATTTGGGCGTATGAACACTATGAAGTGCATGAGCACTATGTGGGTGCATGGGCACTATGCGGGTGCATGAACCTCACTTAGGCGCATGGGCTAATACTTAGGCACATGAGCAAAAATCTAGGCATATGGGAAGACTTGGACGCATAGGCAGTGGGAGCATGGGCACTTAGGCGCATGGGCGACACTTAGGTGCATGGGTACTATATAGGCGCACGAGTAACTTAGGCGCATGGGCAACTTAGGTGTATGGGCAAATACTTAGGCACATGAGCAAAATCTAGGCGCATGAGCACTATGTGGGCGCATGGGCAGGGTTATGTTCTACCTGCACTACTTTCAGACTCCAAATTCTCATTCTAACATGTTCCTAACTCATTTCCATCATTCTAAGCACCTAAAAACAGGTATACAAACATAAAGCATAACCAAAACCTTCCCAAACATACATCCACCCGAAAACAAGGCACACACACATACGGTTCATACCCAAAAGTCATAAAAAGTTAATAGCATACATTTTCAACCCTAAAAGAAAGTTAAAAACAATAAAACCGGGGATCTAGAACTCACTTGCAGCAGCCCTCGAGCAAAACTCCTCCAAACTCAAAAGCACAAAGAGGTCTAGCACCTAAACACACCAAAACACCCAACCGAACACACACAAGCATATAAGGCTCGGATCAAAGCTGAAAACCCATCCAAAACCGAATCAAAACACAAGAAAACTCACCTTGAAACAACTTCTCCTTCTTCTTCTCTCTAAAACCGAGAGAACTCTGCTTTCTCTTTCTAAAAGCCGAAGGAAAAGGGATGGTATAGGGGTATGGGTGGCCATGCCTACTTTTTTAAACATAATTATATTAAAGTTTTCCTTTTTGTTGGAGCATATATAGTCATATATAGTGTGTCCGTCGCTTCTCGAAATGTCTAGGCTTAATGTAATACACCTGATATGTTGTAAATACATGAAATTGGGTCATTCACAAGAGCATATGCGAATGAGACTCAGTCGTGCGACTGAGCCTTGATAATGGGCCAGTCGTGCGACTGAGAGATGCAATTGGCCATTCGTAAGACTGAACCATAAGTATGGTCCAGTCGCACGATTGAATCATACGCATGGTCCAGTCGTACGATTGAACCATACGCATGGTCCAATAGCACGAATGGGCCCAGTCGCATCTAATATGGGCCGAGGCCTATATATACCAGTTTCAATGTGTAGAGAGTTAAGGGTTTGGAGAGGGAGTCTGCCCGGGGCCTAGGGCTACCGGATGAGAGGGGAGGTCATGCTCGATCTCCCCTTGCCAAGAGTCATGATTCTTATGTTGTAACGAGCTTGTAATCGTTAGGTTTTATCAATGAAACCATTATATTATAGTTCGTGTTATTAATTGTCTCTTGGTTTTTGCTGTTGTTTATCCTTCCGTCAAGAACATGCTCGGATGTCTACCGATCCAGTGACTTCACAATTGGTATCAGAGCCGGTTACTGCTGGAATGATCTAACAATCATTCTAGCAACCCGAGCTCTTGATTTCTAGATCAAATTTCAGATCTTAACGTTAAACCCACTTCGTGTTCTGCGTGTTTTGCTCAGATCGTGTTACGTGTGGTATCTCTATGTTAAAATTGCACTCGAAACCACGTTCCCATAACCCCTTCGAATTTGATGATGTCTATTTTGTCTCGGTTAATGTAAAATTCCTCAAATTAGGGTTTTGGGCAGCCTTGGCGGCTGCAGATCTGAAATCTGCGTGCACACCCGTTTATGCGACTGGGCCATACGAATGGAGCATTCGTATGACTGGACCATCCGAATGGACCATTCGTACGACTGGACCAGTCGTATGTTCAGTCGTGCGACTGGACCAGTCGTATGTTCAATCGCACGAATGGACCATCCGCATTGACTCATCCGCATTTGTTCCAGACCAAAAAAAAAAGTCTGGAACAGCTTCTTGCGTAGATTTGTGGATGAGCAAAGCATTTTCACCCTGAGGTTCTTTTGTCAAATGAGTTCGATGTATACCCCATTATTCGTTGGACTTCTAGAATAGGTGAATGTAGTTGGAACACGAAAGAGAGGAGAGAAGATGTCAGAAATTGGTGCTGATTTTGTGGGGTAGTCAGGAGCATCTGACTATTTATGGGCCAATCAAGTTATATTTATTCGCACAGAGAGGATTCTCATTCTTAGGGGGAATCCATGTATAGAGAAATTGAATACGCAATCAGAAAGTGATGATGTGAGCAGGTTTCTGATGATGAATTTACATGCATGCTGATTTGTTTGATATTGTCAGTTGTGGATTGGAACCTTCAACCTTTTGCCCAATACACCGTATGAAGACGCCAAGAGAGCACAACGTTTATATATTGGGATATGCTGAATGTGAGGGGGAATTTCTATATGTGTTAATGTTAATCAGGTTAGCCTGTGTGAAGATTGAAGCAATGGAAAACAGTCATGTCATTATCTGGAAAAATCAGTCATATGGGGAATCTTGATGCTATGATGGTGTTCTGCAAAGTAAACGAAAGCTATTGTGCCTAAATTCATTTTCAGGGATAGTGTGGCAACCTGACGGATCGGCAACGTTGGCTAATATGGTTTTCGTTTGATTCTATTGACAACCAGAGCAAACATTGACTGAAGATTGTAAGAGGAGCTATCTACTATTCGCAAGCAACGTCCAAGGGGGAATTTGTTGGAGCATATATAGTCATATATAGTGTGTCCGTCGCTTGTCGAATAGTCTAGGCTTAATGTAATACACCTGATATGTTGTAAACACATGAAACTGGGTCATTCGCAGGAGCATATGCGAATGAGACTCAGTCGTGCGACTGAGCCTTGCTAATGGGCTAGTCGTGCGACTGAGAGATGCAATTGGCTATTCGTAAGACTGAACCATAAGTATGGTCCAATCGCACGATTGAATCATACGCATGGTCCAGTCGTACGATTGAACCATACGCATGGTCCAATCGCATGAATGGGCCCAGTCGCATCTAATATGGGCCGAGGCCTATATATACCAGTTTCAATGTGTAGAGAGTTCAGGGTTTGGGGAGGGAGTCTGCCTGGAGCCTAGGGCTGCCGGATGAGAGGGGAGGTCATGCTCGATCTCCCCTTGCCAAGAGTCTTGATTCTTATGTTGTAACGAGCTTGTAATCGTTAGGTTTTATCAACGAAACCATTATATTATAGTTCGTGTTATTGATTGTCTCTTGGTTTTTGTTGTTGTTTATCCTTCCGTCAAGAACATGCTCGGATGTCTACCGATCCAGTGACTTCACACTTTTGCACAACTTTAACCCCTTAACTTGGGTTATTTTTTTTTCTATCTTTTTATTTTCTTTTCTCTTCTTTAAAATTCCCGGCTGTTACAAGTCCACCCTCCTAATATAGGTTTCATCCCCGAAACCTGTTACTCCTTGAATAGTTGTGGGTAATGTTGTCTCATTTCTTCCTCAGTCTCCCACATAGACTCGGATCCCTTTCTATGCTTCCACTGTACTCGTACCAAGGGAACCACTTTATTCCGTAACCTCTTCTCTTTTCGGTCAATGATTGCCACTGGTTGCTCCACGTAATTGAGTCGTTCATCTACCTCAATGTCCTTCAATAGTACAATCATATCTTCTTCTGCCAAGCACTTTCACATATGAGATACATGGAATGTTGGATGAATCATGTTTAACTCATCGGGCAGCTCCAACCTATAGGTCACCTCTCCTACTCGGGCAATGATTCGGAAAGGCCCTATATACCTTGGGCTCATCTTACATCGCTTTCTAAACCAAATGATACCCTTCCAAGGTGAAACATTCAGCATAACTTTATCGCCCACCTTGAATTCAATTGGTCTACGTCTCTCGGCGGCATATGACTTTTGCATATCTTATGCCTCTTTCATAATCCTTAATGTTCTCCAATTTCTCAGTCGTAGCCTCAATCACTTCAATGCTCCCTAACTCCTTTTGACCAATGTCACCCCAATATACGGGCGTTCTACACCTCCTATTGTATAGCACTCATATGGTGGCATACCAATGCTAGCGTGATAACTGTTGTTGTATGAGAATTCAGCTAACTGTAAGTGTGTGTCCCAACTTCCTCCAAAATCAATGAAGCATACTCGGAGCATATCCTCAAGCGTCTGTATAGTTCTCTCTGACTAACCAATCGTCTGAGGATGATAAGTCATACTAATGTGTAAGCTTGTCCCCATCGCATCATGGAATCTCTTCCAAAACTTGGATGTAAATTGGGTGTCACGGTCAGACACAATAGACACTGGTACACCATGGCGAGTTACAATCTCCTTGATGAACAGATCCGCTAACCTCTCAGATGAATACGTTTCTCGGATCGACAGAAAATGAGCACTCTTCGTCAGACGGTCAACTATCATCCATATGGCATCACACCCCCTTCCTGTACGTGGTAGCTTTGTAATAAAGTCCATAATCTTAACGTACAGCTTTTGATGCCCCGCCTTCACTTGCAAGCAAGTAAGACACTTACTTACATATTTCGCTACCTCACGCTTCATACTCGGCCACCAATAATCTTTCTTCATATCCTGATCCATCTTTGTAGCACCAGGATGAATTGACTATCAATTCCTATGAGCTTCATCCATGATTTACCCTCGCAGGTCTCCGTAACGAGGGATCCACATTCGTCCGAAACGAGTTCTAACTCCAAGGGTGTTTTCACCCAACTCTATGACTAGACCTCTCATCCTTTGAGAGTTAAGACGATCCTCTTTCAACGCCTCATCTTGGAATTCCTTGACCTACGTCATCACAGAGGTCATCACCAACTCGTAAACTTTCACCTGGGTTGTTTCGGGTATCTCCTTTCGGCTAAGGGCATCCGCCACTACGTTGGCCTTGCCCGGATGGTAATGGATCTCACAATCTTAGTCCTTTATAAGCTCCAACCATCTCCTTTGCCTCATGTTTAGGCGAAGACGTACTTCAATCTCTTGTGGTCGGTGAAGATAGTGCACTTCATCCCGTACAAGTAGTGCCTCCAAATCTTCAGCGCAAAGACCACAGATGCTAGCTCCAA
Source organism: Flaveria ramosissima (assembly GCA_025215565.1). Classification (NCBI taxonomy): domain Eukaryota; kingdom Viridiplantae; phylum Streptophyta; class Magnoliopsida; order Asterales; family Asteraceae; genus Flaveria; species Flaveria ramosissima. The sequence goes on from CM046037.1 coordinate 17,465,119, forward strand.
ATCATGGGTAGGGTAATTAACCTCATGGATCTTCAACTATCAGGATGGATATGCTATAGCCTTCCTTCTTTGCATCAACATGCAACCCAATCCCAAATAAGAAGCATCCGAATAGACTACCAAGTCTTCGCTTCCTTCGAGCAATGTTAAAAGTAGAGCTTGCGTCAACCTTGTCTATAGCTCCTCAAAAGCATTATCTTGTTCTTGACCCCATACAAACTTTACGTCCTTACAGGTCAACTTGGTCAATAGGGAATCTATCTTGGAGAAGTCTAGGATGAATCTTCTATAATATCCCTCCAATCCTAAGAAACTACGAATCTCAGATGGCGTCTTTGGAGACTTCCATTGCATCATCGCTCCACCTTTGCCGAATCTACTATAATCCCTTCAGGATTCACCGCGTGACCCAAAATCTGAACTTCGCGCAACCAGAATGCACACTTGGAGAAGTTGGCATATAGCTTCTCCTTCCTAAGCGTCTACAACACCTCCCGAACGTGTCCAACATGTTCCTCCTCGCTCTTTGAATAAATCAGAGTGTCGTCAATAAACACAATCACTGATTTATCCAACACCGGTCGACACACCCGATTCATCAAATCCATAAAGGCAGCTGGCGCATTGGTTAATCCAAAGGACATAACAAGGAATTCGTAGTGTTCATAATATGTGCATAAAGTTGTTTTAGGAATATCCTGCTCCTTCACTTTCAGTTGATGATAGCCAGATCAAACAAGTCATTGATTCTGTGTAAGGGAAATCGGTTCTTTACCATCAACTTGTTTAACTCTTGGTAGTCGATGCACATCCTCATACTACCGTCCTTCTCCCTTTACAAACAAGACCGGAGTACCCCCAGGGAGAGATACTCGGTCGAATAAACCCCTTGTCTAGCAGTTCATGCAACTGCACCATCAATTCCCTTATCTCGGACGTAGCCAATTGGTACGGTGCCCTGGCAACTGGTTGAGCACCAGGTATCAAAGTAAATCTGGAACTCGATCTCACGGTTCGATGGCACACGTAGTAAATTTTTGGAACACTTCTGGAAATTCACACACTACTGGTACGTCGAACAATTATGGTGTGGTCATGTCCACATCCTTCACATAAGCCAGGTAGGCACTACATCTATGTTTCATGCACTTCCCCGCCACCGCCATTGAAATCACCTTTGGAACCGCAGTAACTCGATCACCATAGATCGTCACCGAACTCCCGTCAGGTGCTGTCAGTCGGATCATCTTCTTGTGACACCTAATATTTGCCTCGTAGTCCACTAACCAATCCATCCCTAAGACTACTCCAAATCCACCTAAGGTCATTACAAATAGTTTAACGGGAAACCTATGACCTTCCAATTCTATGTCACAACCTTCTATCAGATCAAAAATCCTGGTAGACTTACCAATGACAGTTTCTACATAGAAGGGCTCATCAATACTTTTACTTCTATTAGGAAACTTAGCACAGAAGACAGTAGAAATGAAACTTCTACTAGCACTAAAATCAAATAACACAGAGGCACATGTTTGTTTTACAAGGAACATACCTGATACGACATCGGGGTCTGCCCTTGCCTCCTCCCTAGTCATCGTGAAGGCTCTGGCGCTCGCTTTCTGCCCTTCATTCCTGGCCTTCTTCTTTGCCCTAGAACTTTTAGCCCTCAGCTTCTTGTAATCCCTACTCCGGTGTCCCACTTCACCACAGTTATAACATCTTACCACCCTACACTCTCTCGCCATATGACCGGGCTTCCCACATTTGAAGTAGACATTCAATCCCCACATACACTCCCCCGAATGCTCCTTTCCTCATTTACCACACCTCTTCGCCCCCACACCGGATGTAGCTATACGCCTCCACCCTTTCACTCTTGTTGTTTGGAGTGACACCACCACATCCAAGCTGCTTTCTATTCCACTTCATGTCACCACCACCTTTCTTATTCACCTATACCACTGCCACCTCCCTCTCATCATACAACTTCTCTGCCAGATCAACCACTAACCTAAAAGTACTTGGTCGGGTGACAATCATGTGTCTGTGGATATCTGCCGGCAAAACCTGAATATACCTCTTTATCTTTCGTGACGCTAGTGTCGCCTGATCTGGCACCAGTATCGCCATCTTGTTGAACTTAGTAGTATACTGTTGGTGTGTCATGGTTCCTGCCTCTAGCTGTAGGAACTCTCTCTCAATCTTATCAAGTTCTATGTGGGGACAAAACTCCTCAATCACCAACTTCTTCAGCTCACCCCACTTCATCTTCCAATTGCCCTGCTACCCTCGTCCTGAACAATGTTGTCCTACCAGCATAAGGTCGAGTCCACGAATGAGTGAGTAGCAAACTTCACCTTTTGATCCTCCCTACATTCGTTAGTCTCTAACATAACCTCCATTTCTCTCACCCATTGGTGAGCAACAGCAACATTACCATTGCTATCAAAAGTTGGAGGCTTACACCTTTGAAAAACTTCATAGTTGCAACCTGTGATGTTTCTTGCACAACATCTTCCTCCTCCTCATCACTCGAGACAACCGTCTCAGTCTTCGGTTGCTCCCTTTCTCCTCTCTTGTCATTCTCCCTATCAGTTGTTTTTTTTTCCTTCTTTTCCCTCTTCTCATCCTCCCTCACGGCTCTAATCACTTCGGTCACCACAGATGGCATAATCATTTGCATGACCTAGTGAAATTCCTCAACAACAGTCTCCTTCATTGAGGCCCTTAGATTAGCGCTCTCATCACTGCCTTCCTAGTGATGGTTCTCGGGCTCTTCATGAGTCGGTTCACTAGTTTTGGCTCTGCTTCTAGTGACTCGTGGTCCAGCACCACGTCCACCATGACCTCCACCTCGAGAAGCCTTTGAAGATCTACCTCCCCGCAATCCTCTACACACTATAAGATTCAAACACTAACACAGTCATTCAAGGACTCGAATTAGGTCAAGTACAGTAAGTCCCTAATTATAGTGGCCAGTTGTGATTAGCCACTTACTTTACTCTTCATACCCCAAGCATTTCCTATCCTGACTACATCGATATCCAAATAAACTAAAAGCACATAAATCAAGTAGCACGCGCACATAATACCGGTTAACATTTAAAGAAATTACCTAATGGTACGTAGCTACTTGGGCTTGCATGCTTCCATTTGGTTCCATTCTCAGTTTATGTTTAGGTTTTTAAAATAAATTATCCATTTCTCTTAAACTTTGGCTCTAATACCAACTTGTAAGGACCCGTTCCGGAACGCTTACAATTGATCATTCATCGCGCATAATCTTTAAAACACATTAAATTTCATTAAAACATCGTAGCGGAACAATAAAACAAAAACCATTTCATGCATTAATAATTACTTTTTCCAAATAGTACATTATTTTTAAAGTAACAAAATATTTTTTAGTTGCATTACAACACAAAAATATCATATCTGAATAAAATGGATGCCAATCTTTATTCGCCAAGTAGCTTCACCCTTGTGCCATCCCCAGCAACAATTACCCAGCAACTAAAAATGCATAAAAGTCAGCGTTGCTGAGTGAGTTCTAAAATACTTTTCTTTTGTTTAAAACATTTTCTTTACTTTTGCACGTGATCACACATCATACGTACACATTGCTAATATTTATTATTATTGTCTTTCGTCATCATTCGTTTTCATACTTATCGCACGTTTCGTACTTTCATCATTATCTTTCAATTTCATCTAGACCAATGTCATATGCTATACTCCAAACATTATGCACGAAGCTGGTACTAGGCCGAAGACTATAAATAGATTCCTAACATCGTGCACGAAGCTGGCTCTAGTACCGGGGCAAGCGACAAGGTCTCGTTTCGTTTTGTCAATCACAAGGATTAGACCCCTGTGTGTATCCTCATGGGTTAGCTAAACCGCACACAGGTGAGCTAACAACCTCTCAGTGAGTTGTGAACCTTCTTTCATTTTGCTTGCAAGATTTTTCATTCATTCTTTACATTCAACTTTTCATTTTCATTAACTTCCGTTTCGTTACATAATACTTGATGTACAAGAGCATAAACACACCACGTAAAGCAACGTAATAATAAGTAACAAGAAACATAAAGAAACAGGCCATAACATGCACAACATCAACAAAAATATAACCACAAGAACATTCTAAGTTTTAGTCTCTAATTCCATTTCCCCAAAAAATCAGAAATATTTCTAAGGCATTTAGGCGCATGGGCACTATTTGGGCATATGAATACTATGTAGGCGCATGAGCACTATGTGGGCGCATGAACCTTGCTTAGGCGCATGGGCTAATACATATGCTCATAAGCGCAAATCTAGGCGTATAGGAAGACTTGGGCGCATGGGCAGTGGGTGCATAGGCACTTAGGCGCATGGGCGACACTTAGGTACCTAGGCAGGATTTTAGGCGCATGGGTACTATATAGGTGCATTATCAATTTAGGCGCATGGGTAACATAGGTGTATGGGCAAACAGTTAGGCGCATGAGGAAAATCTAAGCGCATGAGCACTATGTGGGCGCATAGGCAGGGTTATGTTCTTCTTGCACTACTTTCAGACCCCCAAATTCTCATTCTAACATGTTCATAACTCATTTCCATCATTCTAAGCACCTAAAAACAGCCATACAAACATTTAGCATAACCAAAACCTTCCCAAACATACATCCACCCGGAAACAAGGCACACGCACATACGCTTCATACCCAAAAGTCATAAAAAGTTAATAGCATACATTTTCAACCCTAAAAGAAAGTTAAAAACAGTAAAACCGGGGATCTAGAACTCACTTGCAGCAGCCCTCGAGCAAAACTCCTCCAAACTCAAAAGCACAAAGAGATCTAGCACCTAAACACACCAAAACACCCAACCGAACACACACAAGCATGTAAGGCTCGGACCAAAGCTGAAAACCCATCCAAAACCAAACCATAACACAAGAAAACTCACCTTTAAGAAACTTTTCCTTCTTCTTCTCTCTAAAACCGAGAGAACCATGTTTTGTCTCTCTAAAAGCCAAAGGAAAAGGGATGGTACAGGGGTATGGGCGGCCATGCCCACCTTTTTAAACATAATTATATTAAAGTTTTCCTTTTGCACAACTTTAAACCCTTAACCTGGGTTATTTTGCTTTTTTTTCTTTTTATTTTCTTTTCTCTTCTTTAAAATTTCCAGGTGTTACAGAAGGTTAATCAAGTCACAAGACTCCAGGATGTGGGTATTTATTGTCTTAGGGCCTCACATACCAAACAACTCTTCAGCTGCTGTTGGAGGTGGTATGATTCCAAAGGATATGGCTGGCTATACTGAAGAAGACAGGAAGATACTAGATATAGATCCGAAAGGCATGACAGCCCTTCAAACTACTCTTCCAAACTCCATATACATAGGCTTCAAGAAGTGCAAAACAGCCAAGCAACTATAGGATGCATTGAAGCTGATGTATGAGGGGTCCACTAAAGCCAAGGAGAACAAGAAGGACCTCCTGAAGTAGCAATTTGAAAACTTCACCTTCAAGATAGGTGAAACCATGACTCAACAATATTTTAGGTATGTTTAGATTGTGGACACTCTAATGGATGTTGGAGTAACTCTTGAAAACAGGGACATTGTAAGGAAGTTTATGTCCTATCATCCTAGACAATGGACACATTATTGTGTTGTTATCAAGAGAACTAAGAACCTTAAGACTCTCACTCTTACAGAGTTGTATGGTATTCTTAATGGATACCAAATGAAGATGAACATGCCAAGTCCATCTGGTAACTTCAGCAATCAATAGAGTTCAGCCCTTCATGTGGTTGAAAGGGATAGTAGAGAACAACAACATCATCTCATCTGCTTCCCCAACAACTCACAAAAGGGTCACTTCCGGAGACACCAAGAGAAAGCTATGCTAAAGGAAGCTCATTTCAAGAGAAAAGCTCTTTACAAGCTTTTGTGTCTTTTAACGAAAGCACATGAAACTTTCTCTTCACCTTAGAAGATCTGGACTGTATCCATCCAGATGACTTGAAGTATATAGAGATAGTTCAGCAAATGGCTCTCCTGACTCACAGAGCCAAGAAATTCTACAACTAGACAGGGAGAAAGTTTCCTAGCAATGCACCTACTGGAAAGTTTGGGCTGAATAAAAGCAAAGTAAAATGTCACAACTGTAACCAAATAGGCCATTTTCTTAGAGAGTGTAAGGCACCAAGGACAAATGGTGGCCAAATGCAAGTAAGGCCAAACTACACTGATAAAGCCAATCAGAATGAGAAGCCAAAGCAGCAAGCTACAATTGTTGTTGAAGAAGGATGCTTTGACTGGAGCTTTCAGGTAGAAGATGCATCTCCAAACCAAGAATTAATGGTTGACTATGATGAAACCAAGGTATTGGAACATCTCTGTACACCTGAATGCATTGCTAAAGTTAACAAATATAGGTCCTGCAACTTAGAGATGAGATCTGACCTTTGAGTCCTTAAATATCTTAAAATCTGATTTCAAATGAGCTGAAAATGACTACAACCTTGAAATAGAAGATTTGGAGAAAACCATTTCAACTCTTAAACATGAACATACCAATTAAAGGACTCAAATCAAAGATCTCATAACTAAGTTGACTGAATGCCACGCTGATCTTGTGATCAGCAAAGCCAGGGCAAAAAAAAATGTGTTCTTGAAGAAAAGACCTTCAAAAACATAATATCATCATCCTTGCATGCAAAAGTTTGTTATCAAAATAAGCAGGGACTGGGATGTATTGAGATAGCTCCTCCATACACAATCTTGTCTGTAAGATCTCCTAGGTGTCAAACTTATGAAGATGAGCTTTCTCTTATAGACCATATGAGTGAAGAGGATGAAGAGGAGATAATGAAGAATGTCTACGAGAAGAGTGAAGAAGAGCATCCTAACAAGGGTCACTATTCTCCTGAGGAGAGAAAAGGAGTTGGGATGACCAAGTTAAGAAGGAAAAACTTTATCAGAAAGGCCAAGAGGAAGTCCAAGAAGGCTCAAGAGATCAAGACCATCTTTAATTATATGCAGAAACAAGTTTTTATCTCTGCAGGTTTTGAGGTGGTTATGGCTGAGGAATCAAACTTGAACTCTAGTACCAGGGGTTCAGTTCATGTCCAAATCATCCCAGCATCAGGAAGAAGGCTGATCAATTATGTACCACTGCTACACAACTTGAACTATCTAGCTCCAAAGGTAGTTCTCACCCTAAAAGAATTGCCACATCATCTGAAAGATGAAGATAGAGAAAGAAAGTGATCAAGTTCAACTTTGTTCTTAAAGAAAGACTCTTTTGGAGAAAGAAAATAGACTGTGTTGCATATGCAAAAAAAACAATTTATTTGTGTACTATTTGAATAAGATAATAGATTAAACATGATGACATACATGTGTGTCGGGGAGTTGCAAGTTTATAGATGCGGAAAAGATATAAGAAAGCATATTAATGAAAACCTTATTCTGGCGGATTCTTGATCTTTCTCTAGCTTCATCTATAGAAATATTAAAGCCCTCAACATCAACCACCAACCCCCTTTCATTCTACCATCAACGGATATAAAAAAGATTATACATTAATAGTTAATAAAAATTGTAGAAGAAAATTTAAAAGAACTCTCCACACGCCTGAGTCAAATATAATAGGATCCATCATAAGTATCCTCCAAAACAAAAGCATCCTGCACCCAAGATATTTCTTCAGAAATTATGATACTTGTAGATTTATACCACTTGGTAGGAATTTAATATTGCTAAAGGTTTTCCAGATGCTTGATGTAAGTTTGACTTATGAAATATATATGCACAATGTATGATGATGTCTTTCCTATATTTGGTTCATGACTTCAAGTTGTACTTTGTTTCCCTTAATTAGTTTGGGTTGTACATGTACTTTGGTTTTTATTGGCTTCCTTGTCTAAATTTCATGCACTTTGGAGTTTACTTCCCTCAGTTAGTTGTTTGTTAAATCTTGATCAGGTGCTCTGGATGCTTTATGCACACTCAATGTATATGGACCAGGAAGTGTTTAAGGGAATGCAAACAAAGTGCAAAAGGAAATACCTTATACGGCATGACATGAGTTTCTTTTATAATTGTAGAGTCATTACTCATTGCATGTTAGACCTTGCATTACCACAAAGGGAAATAAATACCGAAATAATAAAAAGCATTGTAAAGAGAAAAGTATACTAAAGGAATAAAAGCATGTTAGAAATAATATTAACTTAAGTATTCTTTCGCATTCGTTTTTTAAATTATAAAAATATTGTCATTTCCCTTCTATGGTCACTAATATATATATTTGTGAATGGTATATGTGGTTAACTTAGGTGGGTTTTGTAGTTTGATTCCTGCCATGTTTATTGTTTTTTAATACATGAAAATACCATCTAAAGTTATTTTAAACCTTAGATGTCCATTTTCCGACCAAACCGGCATCAACAAAGGATAGATAAGCCCTAATAGTTTTATGTATCTGATTTTGATTCTATTTTGTGGTTTAAATCATACAAGGAGTTCATATCGAAACCCCAATTCATATTTTGTTGCTATGATTTGTTTACAATTGAATCATATGATTGTAGAGATGTTGTTTTTGTCATCTTTTGTCTAAGAAATCTGAACATATGAAGAAAGTATCATCATTGAAGTTTTCATCTTATCAGCATGTGGTATATTTGTTCTGTAGTATTAACTTTGAAAGTAACTTGGGTTTTCGAAGTTGCTTAATCGAAGATCATTCAAATATTAATGTTAAAGAAAATTCTTTGAATCCTCAAGCAAAGGTTTATAAGGTAGGAGAGAACAAACAAATAAAATCATTATGCTACGTACAGTAACCTAATCCTAGGGGTACAAACGAGCCGAGCCGCTTGTGAGCTACTCGAAATCAGATCGTTCAAAAGCTCGAAATGATCCGAGCTTTTACGAGCTCGACCGAGCTCGAGCTTGAAAAAAAGCTCATTTAGTTATCGAGCCCGAGCCCGAGCTTCACGTATCGAGCTCGAGCCGGCTCGCGAGCCTAAATGAGCCTTTTATTTATTTATTTTTATTTAATTTATTAAATATATTATATAAATAATATTCATTATATATAAAGTTATGCAGGACCGTTTAAGGGATGGTTAATACAACACTCACATATGCCGATTTCTGGTGGCGCACTCCCCACACAAGCACCACCCGACGAAGGGGGGACGGGTAAAGCTACAGGAGAGTGTTAGAACACTTAATAGATCAAATGAAAAACTTGGACTTTATAGTTTGATACTTAGAACATAAGCAAACAAGAGGCAGAACTAAGAACAACAACACACGGATATGGTTTTCAAGAATGTTAATATTACTTCTCAATTTCTTTTCAAGTGTTACAGAAGCATGAAAAAAGATACAAAAGTTTTAGATACTTTATACTACATCTTACAGCCGACCATACTTAGAAGGCCAGCTGGAAACATCAATCTAGACAACATAAGATCAATGTAGAGTCAAAAGGTAGATTGCCTTTTGATTAGTGACTATGACATGTCATAGCTCACATCCTAATATTTTACAAAAATAAAAGTACATAAAGTAGAAAATTTCATACACAAGACCTCAATGTACAGTTACATAAAGCATGGACCTTTCACGAACTTGTATAAGTTGGTGAGTCTTAGAGTTGTAGCGGAAAGTTGGTCAGCTTTATGAAAAGTATATCAGAGAAAGCAAGTTCTTCAAATTCTTCAGAAAAAATCTATCTTCACTTCTTTTGCTTCGGAAGACTTTGTCTTTGAACCTTCGGAATACTTCACTTTTGGCTTCGAAAGATATTGGACTTGGCCTTGGAAGATTCTACACTTAAAATATTTCTAAGGCAAGGTGTAAAACTTCTAAAAAACTTTTACTTTGCACTAAATGCATGCATGCAAGAAAGACTTGGGTTGTTTTGGGAGCATCAACCTTTCATTAAACTTTACAAACTCTCCCCAGGTTGATGCTACCAAAACATAGAAGTGTCTTCAAATATTGACAGTCCTCATCATGATCATGACCATTCCTGTCTTCATTGATTGGTTAGGATCACTCAGACTTTCAAAATACATTCTCATGTCAAAGCGATCATACAGAGGTAAGTTAAGCATGTCTTTCAAGAAGTAGACATCTTGTCCGCCTTGATATCTAGTGACATACCATTTGTCTGGATTAGCAGCAAAGGTCCAAGACAAGATGGGTCTTCCTGATGCAAGAGGCTCCACTTTAATTGTAGTTTGTTGATCAGCCTCTTCTTGCACTCTCTTAGGATGCTCTGACTCATCCTGAGGGTTGGAGGTGGATGACTTTGACTTCTTCTTCTTCTTCTTTGAAATGCGTTAGCAGCCATACTTTTCCTCCTCTTTGGGAACTTTAACTGAGAAGACTGGCCTTTAGCACCAAGTTGTTCTGTCTTGTCTTTCTCAGTTGAGTCCTCTTCCTTCACAGGTTCAGAATGAGAGGAAATTGGACCCTTCTGTGGATCAAAAGATGAAGCTTGCTGAGGTCTAGGTTATGTTGTCTCAAATTGTTCTACCTTAACCTTAACTTCAGGAGGAGCTTGACTTAGTGGGGAGTGTAAGTCAACAAGCTCTCCTATCTTGATCTTCTGCTTCATCACCCTGATATGCTCATCCATGGTGGATAGAGACATTGGACCAAGCCTCCTTCCATAGAATCCATACAGCTTCAAGAAGCTCATCATACTCTACCTATCTATGGACTTCTTTTGACTCTTTTGGATGATAACTCTTGACTTTACAGCTTCTTCCCTCATATTTCCCTTTGTAGCATTTTGTTCTTTGAGAACTTGTAGTTCAAGTTGCTTGAGGTACTCAAACTCAATGTACTCAAAGGACAAAGGAAGAATTGCAGCTGTCTGGTAGAGTCATGTGGCACTCAGGTAGTTGATCATGTTTTTTAAATCAACTTCTTTATCTACCTGAGGTTGTGGAGTAGCCACAGTCTCTTGCACATGGATTTCTTGAACTGGGGAGAGGGTAGGAGCATGTTTGTACAACCTTTTCCTCCTTCTTTCTTCTTTGATCTTGAGGAGCAACTCTGCATCCTCTACTTCCTTACTCTCCATAGACATTTCTATATCTACCAGTTCATTTAGTTCATCTAAGGGGATAGAGATGATATCATCTATATCATAGTTCCTTGTCTGCAAGTAGTTAATCCTGATTGTCCTCAACTCATCATTTTGAGTGTTTGGTATGTAGAAGCCCTAATTGCAGCTTCCATGAAGCCTGAGGACCTAATTGAACTTTCTCCCCTTAACCTCCTCTTCCTCTCTCTCTCTCCTCCTCCTCAATCTCCTCGGGAGTCAAAATCTTTTTCCCTTTGTCACCCACAGACCTTTGTGACTCAGGGTGGAGAAAGCTTTGGCCTTCATTGCCTGGGGTAGCATCCAGACTTTAGCCAGAGAGAGATTGTGAAGCACCTTCACCAGCTAGTGCATCACTGAGGGAATGGGATGTTAAAGCAATTGTTGTTATGACATTGCTCAAAGGCTCTATCACTGGGCCTTCAGTCAAAGTTTTACCTTTGAAGCTAGTCTCAAGGTCCACCTCAATATCCAGTTGACCAATGACATTACCTGATCGCATGTGTCTTCTCCTTTGACTGAATTCTTCAACAATACAGTCTTGAATTCTTTGAGCCATCATGTCAGCTTGTCTGGATTGACTTGGATTGGCAAGTGGCATGTTGACTAGATCAAGACCTTCATAGTAGTTCAAGGTCTGAAAGTTGAAGACCTCTTGTTGGCCTTGAACTCTTTGAAGTATCAGAGCTCTTCTATCAGCATCATACCTCCATCCTAAAATGTAGTTTGAAGATCCTTGAGATGGGGATGACATTGCCCTTGGAATACCCTCCTCAAACAACTATTAAATGAGTGAGTCCACATTAATGTGAACTTGAGGAGGTTTGTAACGCCACGAATAAAGTCTAAGCGAGCCAAAAATAAGGGGCTTAGAGGGGATTATTTAATGTAGATAAGATGGATATGGGTTATAGACCGAGTTAACCTTTCGGGTTATGTGTCCGGTGAGTTTAAGGTCCAGGGAACGTCCGGTATATATAAACGGATCAGCTTGAGCCACTCTCATTTGCAACTCAACACCAATTTCTAGAGAGAGTGTGTAGAGAGAGAAAGTGAATATTCAAGGCTCGGTTGATCAAGAGATTGAAGATCGGTGTTTGTGGGCATCCAAACAACAAGGAAAGACCAGAATCCAGGTAAGAAATATCATTAAATCGTTCCTTTTGATGTAAACCCGGATTCTAGGGCTTGGGGTTTTTGAAAATGGCAAAGAATCGCCCAAAACTCACGTTTTTGTGTAAGAAAACATGTAAGAAGCTTAGATATAGATTATTGGGTGATAAACCAAGGTTTGGGTGTAAAAGATTGAAGTTTTGGGTCAAAAATGGATTGGTTCGTAATTTCAGCCCGTTCTGCGAAACTGGGTGTTCATCCAGGGAAATTATGTAGTCATCCAGCAAAACTATGAAGACTTCCTGCGAAAGTATAGTTTCGCAGGTAGTTTCCCAGACATGGTTTTCCAACGAAAGTTGGGCGAAACTGGCAGCGAAGATACCAGCGAAACTGTTGGCGAAACTAGCAGCGAAACTGTTGATCTTGCAGCGAAATTAGGTAGAAATTAACTCCTTTGAGTGTTAACTTATCTGCGGGCTGCATAGTGTGACCCTTGCATTGAAAGCTTGATTGAGAAGCTGCTCACTGAGTCCAGGTGAGTTCTAGATTCCCTATTTCAAAGGTTTTAAACTTGTTTGGGGCTGGAAATGCATACTAAATATACGATTTAAATGACCAATATTTTAAGTGGTTTCAAAAGGAAGATCGATTTTTCTATAAGGAAATGCGCTACATAAATATGTGAAAATAAAAAATTTTCACGCTGACCTGGCAGCGCGACCCCAGCCAGGGGCGTTGCCCCTTGGACCCCACTAGGGGCTGCTGCCTCTAGGACCCCGCTGTCAGGGGCTGCCGCCCCGAACCCCCGTTGTCCCGCGGAGTATTAGTTATGTTTCTATGATGACTTATGCTTGTTGTGCATATGTTTATGTATGTGAATGAACGGTGTATGATGTTTATGATGATGTGTGATGGTAAATGTTATGTATGATGATGTGTGATGATGTTATGCTTATGTATCATATGTTTCCTTATGTTCCTTATTACGTATTATGACGTGACTTTACGTGGTGTGATTATGATAATGAACGTATAGTATTATCTTAACGAAGCGAAAGATTTAAGATAATGAAAGTGGAACATAATGAACGAATGAAAAGTCTTGCAAGCAAATAGAAGAAGGTTCACAACTCCATGAGAGTTGTTGGAACAACAGTGTGTTTAATAGCGTGCGATTTTGGCTAACTCATAAGGGTTCATACACACAATAGGACTTACTCTTGGTGATTGCTCCAATACGTACGATGTGGTATTAACTGTGTGTTATGTAGCGTGCGATTTTGGCTAACTCATAGGGGTTCATCCACACAGTAGGAGTTAGTCTTGATGACTGCTCCAATACGTGCAATGTGGTATTAATTGTGTGTTATGTAGCGTGCGTTTTGGTTAACCCATGAGGCAGCGTGCGATTTTGGCTAAACCCATAAGAGTTCACACACACAGGGGGAGTTAGTCTATGTGACTACTCTATACGTGCGATATGTACAAAATGAACGATGATGGAAGATAATAATTATTACCTTGATGTACGTATAATGTGTGATCATGTGCGATAGTAAAGAAAATGTTTTAACGAATGCAAGGTAATATGATGTTTTTTTATAAAACTAGAACTTACTCAGCAACGCTGACTTGTATGCATTTTCTAGTTGGTAGGTAGATGTTGTTGAGGGTGGTATGGGGTGGCTACTTGGCTTGTTTTGGATGGCATCCATTTTATGTTGCGATAATGTTTTTGCATAGTAATGCGAACAAACGATATTTTGTAACGATTATGAATGTTGTATTATTTTACAAAAGCAATTATTTATATGATAGGAAAATGTATGAATTAATTCAGTTGCAATGTCTTAATAATGTTAAAGGTAAATCATATGTTTTATGTGCGATGATTAGCCAGTTGTGAGCGTCCTGGGAACGGGGCCTTACAAGGTTGTTGAGTATGGACAACTGCAAGTGAGGGTGGTGTGCCCTCTATGTCTATACTTTGTGAAGAACTCCTAGGTTTTGTGATTGCTGAAACTTTCTCCCCCTTTTTGGTAGCATAACCCACTTGCACAGGTGAGCTAGGAGTTAGGTCAATTACATCCACAGGTTCTTGTGTTCCAGAATAAGCTCTTCTTAAAGGTCTCTCAGCAAGTTGTTTCTTGAGATAAGATATCTCAAGTTGCTAATCATTGATCTTGTTTTGTAAGGTAGTCACTTGAAATTTCAAGTGACTGACCTTTGAAGCTAAATAGGTGTAGGTTTGTGTAAGTTGTTGCACCTTTAGACTTATGTTTCCCTCATCTTCATTAGAAGAATCATGGGGGTATGAGAGAATGGGACTAGAATCTTCTCTCTCACCACCAATATAGTATTCCTGGTTGTTGGTTTTCCCCTGTTCAATGAAATCTTTAGTTGAAGTGCCAATAGGCTGGGTTGTCATGGTTGAGGTTCTAATGATGTAATCACTTACAGAATTGAAAACCTCTTCCATATAGACCTCCTAAACAGGTTCAAGGAGGTCCACCTCAATGATGGTGAATAATGTGGGCTAGATAAAGGAGAATTAGGAGTACTGTTGGAGCTGTACAAGATAGTTTATATTATCAACACAGTCAAAGTCAACGTCACGATCAAAGCCAACAAAAGTCAAACCTGACACGTTCGAGATGAAGAACCGAGACGAGACGTTGAAGATTTAGATGACTAGGAGTTTTATTGTAATAAATATATTTTGTGTAAACAAAATATATTTTATATTGTTTTTAGTCATTTTTATGTTTTATATGTAATTTCATTAATTAGCCTAAGTCTAGGGGTTAAATGTAATTAGTGAATATTATATTCACTATAAATAGCCTATTTGTTATTAGGATTAGACTAATGGTTGCATGACTAAGAGATTGGGATTACTTGTAAACATCGTTAGCAATCAATTGAAGATCAAAGGGGTTTTGATTGTTCTTATCATATTTTGATCTAATTCTTCATGATTTGATTCAAGTGTGATTATCATGGATCTATAATTTGGTATCAGAGCCATTTTGGATCAAATTCACTGAAGATTTAAAGATTTTTAGAGAGAGAAGTTGAGGTTTTGGTTGTTTTTGTTCAATATCAAGTTTTCATCAATTTTAGATCAAATTCGTGTGTATTTGATATGGAATTTGCTTGAATTTTGTTGGTTGTTGGTTGGGGAAGCTCTGTTAATAATCAGATCTCAAATCCATTGAGTTTTTGATGATTTCAGATTGATTTCGTGTTGAAAAAGTTTTTCAGCTTCGTTTAGCGAAATTATCAGTTCATCCAGCGAAACTACGAGTTCTTCCAACGAAACTACATGGGTTATCTTCATTGAGGTTGTTTTCTGCTGTCGTACGAAACTAGTTTCATTGAACGAAAGTTCAACAATGCTTGTGGGTGATTTACAAGCGAAATTGCTGCTGAAAGTATCATTAAACGAAAGTTCAAGCTTGTTTCGTGCAAACTTGTCGGCGAAACTAAGTTGTTTTGGGCATTTGGCTAGCAAAACTGCTGCCGAAATTTCCAGCGAAACTACTGTCGGCTCAGCGAAACTTGAGTTCACAGCGAAACTAGCTCTGCGAAACTATAATTTCGGTGAAACTATCATTTCTTCAGCGAAATTCGAATGTTAAAGATGACTTTTTCCCCTTAGTTGGGATTAATTGAGTTCATCCAGATAAAGAAATATTCACTGATTTTGCAAGATTTATAATAAAAAAAACAAGTTGACCCGGCAGCTTGACCCCAGTTGCTAAGATTGTCTAGCGTGACATTTAAAAAATAATATTATTCCCGGGGGAGAATTATTTTATAAATTTTGGGAAAAATATTTTTGGAGGGGTTAATTGCAATAAAAAAATAAAATAAAAATAAAATAAAAATAAAAAAATGGCATTTGGAGAACTGTTTAAACTCCTTCAAATCTGATAATCTAACAATTGCACAATGTTGGTTTGATATTTTTGCAGCTTTAAAGAATGAAAGGATGTCTGATTTTCTTGATCGTTTTCTGTTGGTGGCAGACAATCTGAAGAAGTTTGATGCCCAATTGGGAAATCATAAACAAGTTCTAAGATTGATTGATTCCCTCCCATCAGAATGGGGCTCACACGGCAAGTCGATTAAACGAGATAGAGGTTTTCGGGATTACAAACTAATGGAGGTGATCAACAAACTGAAAGAAATGGAGTTGGATATCAAACGTCGTGAGTACTATGAATCGACATATCTAACTCCAAAGATCACTTCAAACTCTAAAGAGAAAAAAGAAGAGAGATCAGATGCTAGCACCAATTCTGACGGTTTACCGAAACCTAGGATTGAAGAGGTACAAGAGGAGCTTAAGTAGACATTAATGGGTAAAGGTGGAGCTGAGTTGAATGATGAAGTTTTTGATGCTGAGAAGGAAGAGGAATGGAAGCGAAATACCAGAGTTTGCAACTACGAAAAGGCTTTTACTGCTGAAAGAGTTATCCTGGATCTTCAATACGAGACAGATCAGGATATGTGTTCTTCTGCTTGCAAATTTAGGCTATTTGGTGTGTATAAAGCTAATAGGTTACTTTTAAATAACCAAAAGGAATTAACCATCATAAACGTAGAACTTAAAAAGAATGAAGCCAAGTATTTCATAAAATTAAATGAAGCTTTAAAAGAAAATGATCATTTAAAACGAACTCTTCTTGAACGAAATACTGAAATTAATCTTTTAAACGAAAGAGTCACGTTGGCTGAATTTGAAACAAGCAAGCTTAAAACAAAGCTTGATAGATGGACCATATCCGGAATGAAACAGGAAGAGCTACTATGTAAACAAAGGGGAGCTAGGATTAAAACGGGAGTGGGCTATGGTGAAAATCCATACATCTATCCTCCTCCTAGCACTCATTTTTACTATCCTATGCCTCAACCTCATCCATCTAATGATTTGATTGAAGCTTCTGAAACTAATAGTTTAAATGCAGGTTTAAGCAATGTTAATCTTAAAGAGGTTAGAGATGTGCAGGATTCTCCTGTAGGTTTGGGATTCCTCAAGCAGGAGTCTGATAAGAAGATTAATAATGATTCCACCTCTGATGCTCCAAAACCAATATCAGTTGCTTCTCCAACCTTCTTCAACAAATTCAAAACAGGTAATATTCCTTCGTTTGTTCCTGTCAGGTTTGTAAAAGAAGGAACATTTGTCGAATCATCAAGCAATCAGAATCTTATTATCAAAGTCGACATAATAGGAGATGTCAATCAAGATCCGTTGGAAAAAGATTTGTGTATACGAGATTGGATAAGCTCAGATGATGAATCAATCACAGAGGAGCGTGTTGGTTCCTCACAGATCAAGATATCTCCTGACATTTTCAAGTCACAAAAGATTCCAGAAGCTGAATCAAGACAAATACGGATCTCTTCTCCAATTGCAAAACAACCAAGTCAATCAGTGAAGATCGTATACCCTGTTCAACATAGCAAACGCCAATACAAGCAAGAATCTGCAACAACCTCAAAGCAATCTCCAATTCCAAATGCTTCACACGGGACTACAAAGCATCAAAAGCCTTTCAAGGCTTGTTTTGAGTGTGGAAAAGAAGGTCACGTGGTAAAGAAATGTCCTCAGAGGCTTGCTACGGATGGTAAAGGCAAAACGAATTGCTTCTCCAGCTGTAAGTCTACAAAGAATGTTCCAGATGGTAAAGGCAACACGGGTTGCTTCTCTGGATCAAGAGGTAAAAAGCACACGTCTTTGAATGGTTGGATGAAAAATTTTCCACCCAAATCTTTTCATGTGAAGCCGGTTTCACATAATACAAAGACGAAAATAACCAAAGGTTCAAAACCAAATTCTTTTCCTTCTGGTCTTAAACAGAAAATGTTTTCCAAATTTAATTCGTTCAAATCCAAATTAATTTAATCGAAACAAATTTGGCAAATTAAAAAGAAAGATACAGATATCCCAGACTGTTTGAACGGTTGTGTGCAGAAGCAGGTTTCTTATATTGATGAAAAAGGAACTTCCAGGACTACGATGGCCTCGGTTCCCCTTTCAAACTAATCTGTTAATGAGTGCAGGAACAATTCAGGAGGACTGTTAGTAATCCGGTTTACTGACAAAGATTGTTCCTAATTCAAATTTGAGGCGGAACAAACAGGTTAAGGTTACAGTATTTTATTAACAATCTGGAATATTTATTACACAATCACCGTTTTCACTTCACAATCACTGCATATTTCTTGAGAATTCATTTTTTATATTCATATCAGTATAGTTTGGAAGACCTTCTTCGGTAAATTTCTATTTTTGTACAGTTTTATAAAAACAAAATTAAAAAATTAAAAAAATAAAAATTAAAATAAAAATAAATTAAAAAAAAGTAAAAAAAACAAAAAAAAATATAGGTTTACAAAAAACATTAAGGGGAGAGTATAGTAAATAAAAATAAAAAGAGAACTGGGAACTTGATTCGAGATGACGAGAAATGATTGTATATCTTATTCATATGCTTGTTCTTGTAATACTTGCGTTTTAAAATGAGAGATGATAGTAACTGATGTTGATATCAGATTTACATCTTATTTTTAATTGCAATTAATAGAAAAACAAACAGATTCTATAATGATATGCTTGGTAGACTCAGCCTGAAGAATAAAGTGAACAGCAGCATAATGATTTAAATTAAAATATATGCTTAAGGATGTCTGGATTTACGCAATCATTTTGGCCTGCACAAAACTGAGTCCCGACAAAAATTGGATTGAGAATTGATCTTTCACCCATCATGATACACATCATATAAGCCATATCTTTGAGCCATGATTGGTGTATTTATGTGTCTAGTGTTTGTGCTAATCTCCTCTGCTGTACGGAAGTACTGATCTGGAGTGATGATCTTCTTTGCTGTACGATAGTACTGACCTGGAGCTCTCATCAGCACATGATTAAATGGTCATCTCTTTTGTTATACGTGAGTATAAACCTGGAGCTCTCATCATTTTGGTCTAAGTAGTGTCAAATCATCTAAACGATGAATTCATCACAGAATGCAATATTCTGTTGATAATCACTTGCACACTAATGCACAAGCCTTGCTCTATAATGATTGTAACAAAACTAAAGGAATCCTGAGGTTGGATGAGGGTTTTTGTCAAATGATTGTGGGGTCCTAGCATTCTAAAGTATTTAATCGAAACTTAACGAATCATTTGTTGCTTGTTGAAAAAGATAGGGTATGGGCTTAAGTGGACAAACATATCAGCAATTGTTGTTAATCTGTTTGAGAATTTAAAAATCATTCAAAGACTGTGATTAGATTCAGTTAACAGTATGATCTCATTGCTTGTTGATGATTAATTTCATCTTTGTGCTAAAGTATATCTTGAGGATGTGATCTCATTATCGATTCAGTTCTCGGTTATAAAAAAATAAATTAAAAATATATATTATAATAAATGTATATAATAAATTTTCATTTCAAAATTTTTTTAGGTCTTCTATATTATGTTGTTATAATGTTATCATTTTTCGTGCATTTCACATAATTACGCACAAACGAACACGGGTTTGCTTGTTTTCACACATAGATAAACACAGGTTTATTTTGCTAAAATGAAATGATCTAATTAGAAATGTCGAGATTGTGTTTGTGAATGTGTTTCAGATTTGTGCTGTAAGTAATGGCCGATCATCAGTTGAGCAGTGTACCTGATCAGAGAACCTATTCCTCAAGTTTGCAGAAGATACCGAGCTAGGAATCCTCCTCCTACATCTTCTGAAGCACTCGAGATTAGAGATTGGGGAAAGTTGTTCTAATATCTTCTTAAATGATGCACTCAAAAAGGGGGAGCATATAAATAGGGGGAGCTTATGAGATGAATATTTTTTCTCATCTAATTCAAAAAGCTTTAATTTGAAGATCTTTCTATTGTTGACTTCTCGGTGCTGATTTCGTTTGAAGACGTTGATAATGATAGACTAAGAGGGAGTATTGTTGGAGCTATACAAGATAGTCTATATTATCAACACAGTCAAAGTCAACAAAAATCAACATCATAGTCAAAGTCAACAAAAGTCAAACCCGACACGTTCGAGACGAAGAACCGAGACGAGACATTGAAGATTTAGATGACTAGGAGCTTTATTGTAATAAATATATTTTGTGTAAACAAAATATATTTTATCTTGTTTTTAGTCATTTTATGTTTTATATGTAATTTCATTAATTAGCCTAAGTCTAGGGGGTTAAATGTAATTAGTGAATATTATATTCACTATAAATAGCCTAATTGTTATTAGGATTAGACTGATGGTTGCATGACTAAGAGATTGGGGATTACTTGTAAACATCATTAGCAATCAATTGAAGATCAAAGGGGTTTTGATTGTTCTTATCATATTTTGATCTAATTCTTCATGATTTGATTCAAGTGTGATTATCCTGGATCTACAAGTACTCATATCTCTTTGAGTAGGGGAAGAATAGAGAGACTCATGGTACCACTGAATCCTATGTCTTCATCATCATAGAATTCTAGGTTGGGAATTAGTTGGTTTAGCTCAAGAGGTTGGGGATGGTAACTTTCCCCTGAAGGTTGTTCACTAGAGTGTTGAGCCTCTGACTAAAGGCTTAAGGCTGATGGGCTAATGAGCTTATTAGGCTGAGAAACCTCAGCACTGATTCTTGATGAGATGGGACTGGTTTACTCTTTAGGAAAAGTGAGAGCTCCAATGTCTACTTATTCTTGCAAGGGTAGTGATGAGCCTGCACAAGCTTAGGAGCTTGTGTAGGGGTTTGTTTGGGTTTTCTTTGGTAGGTGAAGATGATTTGTGGTTGTCTTTGTGATTGGATGGTAGAAGGTGTGGGTTCAATTGTAGCTTGTGTTACTAGGTTGTCACCTTGAGCAATGAGCTCTAATAATTTTTGGACAAGGGTTGTTTCTACCTCAGAGAAGCCAACAATTGGCTTCTTTGTTGTTTTAAAGATGTCGAGTTTCATTTGTCCCAGTTTTAGAATATTACCTATCCCCATCAACTATGAGCCCAGTTCACAGTTGAGAATGTGTTGAACATATCTCAAACATGTAATACTCTAAGGAGTCCAAATTTGCAAGTAAATTTGTATAAACAAACTATGAGTACCAGAATTTGACCCCTGGACCATTCCATAAACTATAAAAGGAGAGATCTTTAGGAATCCAGACCCATCCCCCATGCTTGCTGGATAAGCTGTGGATGACCACATAAGTAGGTACTTCCACTGGGATGAGACCTTTCCTTTCTTGAAGGTCTTTACAGAGAAATCTCCCTCATAGCCCATCTGCTCAAAGGAATGATTTACAACTTCCTTGGGGAAGGACAATTCACCTTCTTCATCATTCAGCTGAAGGTGGGTATTGATGATGGCTGGAATGATAAAGATTGTCCTCTCCTATACTATGGCAGACAGTGCCTTCTCCCTATCCATAATAACCTCTTGACAGGTCTTCTAGAATTCCAAAAGCTGATTCTCATAGATGGAGGATCAATGGTTAGGGAGGTGAAATAGTTTGATAGAGTAAGAAATTGACAAACCTCTGAAAAACTAGAATCTTTCTCAGAGTCCAACAGGGCAACCTGATTGTGCTGCATGTGGAGTTGCATGGAGAACTCAAGGTTTTTTTTGTTGTTAAGGTTGGCCATTTGAGAAAGCTGAAACGTGAAGGAAGATAAAAACAAAGTCGGTTGTGGGTTAATTTAGGTTTTGGAGAGTTCAGATGAAGAAGATAGTGAAAGAGGGGGAACCATTGGGTATATATATATATGAATTGGATCTGAGACAAAGTTAATGAAAGATGATAAACTTTGAAATCCGGATGTCGGTCCCACCTCTAAAAACTGCCCAAAAAGGTTGTTTTCTTGGAACTTGATTATCTTCCGAAGGTAATTTTACTTCGGAAGTTTTGATAAAAAGCTTCCGAAGCCAAAAATGGCTTCGGAAGATATTTCAAAGAGTTCAGAAAATTTTCCTTCGGATGAGATTAAAACTCAGAGTTCTTATTCTAAGGAAAATAAAACGTCCGAGACTTAATTGCTTTTGGAAGAAAATTGTTCTTCAAGAACATGTAAGTACTTAAAAATGATTTTAAGCTTCAGAAAATATGTTGGAAATTTCTTCCAAAGAGTAAAATGATCAAAAATTTCAAGTCTTAGGAACATTATTTAAAAAAATATTTTCTTCCAAAGTAAACAAGGGCTTATGATGATGATTAAATAGACAACTTAGGACACACAAGTTTTAGAAATAATATGAGTTAGTTTTAAGAAAAGCTACTCAAAGTTAATCATCCAAATACTTGATACAAAATATTTAAATCTATGCTCATCAAAAGCTTTGGTGAAGAGATCAACATATTGTTCATTTGTGTTAACTTTGACTAGTTTGATTAATCCTTTTCCATAGTTATCTCTAATTAAATGATGCCTGATATTTATGTGTTTTGTCCTTGAGTGATGCACATGACTCTCTGTAATAGAGATAGCATTGTTATTGTCTATGTGGATGGGAGTCTCTTTAAAGTTGAATCCATAGTCCAACATTTTATTATGAATCCAAAGCACTTGAGCACTATAGCTAGCAGCAGCAATGTATTCAGCTTCAGCTGTTTATACAGACACACAGGATTGTTTCTTGCATTGCCAAGAGACTATCCTTCCACCAAGGAACTGACATCCTCCTGATGTAGATTATGCAGTCATATTATAGCCACCAAAGTCACTAAATTTATATGCATACAAATTGAAGTCAGATTTGTTTGGATACCAAAGGCCAAGTGTTGGAGCACCTTAGAGGTATCTTAGAATCCTCTTGACAGTGACCAGGTGTGATATTTTGGGGTTGGCTTGATATCTTGCATAAATATATGTGGCAAACATGATATCAGGCCTAATAGTTGTAAGGTACATAAGAGACCCAATCATAGCCCTGTAAAGATGTTCATCCACACCTCCCCCTCAAGATCAGGTCCAAGGGAGTGGTTTCTGGCTATGGGTGTCTTAGCAACCTTACACTCAATCATGTTGAATCGTGTAAGTATGTCTTGTACATACTTTGACTGACTTATGAAGATGCCACTGTCAACTTGCTTCACTTGAATTCCTAGAAATAATTTGAGTTCCCCCATGACACTCATTTCAAATCTATTCTTCATCAGCTTCTCAAAGTCTTTGCAAAGCTTTGGATTGGTTGACCCGAAGATAATGTCATCTACATATACTTGAAATAGTATTAAGTCCTTCCATGTTCCTTTTATGAAGAAGTTTCTATCTATAGTACCCTTTTGTATCCGTTTAGATACGGGACAGTCTCATAATGTTCCTTGGAGTTATTATGCGCCTCTGCATCTAGCACTGGGTAGACCTCATACAATAACTGTCCTAGCTCTACCGTATCTTTTGTTCATTTCTTCTGCAATAATAAACAAAACACTCTTTGATTATGGATCTACTACCAGAAATTCAATGCGTAATCTCAGCATCAATGTGTATTCCTGAATAATCTCATTTTTCAATTATTGAATCATTTCATTTTACAAGTTCAATGTTAGCGAGATTAGTCAACATTTTATGTTTCGATGCAACAGCAGATGCTATTTGTAACAAGTAGTTTTGTTGGTTGGATAATTGGTCACATTTTATTCATGAAATGGATTGGATTGCTATTAGTTTGGATACGACAAAATCGATCTATTCGGAAGTACATTCGATCTAATAAGTACCTTGTGTCAGAATTGACAAATTATATGTCTATGGCTGGTATCTTTAGTATTTTATTATTAGTTACCTGTGTCTACTATTTAGGCAGAATACCGTCACCCATTTTTAGTAAGAACTGAACAAGCTCGACAAATGGAAGAAGAAGAATTTGATAATAACAAAACGGTTGATTATATGTATGGGAATCAAGAAAATTTGAAGTTCAAAATACTTGAAAAAAAGAAAAAGATGAAGAAAAATACTTTTTTTTGTTTGAAAAACCTATTCTGACTTTTTTTTTCGATTATAACCGATGGAATCGTCCATTACGCTACATAAGAAAGAGAAATAAAAAATTTAAAGGCTTTGTAAGAAAAGAAGCCTCGCAATATTTTTTTTATACATGCCAAAGTGATGGAAAACAAAGAATATCTTTTACATATCCTCCGAGTTTGTCAACTTTTGGGAAATGATAGCAAGAAGGATATCGTTGTCTACATTAGAAAAACTCTCCCCTGATGAACTATACGCCGAGTGGCTTTATACCAATAAAGATAAAAATAACAACTTAAATAATGAATTTATAAATAGAATTGAGGCCTTAGAGACAGTAGTTCTTTCTCTAAATATACTTGAAACAAAGACTAGATTATATAATGCTGAGACTAAAAACAAAACCAATTGCCTAGTTAAAATGTATGATCCCTTTTTGAATGGGATGTATCGTGGAAGAATGAAGAAATTGTTTTATTCTTCAATCATAAATGAAACTTCGATAGAAATTGCACAGAAACCGCTGAACTAAATAAAATTCATGATATCCTTCTTCCCTATCCTAATTCTTCAGAAAATGAACAGAAAATCGAAAGATCAGAAAAAAAACAAGTAAAAATTGATTCAAATAATAGGTTAAAGTTTTCATTGAACGCAATTCTAACTAACTCTAAACGTGAAAACAACTATATTTTAATAAACGAAATAGGTAAAAAACCCCCTCGATGGTCATACAAATTAATCAACGAGTTGGAACAATATTTTAAAAAACGACGAAAAGAACAAGGCATAATGCAAGGGCTGGATCACCAGCTTCGAACAAGAAGATTTAACGTATAGCTTTTTTAACTCGTTCCAGACGAAGTTTTAAGAAGTCTCAATTCAAGAATTATAATCTTTATAGCAAATTTAATAGAGATTCGGGTTTTATAAGTTATTTGGAAGAACCAGATTTTCGTCGAGCCGTAATCAAAGGCTCTATGCGTATTCAAAGACGTAAAATGGTTATTTGGGGACCGTCTCAAGGGAATCCCCATTCCCCGCTTTTTTTGGAAAAAATGGAAGATTTTCCTTTTCCTATATCTGACCTAATGAAACTTTTTTTTAATATTAGAGATTGGTTGGGTAAAAAGTCAGAATTCGAAATTTTAGATCAACAACTCCAAATAAAAAAAAACAACCAGGAAGACGCAATAGAATTCTGGGAGAACATTCCATATGCACAAAAATCAAGAAGTGTTCTGTTACTAGCTCAATCAATTTTTAGAAGATATATTAAATTACCCTTATTGATAATAGCCAAGAATATTGGCCGTATTTTATTACGACAATCTCCGGAATGGTACGAGGATTTCCAAGATTGGAATAGAGAAATTTATCTAAAGTGCAGCTATAATGGTCTTCAATTCTCCAAAACGGAATTTCCTAAAATTGGTTAAGAGAAGGTTTTCAGATAAAAATCCTATATCCTTTTCATTTGAAACCTTGGCACAGATCTAAGCTACGACTCTCTGATAGAGATCGAAAGGAACAAGATGATTTTGATTCTTGTTTTTTAACAGTTTTGGGAATGGAAACGGAATATCCTTTTGGTCCTCCGCGAAAAACACCTTCCTTTTTTGAACCCATTCTTAAAGATATAGACTATAAAGTCGAAATCAGAAAATTGAATTTTAGAGTTCGAAGAGCTTTAAAAAGAATAAAAAAAAAAGAAGCAAAAGCATTTTTATTTGTAAAACAAATAATAAAAGAACTTTTAAAAGGAAAGAAAATTCCATTATTTATACCGAGAGAAATATCTGAATCAAATGAAACTCAAATAGAAAAGGATTCTATAATCAGCAATGAGATAATTCACGAATCACTTAGTCAAAATAGCTCTACAGGTTTGACAAATTCTTCGCAGGCAGAAGAAGAAATGAAACATAGAATTGATAGAAGAAACACAATCATAAATCAAATAGAAATAATGAAAAAAATAAAAAAAAAGTAACGCCCGGAATAAAAAAAAATAAAAAGAATAATGGAGAATTACCCCCAAAAATTTGGAAAATATTTAAAATCAAAAATATTGAATTAATAGTTAAATTTTTCATTGAAAAAATATACATAGATATCTTTCTATGTATCATTAATATGCGCAGAATCGCTCTACAACTTTTTATGGAATCAACAAAAAAAATTCTTGAAAAATACATTGCCAATAACGAAACAAATCAAGAAAAGATTAATAAAACAAAACAAAATAAAATTGACTTGATTTCGACTATGACTATAAAAAAGGCTTTTGATAATCTTAGAAATAGTAAGCGGAAGTCACATATTTTTTTTGATTTATCTTACTTGTCACAAAAATATGTATTTTTAAAATTATCACAAACCCAGGTTATTCACTTCAATAAGTTAAGGTCTATTCTTCAGTATAATGGACCGTCTTTTTTTCTAAGAATGAAATAAAGGATTTTTTTGGAAGACAAGGAATATTTGATTCCGAAGTAAGACATAAGAAACTTCCAAATTCTGGAATGAATCCATGGAAAACTGGTTAAGAGGTCATTATCAATACGATTTATCTCAGATTCCATGGTCTAGAATAGTCCAATGGCGAAATGGAAACATCAATGCCAGACGTCTCAAAATAAGGATCTAAAGAAATGGTATTCCTATGAAAAAGACCAATTATTTGATTACAAAAAAAAACAA
>CM046037.1:17497066-17504566 GCA_025215565.1 Flaveria ramosissima
TCTCATGTACGGTTCTGCAATAGGGATGGGAACAGTGATGTTATCATCTACTATGATTATCTAACAGTTCAAGTACAGTTGATATAGTTGAAGCGCAGTCAAAATATGGTTTTTGGGGATGGAATTTGTGGCGTCAACCTATAGGGTTTCTAGTTTTTCTAATTTCTTCCCTAGCCGAGTGTGAACGATTACCTTTTGATTTACCAGAAGCAGAAGAAGAATTAGTAGCAGGTTATCAAACCGAATATTCCGGTATCAAATTTGGTTTATTTTACGTTGCTTCATATTTAAATCTACTAGTTTCTTCATTATTTGTAACAGTTCTTTACTTGGGGGGTTGGAATCTTTCTATTCCGTACATAGCTGTTCCCGAGCTTTTTGATATCACTAAAAGGGGTAGAGTCTTTGGAACAATAATTGGTATCTTTATTACATTAGCTAAAACTTATTTGTTCTTGTTCATTCCTATCGCAACAAGATGGACTCTACCGCGGCTGAGAATGGATCAATTATTAAATCTTGGATGGAAATTTCTTTTACCTATTTCTCTAGGTAATCTATTATTAACAACTTCTTCCCAACTTCTTTCACTGTAAAAAAAGACTTCTAGATTAACGACTTGTCTCAAACAAGAGAAAGAAACAAGTATCTTATTTTTTATACATATTCACGATATGTTTCCTATGGTAACTGAGTTCATGAATTATGGCCAACAAACAGTACGAGCCGCAAGGTATATTGGTCAAGGTTTCATGATTACCTTATCACACACGCGAATCGTTTACCTGTAACTATTCAATACCCCTACGAAAAATTGATCACATCTGAGCGTTTCCGCGGCCGAATCCACTTTGAATTTGATAAATGCATTGCTTGTGAAGTATGTGTTCGTGTATGTCCTATAGATCTGCCCGTTGTTGATTGGAAATTGGAAACTGATATTAGAAAGAAACGATTGCTAAATTACAGTATTGATTTCGGAATATGTATATTTTGTGGTAATTGCGTTGAGTATTGTCCAACAAATTGTTTATCAATGACTGAAGAATATGAACTTTCTACTTATGATCGTCACGAATTGAATTATAATCAAATTGCTTTGGGTCGGTTACCAATGTCAATAATTGACGATTACACAATTCGAACAATTTTAAATTTGCCTGAAATAAAAACTTAAGAACTCATTTTGATCTAAAAGAATGAAGGTTTTTGTTTGGTGAATAACTACAATTATATTCATAATTATATTGATTATATTGATTAGGCGGCGAGAATTGTGTTGTAATTTATATTCATATTCAAAATAGATTTCTTTTCTATAGTCTATATTGATGATTTGAAAATAGATAGACTCAAATTACTCTTTCGAGAGATTAGGCCAATCACTATATCTACATCAATCCATATCCATGAAAATGCAATTTTAAAAATTTAATAATTAAGAACTATTATAAAAAAGTAGAGTTACTTCTTTTTTCCTGACCGGGTCAATAAACTTATGCAAGATTTTGATTTATTTATCTCTTATTTTATATATAATGGATTTACCTGGACTAATACATGATTTTCTTTTAGTCTTTCTGGGATTGGGTCTTATATTAGGGGGTCTGGGAGTAGTATTACTTGCCAATCCCATTTATTCTGCCTTTTCATTGGGATTGGTTTTTGTTTGTATATCGTTATTCTATATTCTATCGAACTCCCATTTTGTAGCTGCTGCGCAGCTCCTTATTTACGTAGGAGCCATAAATGTTTTAATCATTTTTGCTGTGATGTTCATAAATGGTTCAGAATATTCCAAAGATTT
The DNA here is from genome assembly GCA_025215565.1 of Flaveria ramosissima. Classification (NCBI taxonomy): domain Eukaryota; kingdom Viridiplantae; phylum Streptophyta; class Magnoliopsida; order Asterales; family Asteraceae; genus Flaveria; species Flaveria ramosissima. The sequence continues at coordinate 17,498,874 of CM046037.1, forward strand.
CCATCTTTGGACCGTGGGAGATGGAGTAACTTCCGTGGTCTGTACAAGTCTTTTTGTTTCACTAATTACTACTATTTCAGATACGTCATGGTACGGGATTATTTGGACTACAAAAGCAAACCAGATTGTAGAGCAAGATCTGATAAGTAATAGTCAACAAATTGGTATTCATTTATCAACAGATTTTTTTCTTCCGTTTGAATTCATTTCAATAATTCTTTTAGTTGCGTTAATCGGCGCAATTGCTGTAGCTCGTCAATAATAACTCTTTAGAACAGTAAAACCCTTGTTATGAGCTATCACATGTATTTCTTTTTTTCTATTTGACTTTGTATATAAAATATAAATTCTTTATTAGTTCGATCTATTCCCAATATATTCCTTTATTCCATTACTCGTTATATTCTAGTCAATCCAATTGGTTAAATTGTTGTTCATATTGAAATGAATCGAGATTGATAAGGAGTTGGTTAATGATGCTCGAACATGTACTTGTTTTGAGTGCCTATTTATTTTCTGTCGGTCTATATGGATTGATTACAAGTCGAAATATGGTTAGGGCTCTTATGTGTCTTGAACTTATATTAAATGCGGTTAATCTAAATTTTGTAACATTTTCTGATTTTTTTGATAGTCGTCAATTAAAAGGAGCCATTTTTTCTATTTTTGTTATAGCTATTGCAGCTGCTGAAGCCGCTATTGGACTCGCTATTGTTTCATCAATTTATCGTAACAGAAAATCAACTCGTATAAATCAATCGAATTTATTGAATAAGTAATATTATCATATAAATTATCATTTTCATAAATTCATTCAAATTAGCATGTCTGCCACGTAAGATATGATCATGTTATCACAAAGATAAGAAATCAAAGTATTTTGGCACTGTCAATCCAGAAATAGATAAAAAAACTCGGGGAACTCATCGATTCATCTAGTACTAGTATTTAAATATATAATTCATTTTTCAATTTACTAGATTGAAACTTTATCACGTTCAAAAATGGATAGATCCAATGTCACATTCAGTAAAGATTTATGATACATGTATCGGGTGTACTCAATGTGTCCGAGCCTGTCCTACGGATGTATTAGAAATGATACCTTGGGACGGATGTAAAGCCAAACAAATAGCTTCTGCTCCAAGAACAGAGGATTGTGTCGGTTGTAAGAGATGTGAATCCGCCTGCCCAACAGATTTCTTGAGTGTTCGAGTTTATTTATGGCATGAAACAACCCGCAGTATGGGTATAGCTTATTAATACATTACAGAAACCCCTACTTGAGTCCATTTTTTTTTTTACCGCCAAAACCTGTGCTCAAAAATATCTTATTTTTGGGCACAGGTTTTTCTGGTCCAAGTGTATCTTGTCTTTACCACGAACAAATTTCCTTGGTTAACAATAATTGTAGTTTTACCAATATTTGCAGGTTCCTTAATTTTCTTTCTTCCCCATAAAGGAAATAGGGTAATTAGGTGGTATACTATATGTATATGCATGTTAGAACTTCTTCTAACAACCTATGCATTCTGTTATCATTTTCAATTGGACGATCCATTAATCCAACTAGTAGAGGACTATAAATGGATCAATTTTTTTGATTTCCGTTGGAAATTAGGAATAGATGGACTGTCTATAGGACCCGTTTTATTAACAGGATTTATCACTACTTTAGCTACTTTAGCGGCTTGGCCTGTTACTCGGGATTCTCGATTATTCCATTTCTTGATGTTAGCAATGTACAGTGGTCAAATAGGATCATTTTCTTCTCGGGACCTTTTACTTTTTTTCATCATGTGGGAATTAGAATTAATTCCAGTTTATCTACTTCTATCCATGTGGGGAGGAAAGAAACGTCTCTACTCAGCCACAAAATTTATTTTGTACACGGCGGGGGGTTCCATTTTTCTCTTAATGGGAGTTCTGGGTGTCGGTTTATATGGTTCTAATGAACCAACATTAAATTTTGAAACATCAGTTAATCAGTCGTATCCTGTGGCTTTGGAAATCATATTCTATATTGGATTTTTTATTGCTTTTGCTGTCAAATTGCCGATTCTACCCCTACATACATGGTTACCAGATACCCACGGAGAGGCGCATTACAGTACTTGTATGCTTCTAGCCGGAATTTTATTAAAAATGGGAGCGTATGGATTAATTCGGATTAATATGGAATTATTACCACACGCTCATGCTATATTTTCTCCTTGGTTGATGATAGTAGGCACAATACAAATAATCTATGCAGCTTCAACATCTCCCGGCCAACGTAATTTAAAAAAAAGAATAGCTTATTCCTCCGTATCTCATATGGGTTTCATACTTATAGGAATTGCTTCGATAACCGATACGGGACTCAATGGAGCTATTTTACAAATAATATCTCATGGCTTTATTGGTGCTGCACTTTTTTTCTTGGCAGGAACGAGTTATGATAGAATACGTCTTGTTTATCTCGACGAAATGGGCGGAGTAGCTATCCCCATGCCAAAAATATTTACGATGTTCAGTAGCTTTTCCATGGCTTCCCTTGCATTACCGGGTATGAGTGGTTTTGTTGCAGAAGTGATAGTCTTTTTAGGAATAATTACCAGCCAAAAATATCTTTTAATGCCCAAAATTGCCATCACTTTTGTAATGGCAATTGGAATGATATTAACTCCTATTTATTTATTATCTATGTCACGCCAGATGTTCTATGGATACAAGTTATTTAATACTCCAAACTCTTATGTTTTTGATTCTGGACCGCGCGAGTTATTTGTTTCCATCTCCATTTTTCTACCTGTAATAGGTATTGGTATGTACCCCGATTTTGTTCTTTCACTATCAGTTGACAAGGTTGAAGGTATTCTATCTAATTATTTTTATAGATAGTTTTCTTAAAGAAAAAGACTCCTATGATTTTTAAGAGTTGGTTGGCTAATGAAAAAAAACAAGGATTTTTATTCTCTTAAATTTTAAATTTAAATAAAGTAAAAACAAAATATGAATTTCAATTTTTACCCAATATACTTGGTCTTTGCGAGAACCGCGTGAATCACTATACTACTTGATTCGCATGGTTCTCGCCGGTTGAGACAAGATGTTTTATATACACTGTATTGCATTCTGTTTGTATTCGTAAGAACTTTTATTGAATTTAACTAGAGGTTAACGTAAATGAACCATAACTATGTAACCCTATTCCTAATAAATTGACCCCAAAATAGCATATCCAAATTATAAGAAAGCCTAGAGTCGCCACAATTGCGGAATTTGCTCCTTGCAAATTTTTATTTGTTCGAGTATGCAAATAAATTGCAAATACGATCCAAGTAATAAAGGCCCAAGTTTCCTTTGGATCCCAACTCCAATATGACCCCCATGCTTCATTAGCCCATACTGCTCCTGAAAGAATACCTATGGTTAAAAAGATAAATCCTAGGCTAATCACACGATAACTCCAATAATCCAATTGTTGAATAAATTGGGCCTTGTAATAATTCTTATCAGAAAAAAAAGAAGTGTTTTTCAAAATATTGTTTCTTTCATTCTTGTATTGGATTTCACCAAATGAAAATGACTCATTTAATTTTAATAAATTATTACTTTTAGAACTATAAAAAATATTTCTAAATGTAATGACTAGAAGTGCTACTGATAATAATGATCCACAAAGAAGAGCCGCATAGCTCAATATCATCATACTTACGTGCATTATTAACCACTCCGATTGTAGAGCAGGTACTAATATTGTGGGTTTGTGTATTTCATTTAAAAGACCCGAAGTAGCAAAGCCTTGGGTAAAAATAGTACTTGAGGCAGTTATTGTGGTTAAATAATTTTTTATTTTTTTGAAATACGGTACTATATGAATAAGGGAGAAACTCCATGAAAGAAAAATGAATGATTCATATAAATCACTTAGTGGGAAATGGCCTGAATAAATCCAACGAGTGATTAATAATCCTGTTAGACATAAAAAAGTAGCTATCATCCCCTTTTCTGACGAATCATATGGTTTTACGATTTCATTGCCCAATAAGGTTATCAAATGAAGTGTAATTACAATAGAAACAAGAGAAAAAGAAATATGAGTTAATATATGCTCTAAAGTTGAAAATATCATAAAAATGAAAAAAAGGGAGGGAATCCCCTATATTAATTAAGAAATAGAAATGGGGAATTTAATTTATTTTTATTATAGGATCTATTGGATCTCTTTTAGAAGACGGCATGCCGCCACTCGGACTCGAACCGAGATGCTCTAGCACTGCTTCCTAAGAGCAGCGTGTCTACCGATTTCACCATAGCGGCTTGCTCGAACTCATAATAGCCTATTTATATTCAATCGTCGAGATTGAACAAGTCAATTCAATCACATAAGTTTTTTTAGTAAAATAAGCTTTTTTAGTAAAGATTCAAATTGATAAAAAAAGAAGTTCAAAAGTCAATTTTAAGGTTCATTAGTTTCATTTTTTCTTTTTATTGTCATTATTTCTGGTTTATCTGATTTCATAAATTTGAAACAAAAAAATAAATTTTATCCATGAATTGAAAATATGTCTATTTTGGATTACTCCAAATTGACACATTTTTTGTACATAATATTGCAACAATTAAGTTCTTATATTGATTGGGCTGAAAATTGGAGATATATGTAAAACCCATTCCATATAGTAAATAAATTAATAAGTCAGAAAGTTATCCAAAAATTTTTAACACGGAATTAATTAGTTTCAACACTTCATTAATTTGAACTAAAAATCTTATATCTGGCCTTCCCGAGAAACATAAAAATTTTTCGTTATTGTAAAGGTCTATGGGGAAAATAAGACTCCCCGCCACATAAATTTGAGTGAAAATCTACTAAAAAGAAAGAAAAAAATTTTGTATTTTTTTCTTTCTTTTTTTAATTCAGAAAACAGAAGAATTCTTTTATAAAATCAATAATAAAATGAAGGGTCTATTTCATATTGATTAGAATCGGGACTGCCAATTGTTAATTTTATATTAACTTTGATATTAACAAATTACTGAGCCCGTTTTTTGAGTGAAATCCATTCTGATTATTCCGATATTTATATTTTAGGACTTATTTGTTTGTCGTACAAAAAAACTTTTGGAATTCCCGGTAGAAAGAGATTTCCCTAATGACAAAGCTTTTAACGCCGCCCCATAGCCTTTCCTTTTCCAAATATTTTTACGAATACGCTTTTTTGATATCGAAGTACGTTTTTTTGGAACTGCCATTTAAAAGTTACTCATTGTTATAGTTGGATGTGAAAGACATCTATTGTTCAAATGTTCAAAACGAATTCTTGTTTCTTTTTTATCTAAATAAGATTCTCTTCATAAAAAAGAAATATAGATATGTCAAATGTCAAAGATCCGTCAAAATTGGATCAAAAATTACTCGAAATAACAATAACAAAATTTTGATTCCATACACTATTCGTAAAACCAAACATTTTTGGTTTGGAACTTTTAGTTCTCGTTGTTTATCTCTCAAAGTTATATCTTTAGAATCTGCTTAATAAAATAAATAAAGAATCTAAAAGAAATAAATAAAGAATCTAAAAGACCTTTCTTTTTCTCATTCTATACTTTACTTTATTTACATGTAATAAAATACCTCAAAGCATTGTAAACTTTGCCTAATATATTGAGTCTTTTTTTAGTCAAACTTGAGCAAAAATACACCT
>CM046037.1:17512066-17574566 GCA_025215565.1 Flaveria ramosissima
CGATTTTGGAGTAACTAATTAAACAACTAGTCTTTTTATTAATTTGAGTATACTACATAACTACAATCCATATATGTGCAAAAACTAAAGTTTCCTTACTTTTAACGGTCAAAACTAACAATGTTAGTGGGATAAAGTCAACTAAGACTCTTTACATACTACATGGATGAAAAAAGTGATTTTGAAATAATTGAAGATAAAACGTTATTTAGACCAAATTACATGAAACAAAAAGGAAGTTTACTCTTTAAATTACTCGAATCGTCAATCAAAACTATGGATATTAGTTTCTGACACAGAAGTGTTAACACGACACGAGCCGACATAGAGTTAAACAAGTATGGGTTTGAGCTTGACATGTTTTGTGTTTTACACAGATAGACACCTTTAAGACACAATTAACTTTGTTTTTAGACACATTAAACACATGTTGGCCTGCTAATGAGATGATTATATATTTTAGTTAAAAAATAAAATAAAATAAAATAAAATAAAATACTTGCATTACTAAACGTTAACCCTAGTCGCCATATTTGATTTTCATTATTCATCTTGGGTGGTCAGTAGTCCACAAAACCATGATTCACAAATATTCAATGTCCGAATTTCTTTTAAACTTTCATAACCCTAGTCATCTTCATCTTTCATCTTCGGTTCACGAATCAAGATTTACAAAATAGTCCTCGATTCTCCCACTATGAGCAATAGGCTTGAGGTTCGTGAGGGATTAACAAAACATAATGGGAGGACAAAGGTTAAATTAACAATATGTATGTATATGTTATTGTGCTTTGTTGGTTGATGTGCCTCATTTTTTTCACTAAGAGCATCTATAGTGAAATCCCTAAAGATATAGAATGGTTGTGAGTGGTTGTGAGTGAAGAAGATAGAATATGTTATTGTTGATTAATATATTTGAAAAATCAGTGTTCAATCCTTATAAATTTTTTAATATTTTTAAAGTGGTTGTAAGTGATGAAAGAGAAAAAAAAATAATGATAAGTGTATAAAAAGTATTGTTTAATTGAAAACTATAGCACATTTAGTTAACATGACATGTTCACGTCTTGTTAATCAAACAGCTGGTCGGACCGTCACTATTACCTATCTATATATTATGAAGTCTTAGCTACATGGAATTTTTAGTTTTATGTTTTGGCCACAAAAGTTTCGTGGTTTCCATAATGGGCCCTTATATTTTTGTAAAATCTAGGATGTTTCTTAGTAGGATAACAATTTGATCGATCTCAATCAATCAAATATAGAATAAAGAGTAAATTACCATTTGCATCTCTGACGTTTGTTCATTTTAACCATTTTCAAACCATTTGCATCCGTGCGGTTTGAAAATTGCCATCTGACCCCTGACGTTTCATGTTATCTTCATTTGAGTCTATATTGTTTTATTTTTATTTCCATTTCAGTACAGAATACTAACACCGTTAGTTTTCCTATTACAATTATTGTTAAAAAGACTAAATACCTTCATCACCACCATGACAACTAACCATCACCATTTTCACAACCATCATCACCACCTCCACAGCTCCATCACCACCATCGCAACTCCATCACCATCACCACAACCCCATCACCACCACCGCAACCCCATCACCACCACAGCAGCCCCATCACCACCACAGCAGCACCCATCACCACCACCGCAGCCCCATCACCACCACCACAGTCCCATCACCAGCATCGCAACCCCATCACCACAACCGCAGCCCCATCACCACCATCGTAGCCCCATCACCACCACCGCAGCCCTCTACACACCGATTCACCAGCCAACTTCACCACACTCAAGGCTTCAAAAACCTCAATTTCACCAGCATCCACCAGACTTTTACGATTAACACGATCAAACACATCCATAGGATGATCACCTCTGTTATTCTTTTCGATCTCCATAAGCTTCAGAACATGATCAACAGCCTCCTTCGCCTCTTCCTCCACTCCGCAGCCTCCTTGGCCCTCCAATCAGCTTCCGTAAGCGCCGCCGCTTCAGCTCTACTCATCAACATCGACGATATCTCCGCCGCAGCAAGCAACAATCTCGCATCAGACACACCAATCCCCCAATCATTATTATTATTATCATTATTATTATTATTATTCCATTGGATGGTTTAGGGTCAAAAACAAGGTAGTTAGGGTTTAGGCAGGGGCGGTGGGAGGATGAGGGGCAATTGGGGCAGAGGAAGGGGTGTGAAAGGGGAAAGATGGTGAGGCAGGTGGGGTAGAAGGATGTGGGGTGGAGGCGGAGGACGCAGGTGGTGCAGAGGCGGTGGAAGGTGCCGGAGAGGCGTATGTGGTGGAGGATTTTCCGATCCCCACGACGGTAGTGGCCGCAGGTGGTTGTGGTGGTGGGTGGTTGGTGGTTGTTGTTGGTGGTGATTGGTCGTTCATTGTGGTGGTACGATGGATCGTGAACAATGGTAGAGGGTTTTGTGAGGGTTTTAGGGTTATACGTGACGGAGATGAGATGGTGGTTGTGGTTCTTTTAGTCGTTGAGGTGCGCGGGCGGCGGTGCGACGACAACGACGGTGCGGCGGCGGTGTTTGCAGCGACCACGATGGTTGTGGTGGCAGTGGTGGACACAAAGAGGGAGAGAGAGAGAGACATAGAGAGAAGATGAAAGGGGTGGGGTTTGAGTAGATGAGGAGTATTAAATAAGAGTATTTTTGTCATTTCACTAAAACTAACGGAAAAATCTAACATTGTTAGTGTATTGGACTCAAATGGAAATAAAAATGAAACGTCAGGGGCCGGATGACAATTTTGAAACCGTAGGGATGTAAGTGGTTAAAATGAACAAACGTCATGGATGAAAAATGGTAATTTACTCTAGAATAAATGATGATTGATATTTGTAAACACACGTGCACAAGTTAAAATCAATGAACAATCATGTAAATAAAAGATCATTCTCTCATTCAACACAATTGCTTACAAGCTTTGAAGAATATAAATTGATAAGTGATTCAAAATACATAACTAAGCAACTATTTATACTACAACAAAAATTTTCGCCTCAATTCCCAAGTTCTCACACCCTAAAGTTCACGCATCACTTGATGTTCTTGCATGGATCTTGATGTATTCACACGAATCAATTTTTTTTTTATTTTCGACTCTCTATATTTGACCTCTACAATTTGCCAATTTATTTTAGTAATAAAAATTGTTCTAAATATTGTATCACAAATATGTGAAAACTTGCGTTAATTTGACACATTTATTAAATTTATTATGTTATGTTGATATTATTTCTTCTTTTCCGTTTGCTTGATATCTGTGAAAGTTGTTATTATACTTTTTTGTATGTATTTGAGTACGTGGTGTAATTACCCGCGCGAATCTAGGGGCGAAGCTTCATGGGGGCCGGGGGGGGTCCCTCGTCCCTCCTCTTTTTTCGTCAGTAGTGTAAATTTTGTCTCGATAGTATAATTTTCGGTCCGGTAATGAATTTTTTTAATAAATATAGAGTCCGTCCTCCTAAAATCCTTTATTTTCGTCCCCGCCCCATTAAGTTTTGGTTCAAGCTCCGTCATTGCGCGAATCATTTCTAGTTCACATAATTACACATTTCAAACCCAAAATTTCCCACCAGCAGTTCACTTCGTTGCATTACGGACAAAGGTCCGTCAAACTAGGATGAATAAAGCGATTACGTCGTAGAATTTCCGATCATCGTGTTTGCTTCCAGGTTAGCAAGCAAAATCTTAACTTTCAGCCTACATCTGAACTAATTTTATTTTCGATCGAACGATCATGTGAATACTAATTGTTGAAACCCTTTGTTTCTTCATCAAACATGTGAATTTAGGGTTTCTTTATAGGAGATTGACGACTTTGATTGCAAATTCATGCCATAATTAGTTTTTATAGCTCAATGTCATGGTTAAACATTTGAATTAGGGCTTTCTTATAGAAAATTTACCATTGACATCGTCACATTGCGGGTGCGAATCATAACTTTTTGTTTTTATTAAGAATCATTGCGGTTTATTTATACATATATAGATTTATTGAACTTATACAGTAACCAACATTAGAGAACTGGATATTACATGTTTCCTTACACAAGGGATCAAAGAGAGAAAAGGAATATTACTTTTAATAGTGATGATTGTTTTTTTACTTGACCTTCTTTTTGCACTTTCTGTTGACTAAAAATATGATCTTCATGTCTTTAGCTTCAATGGAACATTGAGAGAATGCTGCAATGGAAACAAAAGATTAGATTGTTTTAGGGTGTTTGCATATAGAAGGGGTCAGGGGTGGGGATTTCAATCCCTTTCAAGTTTAAAAATAAGGAATAGGATGCTTTGTTTATTTGTTATTTTCATTCGTTGATGTTGCGAATAGAATGTTATTTAAGGAAATGTTTGAGAATCTTTTTTTGGCATGTCTGTCTTCTCATACCTATGCTTTGCTAACATATCACTACATGTTTGCATGTGTTCTTGTTTTCATGGTGTTGAAATAGATTACATATATGATGTAACTAAAAGTAAATTGCTTTTGTTTGACGTGGCTAAGTCTTTGAACACCAAGGATATCTAGGAAGTTATTTGAGAATAGCAATGCATCCACCGTATTATCTGTGTTTTGCTATATGTATAAACTGTTTGGAAGTAATATCAATTAAATGGGAATAGGAATATGCATGCAGAAGTCACAACATTACTGACCATATTAAATGAACACTTTACCTGATGGTTGGAATGCAATCTAGGCTAGCGTCTGTAGTTGGGGAAAGGAATATTTCCGGACTCGATATGCCTAAGATCTTCTACGAGCACTTCATAATGTCTTTTCACTTCTTCTGCAGTTTTACCACCCACTGCGCGTGCAATTTTTTCCCAACGGTCAGGGGTGTCTTTATCATATACAGCAAGTGCTTTTTCAAATAGTTTGTTCTGCTTAGGTGTCCATGAGGAGCTGGAGCAACTCGAAGAGATGGAATTTGATGCCATTGTTGCACTTGAAAACTTTTAACAAATAATATATTGAAGTAAAACTTGTCGGTGAATGTGATTGTTGTTTCCACAGCAAATGAAAATCAGGAAGATGGCGTGAACTCGAAGGTTGATATGGAGGATGTTATCATTTATCAAGGGATACTTCTTATATATAGGAAATAAAAATGGTGGGGTTTGTCCAGCAAGAAGAATATATTTTCCATGTACCAAAAAGTGAGTTAATTCTTATTATCTTTTACTAACCACAGATGGCGTATAAAAGCCGGTATCAAAGGTACAACTTCACATCAGAACTATCTTAAATTTTATTGTTGCGCGTAATGTTTCCAAATTGGATGTCCATTAGGAGACACTGACTAATGAGCATGTACCCGAGAATACTATAAATGTTACATCTTCGTAAGATTTTATCCTTTATATGCCAGCGAACTGATTCTAAAACTTTTTGTTAGTTTCAAAGGAAATACCAAGGATTATTTTAAGTTTACAGAGGCAAAATGAAAGTTCTTACTTATTGAAGACATAAGTGATAAAATTCAGAACAAGTTTGGTACAGCTTGCTTGTTCTAGTATGTACACCCACTGATTAAAATGAAACTTTTGGACCAAATGCTACCTATCTCTAGATCCAGGTTAGAATCTGCAAAAAATAGTTGTACTTTAAAATTTAATTTGAACAGTAACTAACTTCCAAGTTGAAACAAGTAATAGACATAGCTCAATGTTAATCTTTCACATTGCATGGAAAATCTGACAAATACTATTAACTTCAATTTGAACTTAATTGTGACAGCAACTTTAAACTGGCATTCTTCCATGCATCATTTGTTTTGGCAGTTGAGCGCCTATCAAGTTTATGTAAGTGAAGAAAACTAGTAGTACAAAGGTTAGATGATATTCTGATATAGAATTGTTCCATTGTTACAGAAAACTGTTTCCTAACCTTCGTTGAGTAAATATCATCCCTCTAAGTTATATAACCAGTTCCTTTGCTCTAATATTTTCTAGTTTCTAATAGATACTCGGTCTCAGTTTTAACAAATGTAGATTTGTTGATGATTTTAAAATTTAATACATAGATATAGGAAATAAAAGAGTCTTTGTATGTTAACTTTGAGATGATAAATCCAACTTAAAAGAATTGGCAATAAAAGCTGATGATATGTTTATCCAACTTAAAGAATTAGGAGAAAGCAACTGAAATAGGTTGTTCACAGTAAGTTTGTATCATATCCCATATAAGTTTTGAGATTCAGCTTTGTCTTGATGAAGTCTTAAGTTGAACGCATAGCAAGTGAAACTACTTTCCGGAGTTCATCCAAAGTAGAGATACAAAGCTAATTCATGATCTCTTGGCTGGACATACAATGCAATTTTGCTCACACTAAAGGTACAACTGACAACCTTACTTAAGGCTGAAGAGTCAGGTTGCAACCTTACTAAAAACAAAGATTGCACTAGCTGAAGATTCACTTAATGTTCAAGATTTAAAAAAGAAGATCTGAATACTTATATTATAAGCATTCAGACTTCATTCCGGCATTGAGGAAACACGTTAGGTGGCTTCCATGTTCTTCAGCAGATCAGTAATGTGAGAAATGGTTATACAGAATCAAATGAGCTGTAACTATAGACGTAAGTCATCTATAAAAGCTCATCTTATATTACAATGGCTTCACTCATCACTGCATTCTAAGTGAATTAAGGCCATACCCTATTGTAATTCGTATATCTTGGCTCCATGTGAGAGAATTTTGTATCTAACAGTAACTTGAAATTTCTCTAAAACATGTCTAATGTCTCATATGTGTGTTTTTGCAATTTGAGTTAATAAGAATTTGGAATATAATTCGCTGCTCTAAATCGTTCAGTCTGGAGCTAACTCCAACTTGTAAACTATTACATCTCATTATGTGCCTACTTAAGGTTCATGCCCTACTAATTAGTATCATCTTATTATGCTTTTGCATGTTCTTTTACTTTCTTGTAGTGAGAAATCCTTGTGATATTTGTTATGGAGTGCTCACTTTGTCCCACAAAAGTTAATAAAATATAAGTTGTGAAGTTCAAATGTGCAATAGGTTCAAGGGAATTGTTTGACTATTGGTCAAATGCCAGTTATGACAGAATAGAGGAATCTTTTGAACTTAGGTTGATATTATAAACTCATCTTTATGAGGAGAGTCTAATATTTTCAGTTAATTATTATTTTTCTTTTGTTTTGATTTATGTACGGACGAGGATAGATATATGCAAAGTTTCTTCTTTAGGTCTACCAATATAGGATCAGATTCTTCAATCTTATATGATTCCAATTTTCATGTGGATTACATTTCTTGATAAAAAGTATGATATTATCAGGAATCACAGTTGTGTTAACCTGATTTTGATGTAATATCTTTGTACTGCAGATCCTATTGGAAGCAAGTTGTGTTCAACACCATCTTGATGCTAGTGGAAGCCAGAATGTTTTGTCTTCACATTGCTAAATAGAAAAGAAGGTAAGTCCAGAACTTTCTGCCCCTGATGCCCTTAATATTTTTGCACTCTTTGAGCGTTATAAGAAAGATACACTTTATAATTTAGTGCTTCTTTTATGTATAATATGTCTGCATAGGAGGAAAAAACTTCCTAAAAGCTGTACATTCATGTATATTATGCACTGCCAGTTGGTCGGATTATTCGGGTCAAGCAACGAGTCACATTTTTTGTTACATGTCGAGTTGGGTTGGGTTGGGTTGACCCACAAATATTTCTTTTCTATTTTTAATAAATAACTAATGCGAAAAGTTTAGTAACAAAAACAATATAATTACACTGTAGCTTTAAATATAATTGTTAGAAGGTTGTATGCATTAAAAATACACACTCTGCTTTTTTCAACCGTTTTGACCCATTTCTCTTTTAGCTATTTTTTTATTTGACCCATTTAGATGAATAAAAAAACCCCAAAATAACCTATATACACATAAAGGACTAAATGGGTAGGGATTAGCATTGATTTAGAGATGTGACATGCAAAAATGTGAAGATGATTCCTAATACATGGTTCTCCTTTATGTTTGTTGTCAAATCTTTCCAATATGTAGAATCTTTATCATATCCATGATTATACCCGAAAAGTAATGATCGCATATTACTTCTTTGTTGAATGTATTTTGCTCACTCGATACCATTTCGATATACTTTGTTATGTAGATAGTCTTGTGACGTAATCGTTCTTGTTTTTTAGTACCTTGATGTTGATTCATGATGTGTAGTACAATAATTGGTATGTGATCTTGAACACTTTGCGAATGTCCTTTATAAAAGAATCTAGAAAAAGAAAGACCAGTGGACCAAAAAAGATATGGCTAACAAAATTAAGTTTATTCTTTTAGGTGTTTTGAGACCAACTGAACCGCCTAAACCAAAGCAAAGCGGCTAGGTTTAATGGTTTAGTTCGCGGTTTGGATATCACATTATTTTCATATTTCTGAATTTATATTTTCTTATACCTTGGTGGTTTTATTTGCTGTTTTCCTAGCGGTTTCGCATAGATTTTTTTGTCATCTTGAAGATAGATTCTTGTGAGTGTTCTTTCACGTGTTAATGTGGTGTGTGTTTTACTATTAAAAGGGGGGCCTTCTTTTAAAGTGAGAATCTTGAATAGAAGATTAGTTGTTTTGATAAAAAGATATGTGGGTTGGCGAAAAGATGTTATAAGATATTAACTTTGATAAAATGATTCATGAATATGAAAAGATGGGATCATGACGAATGCCTAAAAAACATTCAAACTTTTGATCAGGAGGAAGTCGTGAGGCCCACAAGGGATTAGGCCCAACCACCGGGCCCAAAGTCCACTGTTTGGTCCATGGTGCTCCAAAAAAGTAAAATATCTAACTTTTTATTTGATTTTTATTTTACTTTTAGGTACTAGGGGCACATCCAAATTACCCTTGATCAACCTCTGTCATATTATTTTTACTCAAATCTATTCAAAACTACCCAAGTTGATAGAGCACAACCCAAACTATCACAACGGTCAAAGAATTGGATGTTCAGGTAGTAGAAGCTGAAATGAAAAACCGAAAAGGAGAAACCAAAGTGGCTGTGGCAGTGTTGCCGTTGGACCCGAACTACCTAAAGGGGGTACCCGAAGGTGCACTGAGTACCATTATAGTTTTATTGCAAGTTGCATTAGACAAGAAACACCCGTTAGTAATGTACTGGGACCGGTCATGAATTTCTTTTATTGATGGTATCATGATTTGGTCCGAAGATATCTATCAATTTGATTACAGATTTCTATGGCATCAAATCGGGTCATTGAAATTAAGTTACTAAACAATTAAATTAAGTAAGTAGGTTGTTATCAAGAAAGTTGCACTCTACGATTGTTTATAAGTTATCTTCTTATGAAAATGATGTATTTCATCCTTGTTTAAAATATTGTTAAGTAGTTTTTCACTATAAAATGATGTAACAATTGTCTATAAAATCATACAAATACAATTGTGCAGATGAGGTTTATTGAAGAATAGTTGTTACAAACTGTAAAACCAATTATTACATCAATAATCGACAAAACTAACAGGTACAAAAAGTTTTGTAAACACAACCAATCCTACAAGATCAAATTTACCACTGAACTTGATAATCTTTTATATTTTTTAACATAATTAATGTAGTAACTGAGTTGATATACTAGTTTGTATCATTTCTTTTTCATAATTATAATCATTTGAACGTCACCTAAATTTATACCACGTCACTCGAATGCCAAATACATATACAATACATCCATGCTTGTGAATGTCGGTGTTGATATGAAAATGTCACTTTGGCTTGCGTTTTATTTCCTAGTGAATGCTAAAATAGAAAACATCTGGCTCTAAGAGTATTCACAGCCGGTTCCCTAAAATTATGTGAGTGTATTCCCTATATTATATGGTATGGTTATTAGTGGTTGTGAGTGAAGGATATGAGAAATTTACTGTTCAATCTGTATTTTTGGGAAATACTATTCAAAACCTTATAATGTTTTTAATATATTTTAAGTGGTTGTGAGTGAAGAAGAGAGAAAAAATAATGATAAAGTTGAAATGAGAGAGAAAAAGTAATAATTTTTATGTAATTATATAGATAAATATGAGGAATGGGTTGTGAATGCTCTAACCAAGTTAAAAACTTAAAATATTCGAAAGTCATCTAAAAGAATAGTGAAATGCTACAACCTTCAAAATACACCGAGGTAATAGATTACTTTTTTTCATAAAAATGATCCATTGTTTGTTATTAACTTTAAGACATTAGTTCTTTTCAAAACTTCATAAAAAATATTAAAAAGGTTTATGCATGTTGGCTCATTCTAACCGACCTGTTTTGAGTTTCACTTGAATATCACCTTTTGACTTTAATTCACCCATGTCACCATCTCTAGTCTCGTTAATACATACTACCAGATGGAAAATAAACTCAAACTAGTATTAAGCCCCCCGCATTGCAACGGGGGTGTAAAATCATGTCAAGTAGCACCAATAACGCACCACCACCAGTGATCACCAACACCGAAAAATCTCGTATTGAAAAAGAGAAATAAAAATCGAAAAAAAAAACGGAACGTATACGTAAAAATATTAAAAAGTATGTCGATCAAGGACCAGCGCATTGCAACGGATCCGTTAAACGGAAATAATAAGCGTAAAAATGTTGAACCACATACGCACATTGCGGCGTATTAATTGCCAAAATTTAGACCGGAATGTAAAATATAAATTTTGTAAAATATGAAAAATATAGAGGCCAAAGTTGAAAGAAAAAAAACTATTGGAGTTGAATTGTAAAAAATGTAAAAATATTGGGTTAAAATGCAAAAAGTTAAAGATTTAAACAAAAATAAAAGGTAAATACAACATATTAAACCACATGTACAACACATGATGCATACCAAACTTGATAATTAGTATCTATATAATATCTGTGAAAACTTGAGTTCACGACTTATAGGTTATTATAAATCTTTATATGCACCGTCATCTCATCGTGAGTAAATAGCTATATAAGCTCAACTAACCGAACAACCTACGGTTATTTGTTTAAATCATTACTATTATCTATAAACTTTATCAATGCTAAAATCAGAATTTTTCAAGCCGCAAGAAAACGATAACATTGGTTAAAGGATCTAACAAATTCCTCAAACCGACCATGCACACCCCTACATTGAATGCATCCTCTTATAGTAACATCATGTAGGCATGAAATAAATGTGTTCAAGGCGCTAAGCTGTATAATTAACTTAAAGAGTTTTCAACTATTCAAGTAATGAAGACATGTTTTCTCGTTAGTCCTTTATCTTGTCTCTCATTTTGCTCATAAACGTACTTTTAGGCATCAATTAAAGCTACAATTTCTATGATCATTTAAGAGATTTCTCGTTTCAAAACATTCAGTTCAGGTACCACAGCGTCGAGATTTTCTTGCTTTTTTATTAAGCCCATATGTTATATAGAGGTGTAAACAAGATTAATTACTCAACTCAAGAGCTAACATGGGTTTTCTCATTCCTTCCACTCATAGTTGATATTTGTAACATTCCAATCATATATTTAAAATTGACCAAATCCCCCCATATCCTTCATATGAAACCTCCAATTAAGACAAAATCAATAATGGTCGAAATCACAAAACCCTCATCCGCTTGAACAATCTTAACAAGATCAAAAGTTTTCACAACATTACTCTTCCAACTAATTCGATCTACACAACTAATTTGATCATAGGTGGAAAGCCAATAATCCAATAACATATTAAAGTTCCAACTAATTTTATTGATGTACCTGTTGACAAAGATGAGGGTTGACAAAGAAGATTAAACCAACTATCAAAGATTACGACTATTAACAAAGACGAACAATCAAGACCAACTATTGAAGACAAAAGTCAATGACAAAGAAGATTAACCAACCATCAGAACCACATGAAGAGTTGAAGACGTCTGAACCATACAATGAAGGTGACAAATTTAAGAGAAAAATTGCAGGGCCCCACAACGCCGCTACCAGATCCTCAAAAGAAGCAAATTCAAATGCAGACTTGCTAGTGACAAAGATAAGTAACAAAGTGACAGACTATAATATTCGACGGTTCCATGCTGCTTTTTGATGGTTGCATAAGGATAGCGATAAAATTACCAACCAAACACCTAACATTTTATCACTTCATTCTTGTTTAACACAATACATGATTGTTATATCAAGATCTTTTATTGTTTCTGTAAATGTGGGCTTGTGTATGCACACATTCATTGGTATATAACTTGGTATCTTTATGAAAAAGAATTTGTGGTCGCAGCGGATGCTGGAATGTGGAGAAGGGGTCAAGAGGTTACATTAACTGTCCAGTCACCAAAATTCACCAGAATTTGCAATGTAAAATAGTGTTTTTAGGAAAACATGAATTGTACCCTCTTAGATGTCATCGGTGAAAAGATTCAATAGTGGTAAAAATGATCTCTTTTAAGATTAAAACATGAACTTTTACGCTGTATGTATAAAAGTTATTTTCACATTCCCTTTGGGGAAAAAGGGTGTCGAGTCAACACAATTCATTTCAACACGTGCTAAAAACTACCTATTTTGACCCATTTTAAGTTAAATATACTAACTTAAAATCCGTGTGTGTATCTAACAACCAGTCAGCAAGAAGTTAGTACCACATCAGATGCATAAGAGCTGTTAATGATATCAAAACACATACTTGTTGCAATTAGAACAGCTACATGAGAGGCTAGTCAATTGTGCTGCTAAATATTATCAAACTTATAACAAATAGCATGCTAGACAATTTTCCACACATACATACAACATACATTATCAAAACTCGTGTGTGAAATGAGTAACGAGTAAAGATAACCCGACCTGGCTTGCATCATGATTGATGTTATTCGCATGCGGGTTTTGTATCAAAGCTGCTGAGACAGATTGCAAAAGCTTGGAAAGCAGAGAGAGGGTAACAATAATCCATGGTGAAGATATCTTTGCCGATTTTCCCAAATTGCAAAATCACTTTCTCTTGTTCTGCAGCTGACACGTTATGAGAAGGATCAACAGAAGCTACAAGCTGAAAATTCTTCACAGATGCTACAGTCACACGCCCTTTAAAATTCAAACACCAGCATTGTAATTGTTCATGCCATCTAGGTGCTTTGTTTTTAAGCATCAGAGAATCAAAACAAATGGGGTCTGCTGATGACGAGGTGGAATGAGTAACATTCAAATCTTTGGTTTTAAGAGAACGAGACGAGAGTGAATGTTCTTCTTCGAAAGAGTGTGGGAAAGATTTTGGAGTGGGGGCAGTGCCCCCTTCTTGAATTGAAGATACAGGTATCGAATGCATTATACAGTTCATTCGTCTGGGCCCACGTGTACGTAAGACATTAAGTTCATAGGAGATGGTGGCAATGCTATAGCTACAAGCAGGTACTCGAGGAGATACTTGTTTTTTATGAAATCTTTGACTTGAACGGTTATGAGTATGTTGAATTGCTGCATTACTTGGTGGTTGGCTATCATATATGGTGAACTTGGTTCCAAGAAAATTAGACCTGTTTTTCAAGAAGATTATTATATAAAACAATGATTCATTAATCATGATATATGTTAACCAATACACGCAGTTGTTAGGACTTGCCTTAATTTGCCAACATATGTAGAGCTAGCTCGTGAAAAATCATCCGCGACTAAAGATATAGCAAATTCCGTGCTTGTTGCCTTTCTGATTTTCTTTGCGGCCAGTAGTAGTTTATCGCTTTCACCTTCAGCTGTTGATCATTATAGACTTGTAACAGTCAGGAAAACGCATATGGATTTGCAAGATTGCAGATTTTTTTGGTTTTACGATTTGCAGTGAGTAAAAGATTAATCAAAAACTTTCAGAAGAACAAAGTTGTGCTACTGGATCCCATTTTTGAAAAAGAAATAAACACATGACCCATAAAATGGAGTATTGGAATGGAAATAATGCAAACATTAACCTTTTTCTGTGCAAGTGCAGTCTTGAAAGAAAAAAGTTGCAAAGCATAGGTCACAATACATATGTCAGCCCCATCAAAAGCCTACTTTCTTTTGGAAAAAAAAAACACAGTTGCACCTTTAAGCTCAATTACATACTCAAATTCACCAATGAGATGAAACTAACAAAACTCTTGACTGAAAAATTGTTCATGAGTATAGGGTTCGTCATAACTCACAAGGGGTCAGCCCGAAGTACAATCGATGTATGGAAGTTGCTCTATCTCTTTTTATGTAACACTGAATTGGAGAATCTCGAGGACCCGGCTGTTATTATACAAGATTAAAAACCCAAATCAAAACTCACTTACAATTCAACAAAATCAATATAAAAGATAAAACCAACAGTTTCACATCAACAATCATCAAAATCTAACCTGCTTCAGTGAGATTGGGAAAGTTAACCTCCCACACTCTTCAGGAGTCTTGACAATCTCCTTAGTAACATCCCTCCATGATTTACAAACAGAAGCACAATATACAACAACAGTTCTCGCAGGCCAAGAAGTCTCGCTCTCCTCGACCCTACGAATTATATCCAAAAGCAATTCAGGAGGCAAATTCGCCCACTGACCTTGGTTTATCAGCTCTAAAGGAGCTACATCCGGCGCGATATGAGCTCTTGTTCGACTCCTCCAGTGTCTCCCTTCAACCCCTCTCCTTGAAATACTCCCTATCCCATCTCTAAGCTCCTTCAACTCACGCACAATACCTTTGAATGACATCTTGATGATCTATCATACCAATCTAAACACCTTCCCTAAAATCACAAACAATTTATAAAAAAGATTGAATCTATGAACTAATGAACATTAAACCCATTGTTATTACTTTATGAATACACAGATCTAAGCACACAGCTTCAGAAACTGATAACTATGAGGTATGAACTCGAAATCTAAGTTATCTAACTGAAACTTAAGCTAGCTTCAACAATCAAGATCAAACTCCCACCAAAAATCAAACCTTTTTCTTATCAACAACATCAAAGTAAGCTAAAAATCTCACTGCTTTAACAAATTTGCGAAATGCAACAAAATTAAACAATGTTTATACCTTTGAATCGATGGGATTACAATATAGATAGTCATATGATATGTGGGAAGTTGTTGATTAGATCCGATGAGGGAATGGTGGGCATTGGTGGCGGAGTGACCGGAGCAATCTCCGGCGAGCGACGGAGAGACGAACAACGAAACGCCCAAATCTTGAGGCCCTTAAAAATATGCACCTCGAGATGCTCTTTTTGAGTAGTGTTGTATTCCCCCAACCCCTTTTTATATTTTTTAATACACAAACTTATAATAATGGAATAAATGCATTTAACTTTAGGATTAAATGATACTTGGTAATTTATAAATATGGTCCATGTGTGTGCTAGAAATGTAAAAAATATTAGTGGTTTTTAGGAAAGTTTATAAATGGATCATGATTTATATTTTTATTTGCGCTTAATATATATTTAATAACTGAGTTAGTATCATTGTCAAAGGTCTTCTCATCCGATGACATAAGGTGATAGTTTGGTTTTCAGATTTTAAAAGTCTCAGATTAAAACCAAACTTTATGAGATTTTCCACCGGTGATGGATGGCCTTTTTGATGGTATTTCTGAAACTTGAAGAATCAGTCTGGAAGTGTTAAAATTTATATGGACGGTTTACATTTCGTATCTGGACGCTTTGCTCATTTGAATACTAGGATGGTTCCAAACATCGTTCGAAAATATCTACTCTGGTACTATTAAATTTGTCTGTGACGGGATTTGATCCTTCAGGTGATATGACATTGCATGTCATTCTAGATGGATGGGATTTTGAAAAGTGAATATTACATGACTCCTAAAATTGTTGATAGTTGATATCCAAAAGGAGTAAATATTAATTCCAAGCATGTGTGTTTGGGTGAGATATGTATAAGTATTTAGTGGATTTAAATATTTAAAGATTTCAAAATTGGTTGTTTTTTAATTTGTATAAATCTACAAAGCGTTATGAAACAAATGTGTAATTGATTTGGATTTGTATTGACAGAATTTTGGGTTTTATGAAGTCGTCATGCAACGTAACCTTAGGGTGAAACCATCATAGGCTTACGGTTGGTGTTTAGTTTTGCATGTCACAAACAATAATACAATTTTTTAAAAGTATATGCTAATGTAACCTTATATTCTGATTGTAGTCCTGCATTGATCCTAGTTCAACATTCTTCTACAACTTTTCCAATATTTTCAAGTATATTATTTTCTCATGATACATCCAATAAAGACTACTGTGAGAAGTGAAACTTCATTGTGCTTTGCTCGTGCGTTTATAGTTGCTTATTGTATTTGTAGATGCACTTTGGAAGCATGTTGTAAAGATCTACATTTTGATGTTTTGTTTTGTTTTTTTGGTTTCTTAAAAATTTTCTTTTAGTTTTTAGAGATAATATATGATTAACAAATACATAATAAGACAAGAAAAATATAATATCAAATCTTTGGCAGTTCTGATGGATGTTAACAAACCATTCTATTTCAATTCATTCTTTCCTTCAAGATTTGTAAAAAAACATATTCTTAAAATCTCATTAAGATGTTATCATATGTTTGATTTACATGTTCTGTTCTTTCAAAAATTTCACATTTTATTTGAAGGAAAAAAAAGAAAACATTTTATAATATTTCATATATATAAAAAAAACATCTCTTTAAATCTCATAATCACCAAATATTGACATGTTATTAAAACCATCAACTTTTCTTCATAATTTATTAAACTTCATTTTCTCTTTCTTTTTCCTATCCCATTCTTCTTGTCTTTTGTGTTCGGTTTTTCTTTTCATACATTTAAAACTCGAGCACACTTCATTAACTCAACTCATCAATTCAAACGCATGAGCTCACGCTTACGCAATTCAAAAAGCACAAATCCGTGTCAATGACTCTTCAACGTTTAACATACTTCTTTAGATCTAGATGTAACCTAAAAGATTTAGATAAGAACATACTTTAAACAAATCACATATAGAAAAGATAGAAAGTACAATAATTAAAGAGATATAAATCAAACGTTTGATGATAAAAGTGGTTCGAGCGGGTGAATGCACCAACTGCTAGGTGGTTCGGTTATCTTGATCTGATTGAGGTGGTTGGGTGAATGAACCCAGGTGTGTGTTTTAAGCATGGACCCATGTTGTGATCCCACCATGTGAAGCCTAGATTTACACACGTGCACCTTATCTCTAAAATTTACAACTCTTTTGATAGTGATAGGGTTACTCTTTACACCTTCAACTATCGTAGAATTACATAGGCACCCACTATAGTTTCAATTTTGTAAGGGATGTGTGTGGATGTAATATAAAACTGATAACATACTGTTACCCTTGAATCATGTATCAAAAGATAAATTTAATTAATTAATTGCTTAACATGTAACTCATCGTTTTATATCAGAGTGTTATTTCTTTTTCTAACATACCTTGCAAATGTAAACAACAAATATAAATTCTATATAACTTTTACATATTTCATAGTAAAATTCTCAATGCACATGCTAGAAATTATAATATGACCTTAAAAACATACAATATGAGACGCTCACGTTTTATGAAACTTTTACAATTTTAATTGTATACTTTTTATATGGTTTTTCAACCATATTATAACAAGCTTTTTATTCATAACCTATTTTCTTTTTTTTAGATATAAGTTCATATCAAATTTGAATTATACTCCTACGAAGTTTTTATTTTTTATCAATGTTTCTAGGTGAGGCGCTCTAAATGGAATTGTCTGTGATAATATAAAAATTCATCGAAGAATGAACAAGTTGTCAATGTTTTTTTTTCCTTTTCGATTTCTCGTTTTAGGTGATTTTATTACTTTTTTCTTTTCTTATTTATTAAATATATATCAAATGTTATCAGAGACGTTCAGATTTTGTTTTTCTTATCTTTAATGAGCATCGCGACAACATTTCAACATTATCATTTTTCATGGTTAATCTCTGCCGCAACGTGAAGGTCTAAATATTAGACGTGTCTAAGAAACACCACAAAATAACTTGAAAATAATCTATTTTTCATAACAATACATTTGATAGGTAATACCAAATACTTAAGAATATAAATTTATAAAATAAAAGCAATGTTTTTAAAACCAGACTGAATAACGAATAAGTCACCTTAGTGGTTTATTGATAAGATTGGTCGAATCAGTCGAACTGGATATAATAACCGGATGATTTTATATAATTTTTTTATATTATTTATGTATATTCAGTTGAAAATTAAAATATAAAAATACTATAAATTTTAGTGTGAATTTACACTTTTATCACAATAATAGTATTTAAATAACTTAAATATATATCATAAATTACTAAATTAATCAAAAAGTGAGATTGGAAGAAAAAGTAAAGAAGTTTTGAAATCCGGTCCACCAACCCAGTCCGGTTCGAATGAAAACGATCCAAATACGTATAACCGGACTAGCTTTATGACTGGTCGCAGTCCCCGGTCCGGTTCAATTCTGAAAATATGAAATAAAAGTAAGATCTTACCTAAATATAGAGGGAACATTTAAAGAATACTCTAGATAAAGAAATTTAGGTTTGAATCCTAGAAAAACACAAACAAAATACATGTATGGTCTATGTAATTTTAAACGTGTCAAAAGTTGTGTTCAGTTTCAATATTTAAACAATTTTCTATCTTGTAATTACTTGAATAACGAATAATATATATTTAAAAACATATATGGTTCTTATAAATATGTTTTATACAATTAATACTTTGCCTCCAATGTATTTGAATATCAGCCAGCTTGCTGGCTAGAGACATAAGATCCCACATGCATTATTTTGGCTACTCATTATCATTCTTCCCCAATTTTAATCCACAAGTTTAAAAGATATTACAGACTTTTGCAACATATATATTTTCTTGAACATTAAAAAAGCAACAATATATATATATACAACTTGAACATATTGCCTGGATGTGTAACACCATGTTCCTGTAATCATTTTTTCTCTTTTCTTAATTTATTGTATGTTCTCTTCTTGTCGTGTAATAATATGTTTAAATGATTGCTTGGGAACGTAAGAATAAATTAAAATTACTATATTAGCTTAAGTGTGTCAAAATTGTTAAATTACCATTGTAGGAAACTTCGAGATTGGATATAGTAATTGAAATAAATTCAAATAAGTTATCATGTAATAGCTGATTGTTTTAAAGTATCTGTGTTTTTTAAATACACAAATTTAAGACTATATGGGTAGAACATATATATTTCTTATAAAGGTAAATAAACGTATATCTACACATTTTTTTTTAAAATACCTAGCTTACTGATTGTTTTTCTAATACTCAACGTTAATGTTATAAAATTAACATCAAATATAGTTTTTCTACAATAAGGGGAACTAGAGTTTTGGATCGTGTTTGTTTTTTATGATCTTTATATTATAGGCTTCTGGTTAGGTAAGTTTTAAAAACAGTTGATAATTATGTGTGTGCATAATGCATTATTATAGAGAAAGAAGGGACTTCCGTACGTATATAAGAAAAGCTTGAGAAGTGTATGAAGTGCACCAAAATCGTTAATATTACTTTACCTACGGATGGAAAAAATGTCGTGTCAGTCATGTAAATATCATGAATAAATATAGGATATCTTTTAAAGGGAAGTTGATTACTATAATATATGTCTAACTAAATAATGATTATTTAAAAATGTTAGGTGGAGGGAGCACTCATGTCATGAACCCCTATTACATCATAAAATCATCAATCACAATGTGTCATATCAACCCATGTCACGTTACACCATGCACCCACGTTTGAAGAAGGCACTCATGGCAGACCACACCATGCAAAACTAGCCGTTGAGGTGGGGATTCAGTCGAATTTAAAAAGTCAAGCCACGCCGAGAACTCGCCAGGAGATAACACCTGACGTGAAATATTGGTCACCGGCATACGTAAACACATTTATAAAAAACTTGGAGTGCCGACTTTTTTCTTGAAAACACAACATAGAACACATTATAACATCCAAGAGAGATGAAACTACTTTTATATAGATAAAAATTCACGCACCTGATATAATTAAAAAAAATAAAGTCGATATCCAATTACATGAAATTGAGAATTCAAATCAATAGAGTAATTTAACGCCCTACTAGTCTTGGTAATTCAGAAGCTCGTTAACCCCATTCCCCCACACATCATTCGTAATGAACTTATAAATCTGGGATTGTAGTTTAAGGCAACTACA
The DNA here is from genome assembly GCA_025215565.1 of Flaveria ramosissima. Taxonomy (NCBI): domain Eukaryota; kingdom Viridiplantae; phylum Streptophyta; class Magnoliopsida; order Asterales; family Asteraceae; genus Flaveria; species Flaveria ramosissima. The sequence goes on from CM046037.1 coordinate 17,532,380, forward strand.
TTAGCAAAATCATGGTGATCACACATAAATCTACACTGTAATCACACAAACAAAGTTCATCCCTAATCTCAGTAATTAAATTATACTATAATCATGCAATTAATCAAAGTTCAAAATTATAATACGCAACCTAATTATAGACAATTACCACACACATATCTATACTAATAAATGATTACAATTTGTGCCACGTGTCAACACCACATTTAATTATAAAAATATTTTCCCGCCCAAATCTTCTATGACCTATTAAACTAAATTGTAATTATCAATTAACCATTTGACCACTTAAGATTACTAAAATGACCTTTGACTTTATAATTTATCAAAATATCTTTTGAACACCTTTCAAATAAATCTCACAAATTGTTGCAAAAATATCTCAATGGAATCAAAATCTCAATTTAAAAAAACTCAAGGTTCATATTCAAATGATTCAATCAACCAAAATATGACAACAAACGTTTTACACTTTTATTTTTTATTATAATATTGCATTTAACTTTTTCATTAAAATTTTTGTAAATAACATTTATTTGTTCACTTAAACAAAAAATATAAAACATAGTTTTCTTTATAACTCTTATCTAAATGATATGATGTAAATTTTATTTATAACGGAGCTATTTTTTAGGGAGTTTTTAAAAATTTGATATATTGACTTAACGATCAGGTTGTAGTTGTTTAAATATAAAATTCAGATGGTTTGTTAGAGCAAAAAATAGTGGTGGTTTTTTAAGCTATGTACCATATGTTATGGTATTGTATAATTGTATGTATACTGTATAGTGTTAGACAAAACTTTTGCTTATTTGTATTTCCTACTTAAAGCATAAGTTTATTAGATATTGATTTAATTTAATTAAGAGTTTATAATTCTTTTTTTCTTTGTTTGTCTGTAGTTCAAATATTTTTATCTCTTGCATATTATAAAATTATATAATTTATATTGTAAAACCCGTGTAATACACGGTACTATAACCTAGTATTATATATATTTATAAAACACAAAAACACGGGCTCATAAGAAATTATCTCATTAGTCTTCCGCCCCAATAAAAAAAGATACACACTTTGCTGGATTACCAAACCGTTTGTACACTTCACACCACCTTTTAAATTCGTATTTGATACGGCCCATCTCTCTATATAACATGACAAAAGAATTATTATCAAATATAACAAGTTATCAAATCGATCTATTACATTTACATACCTTTAGTGCTTAAGTTTCTAGAGTTTGAAACGTAACTTAAAGATATTTAAAGTTATAATGATCATACTACGAATTGTATCTAAGAAAATGAATACTTGTGAGATGTTAAAAAGGTGTATTTGATATCATTTTTAGTTTAATAAATATGATATTATCAGCGCCAGCTCAATGTAAGTTGTGACGCAATGAGCTTGGAACCCTCAAAATATAAACGCCGTCGTTTATAAAAAATATTATAGTGGGGTATTGGTATTATATGGCTCAATGAAATTTTTAAGCGGGAATAACACTTGATAGTTGAGTCCCAATGAAATTTTTGATGATATGATACGTTATTGAAGAAACACAGTTACACTATTCACAAAACAAACGACCATTCCTAAGTTCCTTATTCTCCGATTGATTTGATCAACTTCGTCTAGCCCTTTTTTATTAAAATAAATCAACTATCAAGAACTTAAGTTGATATACTAAATTTTCTTGATTCATTGCTATTGTTCAAAGAAATTTAATTAGATTGCTTTTGTTTAGATTTCGATTTTCGAAAGAGCCTCAATTTTTTATTCGATTGGGGACCCAAAAAACGTTGAACCGGCTCTGGATGTTATAAAATTTTAATATCATACAGATTTAATTGTAAAACGTCTATCATTAAAGGAAAGAGAACTTTAATATATAAACGAACCAAACAATATCATATAAAAAAAACTCAAGTCATGTCAAATATGACAAGATCGTTAATTATTTGAAACTTATTATAATTTTTATAACTGCAGTTCTGATATTTTTATTTTAAGTTTATTCTGATTTCTAAACGCTCATAACACATTTGCTTTTTAAAAACTATTGCTGGCTCGTGTTGCTGCCAATTTGTAATTTCTAAGTATTATATATGTGACACGATACTCTTTATTTAGGAAAATAATAATAAAAATACCCATGACAAATTGATGTTTATTATACAAAGAGTAAAGTATTCGTTAAGAAATAGTATTTTCACACTTTTTCGCCCAAAAAGGACAAGTCTATTAGTGACCAAAGAACCTTTTGTATCTCATCTTTCTAATCTATATAACATATGATTTTCGTTTTACAACAATATTAAAATAAATTTAAAAGTCTTTTCGAAAGAAACACTAAATCAATAAATATTATATTAATCTTTACTGGTTTCAAATTCAAACTTAATTAAAATCAAGCAATTATACACACGTCGGTTAAAATTTTAACAGCCAAAAAAACAAAATAAAATTTCAATATGTGACCATCGGCTATAAAATGTTGAAGGGTGTTAATAAACACGTTCGACTCTTTTAAGTTAAGAGAGATCTAGCTGAAATCATTTAAGTTAATAGAGATGAAGCTCGGTTTGTTTTGAGCTTTACATCTAAAACTCAAACTCGACCTCTGAGTAAATTTTCAAATTCGAGCTCGAATCATGTATTCTTTATTAGTAAAAGTTTATTATTTATTAGTTATTTAACTGGTTAGTTTATACACATATATGATTATTTTAAATATCTTTGTAATTATAACTTATAAATATATATTACATTTAATATACTAACAATACATATTATACTATCTACTATATGGTTTTTTTTTCTTGTTAAATAAACTTTGTTATATTTATATAAAAGAGGTCCTTTAGCCTAAACAGACTCGGTATGCGAAGATAAAAAACAAGCACACTTAAATAAGCTCCAATAGAATCAAACTTGAGCTCGGGCTCCGATCAAGTTTGTTAAATAGCCCATGAGTTTTAATGAGTCGAAGTCAACAAACTCATATGCGACCTGTTAAATCAACAAATATCATTATATTATTACAAACTCTTTTTGTTTCATTTATTTGGGCTAAGCACGAATACAGATAACAAAATAGAAACCCGATTACCCATAGCTATTGGGTCCTCAAATTCCATCTCAATGAATATGTTAAGGAAGACATGAAAATGGATTTAAATTTTAACATATAAATATCCTTGAAAAAAACAAAAGAAAATATATGTTTGCTTGATATACGAGAAAGGTTTGATGATTAAAGAAAATAATTCATGTAACGAGCGTGGAGAATCACGGTTGTCACACTCCGACTGACGGCGGAATCATCGGGGCGGACGAATGTGAAACGATTGTTCATAGCACATGGAACTAAATAAGTTAGAATATTATTAAATACCATTTTCATTGAACAATACAAGACAATTAAGTCAATACATACGACAAAGATATAATCAACAACATAAGATGTTTAATTAAACTAAGTCCAAATTCTATATGAGCAAGAAGAGTTCCTCAAGTAGTAAACCTGAAACATGTTAAAAATAAATGGTCAACTTTGAAAGTTAGTGAGCAATTCATGTTAACCCCTTATGAATTATGCAAGTTTATACAACACATATAGCTACAATCAAACCTCGACAAGATTAAGATTACAAGTTTATACGATTGGCTAAGTGCACTTGGTTCCCATGATGAACAGGTCATACGTCATCAGGAGCCGGTAATACATCGGCTTTAGCACCAAATAGGCTTGTCAGACCCATAGATCTCTGACGTCGCCAGGGTAGTAATAGTTAATAATTGTCAACATATAATGTATATCATATAAAACTCACAATAATACAAATAAACATGACAAAAAGTAAAGATGAATTGCATGTGCGTTTACAAGTATCAAAAGTTTACAAGTGTAAGTTTATAAGATTAACATTTTCACCCAAAAGGTGTGAAATAAAGTAAAAAGGGACATGGAGAACTCACATTGTATATATAAGGTGATAATAAGAATTTAAACGAGGCTCCAACGATTTCTTTTACAAGTTACCTAAACGTATTGATTCCAAGATTAAGTTCAATAATAAGATTAACAATTAGACGTGAACTAGGGTTTCAATTGGAATTTGGGGGTTTTTAATAAATAACATAAAGCAATCGATTATGTTTTGGTTTCAATAAAGTTGAAATAAATCAATTAAAAATAAGAATTCAATAATTTAATTTTATTGAATTAATAAAGATTAAATATGATGTGTGAAAAGAAATAATTAATTTAATAATTAATTATTTAAAATTTGATAAAGGTAATTAATTGAATATTTATTTTAAATGACCTTAAAATTATCTAAAATCATTTTATAAAGTTTTGAGCTTTTATATGATTTATTATAAAGGTCTTATAATATCAAGCCTTAAAAATAAATTATTTTATAAGTTTCAAGAACTTAAATAAAATTTTAAGGAATAACTTTATTAACTAATTATATATAACATGGTTAAATGAATGGATGAATAATTAATTATTTAAATAATTATTTAAATAACTATTTGAATAATTATTTATTTAATATATAGATTTATAATGTTTTAAAATAATCTACATTTGACCCATAATAAGTTTATAACATTTAAATTACATAAAATAATTAATAATATTTTTATAACCTTTGTTATCCTTTATAAAATAATTAATTTAAAATCATAAGTTTTTAAAACCTTTAAAAGTAATTTAATAATTTCCGTAATGTTTTAGTTAACAAATTAGTTCATATTTTGGTTTAATAATATATTCGGATAATTTTTGAAATTAAATATATACAAAAAAAATTAACAAAAATTTAAATGATGGAGGCTGGGTTCGAACCCGAGACCTCCTGCATACAAGGATGGGTGGTAACCGGTTGGGCTGAGGCCCGAATCTATTTAGGATTCCAAAATAATTTTATTAATTCATGAACTACAGAAATCCCCCAAATCTCAAGAACCCTAGAAATGATTGCCATCAAATTGAACTTCAAATTGATGTTGTTAATGAAATCAACCATAGGGCTTTGATTGCCCACGTGAAAACGAGTGTGTGTGAGGGTTTAATTACCAGAATGAAGATCGAATCGATGTTACAAGGTGAAGAACTAGTCGTGACCACGGTTGAATATGTTCGAGATGCAAACGTTGTTGAAAATCAAATTAACTTCATGTAAAGATTCCGAGAGTCATTCCGATCAAAAGCCCCTTATCAATTTCGTTTTATGTTGCTCAGAAAACGGAGTTTGGTTGTGTTGCAGGTTCGAATAGAGACGATGATTGATGATGGTGTATTGTTGTGTTGCAGATGAAATTGAAGGTTCTATTAGTTTAAGAGTGTCGATTTGATGATTTACCCTCGGTTATTAAGACACTATTCGATCAGTTTCAAGCCGAATGAGTTAAAATTTTAATTCGGTGTTTCGGTTTCATTTGCACAAGCATAACAGTAAAGATATTCGAATTGAAACGGTCCTCGAGTTCGAATCGATGTTGCGAAGGTCAATAGTCGGTTTAATTGTGTTTTAATTACACCTTTGGGGGTTTCGGTGACCGTCGGAGTTGGTGGCCGGAGTTTGGCCGGTCACAGAGAGGTGACGGGGAAAGGGGGGTTGGTTTGGGGAGTTACACATTTGGCCCCTGTGGTTTTGGAAGTTATTATTTTATGTCCAAACTATTAAATTAAGTTTCAACATTTGCAAATTTGACCCCAAACTTATTAACCCATTCAATAATTAAGTTATTGTCTATTAAAATTTTATAGAGTTAATAAAAGACTTTCTTTATTAATTATTAACCTCAAAATCTCATGTTTAACATTAAACCTTATAAACTTATATAACTTCATAAGTTTGATAGAAACATTGGAATATAATTATTCTTTCTACGTTGAAACTCATAAATGAAAATTAAACTTTATAAATTTATAACCTTTACTTTATAAATTATAAAATTATTATAAATTGTTTAAAAGATTTAATAATTTTATAATTAAATAAAACAAAAATTTTTTATATTAATACCACTTTTAATTCATATGATTCATTAGAATAAATAAAATAAGTTTAATAAAGAAGTTTATATCATATAAAAGTTCAAAATGAGTTCGAGTTTGGGTTTTAAATTTGAAAATAGGTGGATGTTACAATGGTAATCGGATGGTATGTAACAAGCTACAACCTACCTTTGCGCAACTTTGTTAGGACTGCTTTTAACCACTAAACACGTTATGTTTTGAGTGTGTTTATTGTAAGGCCGTTTTAATACGCCGTTGGGTATCAATGACATAGAATTGTTTTTTAGCGGTGATTGTAATTTTGTATGTGTCAATGTAAACTTGTAACTACGTCAGGCAGAATGCATTATAATGGTTATATAAAATGGTGGCACATTAGTGATCGTATTGATTTTTTCCTTAAAAATTGGTCACATTGTGTGACATATGGTGCTTCCAACTGTGACAACCCGTATTTTCAGGTTAACATCGTAACTCGTTAAACTACATTTTACTAAATAAAAATAATAATAATTATGATTATTATTACCTAATTCTAAACTAACCTAAAACAAATTAAAGTTCAACAATGCAAATAATGGAGACTAAAGTGTAATATATTTAAGAAATCTTGTTAAATAAAAACCTCCCCACCGATGTCCTTCATTCTCCCGTACGTAACCCTAATCCATTCTAAACTTCACCGAGTGTTGTACGTGCGGGGTGTACGTGTTCAAGTGAGATCGGTTTGGGTTTCGTGGGGCAGGGCTGTTCGAAGGGTGGGTGGTATTGTCTGTTGTACGGACTTCGGTTATGGGGTGTGTGCTCGGTTTGTGCGTAGTTAAGGGGTTACTAGTTGTGGGGTTGGGGCCAATTGGCGCAGCCGAGGGTTGCATGGGTGTGGTTACTTGGGTCTCTAACTAAAAGTGAGTGTGTGTGCATTGTGGGTTTATGGTGTACGGTATTAGATGGACAAGAGTATTGATGTGAGTATTCATATGGGTTAATGTTATGTGCAAGTGTGTATGCATGTGGGTGTGTGGATTATGAGTCATGAATGGCTGTGTGCATTACATGAGAGTGTACATAATCTGTGTTATAATATGTGTGTGAATAATATATTTTATGTACATTACATAGGTTGTGTGTATTTTATATTTAATGTATACCATGTAGGTGTATGTGTGATATACATATTATATACGTCATATGTGTGTGAGGTTTGTAGCATATATTGAGTAGTGTATGTTAGAGTTGCATATGAAGGGGAAAAATCTGGTAACCGTGTTCTGAACGCGAAACTGTATAGTTAAGAGTTAGTATTTAATATTAATTAAATGTTAAATGAAATCCAGGTTAATCAGAATCCTAACTGCTTGTGCTTGCATTATTGAATTGTTGTGCTATTAAGGTGAGTTATCAGCCACACTTTACTCGTACTCTTTTGGGGGAGAGAAACATGTGTTCAGAAACGTATTTTCATTTGATAAGTATTACTTTAATTATCACTTGTTACTAGTGTTATACCAACTTAAGTCCTCACTTTCGAACCGTTAATTTATGTATTTTAGCGAGGTAATCCTGAGTAGATCTACTGGGTTTGACAAACCTCACCCGGGCTAGTCGCGCTAGCACAACTGCATGTCAAACGAGTGTTTAATTGACCTAATTTCTGTTGTTGTGGCCTGGTAATCACAGCCGAGGCCTTCATTTACATTGTCAGTTTCGGTTACGAACTTCATACACTATGTAACTTGTTAAGTAGACTAGCTATCTACTGATATTACTTTGTTTACTGGATCTTCTTTCTATTATATTACTGTTTATCAAAACCTGTGAACTCACCAACCTTGTGTTGACACTTAGCATGTTTCTTTCAGGTTCTTAAGGTGTGCACGGCTAGAATTATCGCATCATTGCATTCATCATCATTTGGTTTAAATGAACTATTCACATTTCTACAAATTACATATAATTGGTTTGCGCATGTTTTGCGCCATTTGAATTATGATTGATTACGCTTCCGCAAGTATTTTCAAGATTTCGTTCTTAACTATGTTTTTGGGAATTTCTATTATTAATGAGCAATTATATTTTGTAATTAATGTGTCGTTTGGTGTAACTATCGTCTGCGATCCTGATATGTCACGCGCCTAACGGTAAAACCTCGTTTGTAGAAATTGAGGGTGTGACACCAACCATGATACAATCATTAATCCATTTAAAGTAGTGCGTCTAACAATTATCTTTAAAACATGTATACGGTTGATGTATAAAAAAGATTTTTGTAAGTTATTTTAACTCATTATGTAACATTCGTCAGATTATTGTTTAATATCGGGTTGTTGTATAATATTGGTCAGATCATTATGTTTAATACTGATCATCGTGTTTTCTATTATGTTTTTCTAAAATAATAATTTTTAACTAACACAATGCTGAAAATGTATTTTTTTATGTTTTTTAGTTTATCGTGTAATCCTGATTAGATTATCATGTAATCCTTGTCAACCAGCTCATTGTGTCTAATACTGATCATTGAGTCTGCTTCTGGTCATTGTGTCATATCCATTGTGTCTAATGTTGACTATTGTATTTTTATAGAATGATAATTTTCGACTAACACAATGCTAAAAATGTTAACTTTTTATGTTTCCAGGTCATTGTGCAATATTCATCAGATAATTGTGTAATTCACGTCAATTCAAAAGACTATACAATGACCTAATGAAATTACACAAAACATGAAAGATGTGTTTGTTTTTTTATACCAACACACGCGTTTTAAAATTAAAAAGTGCTCATTTGTTATGATATAATTTTTTTATAAAAAAGTAATACCGTATGTAAAAGTTTTGAGCGTTAAAAAAATAGACCTTGAAAAGATGAAACATTACCAATTTTGACCTCAATCTTATCTTGATAAAAATAAAACAACTGTCAACATTTTAATCGTTCTTATACTTTTTAGTTTTCAAAAGACTTGGTTTTTAACTTTTCTCAAAAATAAATGATCAATCAAAATGATAATAAATATATAAAACAATAAATTTTGATAACACTTCACATTGTAAAATTCACTTTGTACACTGTCTCCTGCTACTATTTGATGTCTATCTATAAAGTAATATATGGATGGGTTATTTGAGGGAACAACAAAAAGATAAGAAAGGACAGAGCTAATCTTGATCCACAATTAATTTTAATTTTAAAGAATATTATATGTACATAATATACTCATGGTCTATGGAGCTAATGACACATCAAAATAACAATAATAATAATATTATTAATATCATATTTTATATAACAGTTAGAAGTTAGAATCGAATGAAGTTGGAATCAAGCTAAAAAGAGTTCCACAATTTCTACAAATTTAATAATAAAATGTCAATTCAAGGAGTATATTCCATTGGATATACTACAGCACTACATGCATGATACAACATCCATACAATTACACTCATAAGATTCCATGAAAACACCCTACGCCAAACCTTGATTGAACCACTTAACAAAGGGTACAACTAGGTATGCACATGGTACAATACAACAATGCGGAACCATGATCCAAAGACCAAAAGTATATTTAACTTATTATGTTGTTTTGGTTATAATATTAAGGTTGTAAATGACATTGTTGTTTATTTAATTCTATTTTTTGGTTTTGTCCTTTGTTTTTTTCACTTGCATTTCTCTTTCCAGCGGTTTGTCCCTTCTTTTTAGTAGGGTTACGCTGATTATTTAATAATATAGTATATTCATTTTTTATTTTTATATGCATTATTTGTATGATAACAAAATGTTTTCATAAAGTAAAGTAAAAATGAAAAAAACTCATGAAAAGCAATGCATATGTATTTTCACCCGTTTATGTTTTGATGGACTTCTACCGGGCTATAGTTTACGGGCCTACAACTATGGGCTTTGCAACCCATTTCCTATTATAAACTTATGATGTAGTGATAAGCCCAAACCTAACCAGGGTATTAGGTATACACTATATTATATTTATATAGTCACTTTTATAAAGTAAATTAAAAAGCATTATAATAATATTTATTACTTTATTTAATATATTAAATAAATATCACTAAATGCATATTAAAAATGGCTTCGCGAAGCTAGCTCTACTCAAGCTTTAGCTTGCTTGCTTGTTAAAGAAGTTCATAATTATACTTAAGTTTGTTTAAACTCAGTTTGATTAAAGTTTATTTTAGCTAAGGATGATTGTAACACAGAAGTAGCTCAACTCATTTACAAACCTGTGTTTTTGTATTTTCAAAATCAATGTACGATAATAAAACTAAATACATGATTTTCAAGCACACAATCTTCAAAATAAATTTATATTTTTTAAACTCCATCAAATTCCTTATAAAAATTAAACATTGTTACAAGTGAAACATCGTGTGTGTTGACTTTAAACAAGATAGAAAGAAATGTAGATTGTTTTCTCCATTTTTTCCTGCAAGTTGCACACCTCCGGCAGTCATCTACTCGATAGTGTAGAGTACGTGAATTAGTGACAATTACAATGGGTTTGTTTAGCTTCATTTAAGTATATAATTTGTGTAGTTATAATATTGTGAGTGTTTTGAAATAGCTGACTAACATTCTCTAAACCTACTCTTAATTACATTTCTTTTTTCATCATGAGAGTTAAATTTTCAACTACTTGAAGTGTAATATCTTCTTACACACAAGTAGTTACAAGCCTTTTGGTAAATTTCAGGATGTTAGGTGAACAGTATAAAGCATTAAAGCACAAGGCTATGTGAGTGAGAAGTGACAGAAAAAAAAGAGTTGCATTAAAAACGTGGGTTACAATTTTTTTTTGTTTAAGTTGCATGACTTTTTTTTAATGAAGCATTACGAACTTGTTTGAGCCTTTGAGGGGTGTTTAAGTGTTTTTGTAACCTACGAATTATTAACATATTATTATGTTTATTCGTCTTCATTTACTCATTTTTTGCAACAATTAGTAGTTGCAATGCTTGATATTTTTTAGAGTAAATTGAGCTAAACACAAAAATAGTGTTAGACTTCATGAGAATGTTTCTATAATCATATTCTAGCCTATTAATTATATGTTTTTATAGTGATGCACAAGTTTTAGTAAACCCATACTTGGGTAAAATAAATAAAATATTAAATAAATTAAAATTAATTAATTATAAAATGATATTCAAATAAAAAATATGATTGATATTATGTATGAGTAAGAACTATAAGTAAACAATAATATCAACTTTCTATGTTTTTATTTCTAAATTATTTTATTCTTCAAAAAATAAATTAAATGTTTTGTTTCAATACAAACCGTTTAAAAAAATATTATTTTTACAAATTTCCTTACTGTAACTCTCAATTTTAATTGTTTTTCGCTTAAAACTTTTTTCGTTTTAAGAATACCAATTTTAAATATTTCGTATTTAAAAAAAAAGTTTGATGTTTTAGAAAAAAAGATTCATAAAAGTTTATTTCTTTAGAAATAATATTAGTAAGAGAGATATTTTTCTTAATTTATTAAAACTATCTTAATCTAGAAAAGAAATATATAATATTATTAGTAATTAATGTAGTTATTTAATAGGATAAAAAGCGAAAAAATCATGATGAGAATAGTGATGTTAACACGTGTCACCTCTAGTTACCATTTTATTAGGGTAGGAAGATTAGTAAGAGATTGCCATTTGTACACATCCCTTATTATATCACATTTGAAGATGACAAGCTTATCATGTTACATTCACTTTTGAAAGTATAAGTGGGTAAAATTATGTTTTATAAATTTGACTATCTTAATTATCATTTATACACATGCCAATAATAAGAATAAATGCAAAATAAAATAACTAGAACATATATTGATTATAAATACAACTATGTATATCCACCACCACCGTTGGCCATGGCGACACCACTATGTACATTAAACTGATGGAATGGGGGCTGCAACAGCAGCAAAGATGTATATCCACCACCATCACTGGTTGTGGCGACCATGGTGTTGCCACAACCAGACACCCGCACCACGGTGTCACCATAGTCACATCACCTTTGAAAAGAAAAAATAAACACAAAGCATTTAAATAATATTACCAATCATGTATTTATCTTAAGATACTTTGATTATAACTTTTTTCTATTCATTGAGTAACCAAAGGCTTCTAAACCTGCTGCTAAGTGATTATTATTCAGTCAATAACAAAAATGTATCAACACATATCTTCACCAAAAATTCTTCTAGCAGTAATCCATCCATGTACATGTTGAATGACACGAGTACTTTAAAATACTAATCAACATAGCATCACCATGAATAAGCTACATATATGATTACCAAGAGCACCATAACAATGGAAGCAACAAGGGTTGAAGTTAAATATCTCATTCTCATATGTACCTTTGTAATTCCAGATTTAGCTATACAACTGAGTTTCCATTGCTCATTAATAACAGATATAGTTGGAGCAAAATTTTTCATGTAATCAAAGAAACAATTTTCACCATATACGTATAAATTTATCATTCAAGAAATGTAATTGGAGGTCATTTGGTTCTATCTTGAATGAAGCCAAATAAACCCATAATGCATGTTCACATGATCTTAACCTGTCATATGAGTTTTAGCAAATCAGCTCAACGTAGCTAAGAATATCAATAGTACAATCGAAAATAAGAAGCAAAAAACACTACTTTTAGTATTTATAGTGACATAGCTTGAAATTGATTACCTCTTCGATGATGGCGATGAACTGCTGGCGTGAAGAAGAAGCATGAACGCTGTATATCTTAGTTTTTGGCGGTGGTGAAGGTTGTCTCTGTCACCGATTTTCACTTTGTATGGAACGAAAAAGAGTAAGTTTAAAAATCAAATCAAAAGGAACGAACATGAAGTTAAAGAATTAAATAGATACTAATCACATACAAAACTGAAACTGATTTTGATTACAATACTTATACCATTCTCTAGTCTTATCAACTTATCATGATTTTGATTATTCAAGTCATGCTAATCACATACAAAACATAAAATGATTAAGTAAAAGTGAAGATCAGCGTCTTCATGTGTAGTAAAAAGCTTCAAAACAGATAACTAAATTTGAAGTTTAAAATAAAATTGATAAACCCCAATAGTCAAATCACAACTCTTCACCAAATTAGGGCTAGTCAAACCAACTATATATATCACAAAAAGAATGAATAAAATCATATAAAAAGAGCAACCAGTTCATTCAAATATGACCAGAAATTAACACTTCAAAATAGTAAATTAGGGTTTTGAATAGACAAATTACCTCGTCAATCAATTAGAATCTCTAGATTTATGGTAAATGTTTTAATTGTTTTTGAAGAAAATAGTTTCTGTAACATGAACTCAAGGTCCCTTTACTTGATTAATGTGTGCTTTAGTTTCCATACAAAGAACAAAACCTTCAGCAATCGAAGACCTAAAAAGCTTTCGAAGAAAAAGGGTCAAACATAACAAACCACCGCCACAATGATGGTATCGCCAAAGCCACATCGTGGCCACCTAAACCAAGCCCACCGCCCAGGGGATGCGACGATGGCGATGATGTACAACCATCACCACCACGCGTCGTGGCGATAACAGTGCTGCCATACTCGACTTGAGGCGACGACAATGCGGGATAATGTGGCACCACCACCACCCCCGCCTTAGAAAACCATGACTAAGAGGTGGGGGTACATCAACCATGTGATTGGTGCCGAAGACCCTATCAATAAGAATATAATTTGCTTGTTTTGTGATTCCTAAATACCTTAACTAGTTAGGGTAAATAGGGTGTCGATCCCACAAGGAGTCTGTGGATGGTGTCACGAGTAACTAGTTAAAAACTACTTAACCTACTATCATCATTGGACTGCGAATTACGCTTAAATGAAATTAAACTAAAAATGATCACTTTGATAAACAAAAACATAAACTTGGACTTGGTTTAGAACCACTGAGATGAAATGTATCACAATCGGGTTTTAGGAATATAATTGAATACATGCTTATGTTTTACCTAATCTTGAAATCACATACACATAACTTGTTTATCACATATGTTGAAACACAATTACCAACTTGATATGTAAATCAATTAGTAAACTAACTAATGCCACAATCTAGAAACTTTATTTGCAATCACCAGTTAAAGATAATAACCTGATTATTACTTAATGGTTAACCATGTAAAATTAATAACTTGATAAGCAATAATCAAATCAACTAACAAGAATCTTTAATCAACATGTGATTCAAAATACATAAATGAAGAAAAGTTATTAAACAGTCAAAGTTTATGTCTTGACTAGGTAAAAACACAAGCATGCACGATTAAATCACAAACCATCCACCTGAAGATGATCATGGGTGGTTTAGCCTTGCATCTTCATCATAATTTCTTCAATCTTCATCATGGGTTTAAATAGCTTTTAAAATATGAAACAATCTTCAAAATATTATGTTAGACCATAATTTACGGCCTATAGGCTGTAGTTTACGGCCTACCCCCTACCAGACGTCCTTGGCCTCTGTCTTGCGGGCTTCCTACACGGTGGTGTTGTGAGGCACTAAGCACGGCCTATAGGGCTTAATTTATTATCTCAATTTTTCTTTCTCGATTTTCTTTGTTTTTAGTTCCGTTCAATCCAAATCTTGCTAATTGTGGTATTCTTTTCAAATAACGTTCATTAAGCTACATTTGACCCAGATTTCAAGCACGTAAGAAGGTAACACCATTCGAACGTAATATTAACTATGATACATGCATGCATATTAACCAGTTATCACCATGTAAAGAAGCGACGATAAAAACCATAGATAAAAAGGCGAGGTTGTGATAATAAAAACCTTAAAACTTGTACACCATGCAACAGTAGTTGTATATTACTATTCATTTTGTTTCTTTTTCAATAGTATGTAATAAATTAGTTAGACTGCATGTTTAATTTTATAGTTATTACAATTAACAAAGAAATTCTTTTAGAAATCTAATTTTGTAAACAACCAATATACTATTTAACTAAATTCTCAATATCATTTTTAATATAATTTTATATTTACTCTTTTTATGAACATTTATTAAACCTTCAAATCTATATGATATTTCACTAGGTGATTGTTCAAGCGTTTTATTGGTGTATGTGTTAATGTGTTGTGTTTTTTGTCTTATCATACGGACTCCCCTCTAGTATAATAAATGAATAACTTTATTTGTGATGTGACGTTTTTCTATGCTGTCAACTCTTATATTATTTGGTCATTTAAGTTTCATATGCCAATGATGTTTTGCTCCAGCGGCATTCGGGTATCTTCCTATTGGGAGACCTGGGTTCAAATCTTGTAGGCTATGAATTGCGATTCGTTGCAAGTAAAGGGGTTTTACTAGCTAGTTGGTTTTCACCTGGACTGTTGGCGCCATCTTTGAGTGTCAAAATAATAATGGATGATTGAAATTACGTTTGAGGTATGGTTCATACCTGAGCTATGAAGAGTCATGCAACTATGTTTGTTTATTCGTCGTTAAAAGAGTTAAGCTTTTTTACAATCTCTTTCAATTTACTAAACATTGCATATTTACATTTGTCATCTATTTGGTAAAGACAATAACTTAATATATATTTAATTAATCAAGTGTATCAAATATATAGGTAGAAAATTTGTTGTATGTTACGTATTATACTTTTTGTAAGGTTGTAATTGCTCAAATCTTCATGTATGTGCATATGCTCATAATCAGTAGATTCACAAACAATTGTATATTAACATCATCATCGGTTTGGTTCGAGTATAACGGTCAACCCGTGTATTATACGAGATTCTCACATAGTAGAAGTAATAAAACTCAAAATTACAAAAATATATATGTATAATATAACGAGCTAGTTACATGAGCGGTCCATGTAACATGCTAGTATTGCATGTGTAGTTAATTACATGAATAGTCCACCTATTGCTTTTGATCTAACAACTTAGAAGTTAATTAATAAGATCAAGCAATTGATGGAAATTTTTCGTAGAATGAACGTCAATACCAATTATCTTGAGGTAACCAAGCCTAATTATGATGATAAGGTCAAAGGAGAACGAGAAAATCAATTAGCAAAGGCATTGACTAGTTATAGAAAACCATTGCTTGAAAAAACCAAACATCATTTGGGTACAAGTCCTTTGTTTCTTTTTTTGGTTTATAATCCTAGCTCTATATACTCCTTTAAATATACTTATAAGTTACAACACATGTAATCTATGAGACTATGACACCTTTAGATAGAAAGACGAGGTCTAAACAAAAATAGAAAAAGACTATATTAGCATTTTACTTCATTACACTATCAATTCTAACAAAGTGAAAAGAGGTTTATGATCTCCTAGAGTAGAAGGTCCCGTTATTACTCTAACTGATAAAGAGACTAGTATATGAAGGGTGAACAATATAGTTGTAATAACCGGTTAAATGTGTAGTTACCATAAAATTATGATTAACTATTTATCTATATTCACGCTTTGATTTGAACGTAAGGGCAATTTGGGAACAACTATTAAAAGTATAGAATCTGATACCCAAAGTGCTCCATCATTTGATGAAATATTGGAAATTATTACAAAACAATTAATTCACTTACTAAAACCAAAAGAAAGACAAATTACCTACCTAATGGCCCATGCTAGATCTTGTTCGGGCAGTAAATGGATAAATTACAATACCCTAGTCAGGTTTATGATTTACAAGGCAATGAAACTCATAGTTGGTTATGAGAGGAGGTTTACAATCTCCTCAATTTAATCAACTATGTTTCCTAATGTAAGTTCTGGTGTTTCAAAGAGTTTTTCTTACATTCTATGTTCCTGAAACAGATCCTATCAATTATGTCATATTTTCTATGATCATCTCTATTTTTGGTATTCAGGATATCCTCCTTAATAGACGAAATATTTCTATTATGTAAACACCAATTAAATCAATGTTATTAGCTGTGACTTCAAACTTTTTGGTATCTTTCGTTTCTACGGATGATATGATGGGTCAATCCTCAATGATGGCAGGTGCGGAATCTGATATTGGGTTAGCTATTTCTGTAATTATTTTACGAGTCAAAGAGACTATTGATGTAAAATCAATTAATATCATTCACGATTATAAGCTTTACCATGCTAATTGTTCGCCGCAACACGCGGCCAAGATAGCTGATTTTTTAAAAAAAACACAACCCACTTGTATTTAGAACCATAAAAAAGTTTTTTATTTGAGAAATAAAAAAAAATCAAGATCATAAAATTTTTCAAGAAAGACTTATGTTTTGTTTAAAGCAGTTGACTAATGAAGTTAGTGAGGTTGTGTCATGTGTGGTGTAAGAAAGTTGGTGTTTTGATGGAATATGCGAGATCCATTACGAGCATAACGACATTTGACATTTGTATAATCGTATGTATGAATTTGTGAGCTGTAATCACTCTTTCGAGTAGAGAAGACGATAATGGTGGCGATATCTATGACGTGGTCTCTTCCTACCTTAACATCTTCAAAGCTTCCCCGAGTCAACCGGTGAGTTCTCCGATTCCCATTCCCATTACCCAAATTATACATCTTTCATTTGACTTCGATCCTAAATTGATTGATTATCGTTATAAGATTTCGAAAGACGTTTGATTTTCGTCGATTTTGACCCATTTTCGAGGGATTTTTGATTGCAGATATTCAGGTATGGCATTTGCGACTGTTAATAAGGATGTGGCGAGTTTGGGGGTTAAAGTTACTGAAGGATTGGGAAATTTGCCAAAGGTTGTGCTAACATCTTCCCATGGAAGGTACTTCGATCTGTAATTGATATTATTCATAAAAGTTCATTGATTGATTGATTCATATTTTGGTTTTGATTATATTTGGAACACACATGCTAGTGAATGAGCTTTGATGGACATTTGGGTGATATTGGTGGCATTCATCATTGCTCTTTAGTGTTGATCTAACTTGAAAGTAGTGGATTGTGAAGTATATTAGTATGAAAAGATTACAGTTTTGATGGTGGTTTAATGCTTCATTGTTTATAGATCTTGTAATTTGGAGTTGGTTTGAGGGTTGTGACTGAATTATGTTTTCTTTTTCTCAGTGAGGCTGAGCTTTATTTATTTGGAGGGTGTGTTACATCTTGGAAAGTTGGGAACAAGGATCTCCTTTTTGTTAGGCCAGATGCTGTTTTCAATGGGCAGAAGCCGATAAGGTTGATTTTCTTCTTGTCTTATATGTTGTTAAGGTTTTTGTCCGGTACTCCGGTGGTATATATGTATCGTTTCATCTAATTTTTGATTTTGGTATAGTGGAGGGATCCCGCATTGTTTTCCACAATTTGGACCTGGCCCAATGCAACAGGTGTGCTTCCTATGTCATTAGGCATATTTAAGATTGCAGCATTTCTTTATGTACTTTTTTTGTTGAATTAGAACGTGGAAGTAACTTGGAATTGAGTTTTTTAACTTTTGAAATGCTTATATGGCAACCAGCATGGATTTGCAAGGAATTCAAACTGGTCAATTGTTGATTCTGAAAATGTGGACGGATCTCCTGTTATCACTTTAGAGCTGAAGGAAAGCCCTTACACCCGTGCTATGTGGGATTACAGTTTTCATGCATTATACAAGGTAAACATATTTGTTGCTACAAGGAAATGCAGGTCGGGTCTTGTTGTTTAGTTGAACTGTGTCTAGCATTATCTAGTCCAAAGATCAAGGCCGTAACCTATATATGAGAGGTTTAAAATCAGTATATAAATATATAGGAACGTTATCGGCCCCTATCAGGTGGCTAGGCTTCCTGTATAAGGTAAGGGGCATGTGGCCGGATGAGGCCAGATGGGCCAAAATTTCCTATGCCTGAGCTGATGTGTCAGGCCCATTTTTGGACTCACATCATCAGTATTCTTTTGAAGCAAATGTGTTGTCTTCTATGAACCTTCAATAAATAAATTCTTCTGTTTGCAGATCACTCTAGACAAGAAAAGCCTTTCCACTGAACTGAAGATCACAAACACCGACAACAAACCATTTTCATTCACCACTGCTCTGCATACTTATTTCAGTGTAAGCTAAATCATAGCTGCCTTGTAGTAGTGTGAATTACCATATTCATGTGTAAGTATTTAAAAATTTATCTTGTTTTGTAATGCAGGCTTCTGTATCTGGTGCATCAGTTAAAGGTCTAAAAGGCTGCAAGACACTCAACAAAGATCCAGACCCTAAGAACCCAGTGGAGGGTAAAGAGGAAAGGTATCACAGACTAGTGCCCTTATATAAAAATTTACATTCATGTGCTGTGTAAAATTGTAGATGATGGAACGATCGTATGTACTGGTTCTGCAATTCTCATCTCAACTTTAATTTGCATGATCCAGAGACGTAGTGACTTTTCCGGGATTCGTTGACTGTGTTTATCTTGGTGCTCCTAATGAGTTATACCTAGAAAACGGTCTTGGTGACGTCATATCCATCAAGAATACAAAGTAAGTTGATCATCTTTTGGTGTGATTCTTTAGAGGTGTCACAATGGTCAGGTTTGATGGTTTTGCTACCTTGTAGAAATGGGTTTGGGTCAAAACAGAAAAATTAGTGCAGGTTAAAATGAGTTGTACAATGGTTGGATTTGATGGTTTGGCTATTTTCTATTGAAAATTTTATATTTTATAAAAACTCAGTGGGCAATTGGGCATATATGATTACAAGTTTTATATGATATCTATAACAATATTCTTTTTGAATAAATGATTTAGAAGGTTTTATGCATTAAGAATAAACTTGGGCAACTTTTGACCTGTCTCCTTTTAAGCTAATAGTTTTGATTCGTCCCTTAGAAATAAGACATAACCCGAACTAACCCACCAATGAATGTTTCCCGTCTCATTTTTGTTTCTGATTTTATATCCTTCTTGCTCATGCAGTTGGCCAGATGCAGTTCTATGGAACCCACATTTGACAATGGAAGCATGCTACAAAGATTTTGTCTGTGTTGAAAACGCTCAGGTAATACGAGATGTTACTGCTTTATATATAAACCCGAATTCTAGTTATGATTTATGAGACAAGATTTTTCATTTTCATGTGCCATTTTAGTGTCTTGCATATTTATGGTGAAAGCTAAAATAATCAAGGACAACAATGTGTTTAATTTTGGTCACAACATTTCCAGTCTTCTATCTCGTTCATATGAAGCTAAATAAATACGTAATTATGACCAATTGCTCACATTTAGTTGGTGCAAAAAAAGGTTATTGGTGACAGTTTCGACTACTATGAATGGATCTATTCTGCATATCCTTTATCTATCATGGCTCAAATAGAAAATAGCTTAGAAGGAAAGTGGTGCAAAGTGTAAATTTCAAAGCACCAAACCTCCTAAACGATTTCATTATTGAAACAATATATATTTGTAATCATATTTGACAAACTAATTGCTTGTAATAAAAATTAAAGTTTTTAAATAAAAGTGTTTTAAGTCAAACCCAACACGTCCGAGCCATCGGACCCATATAAAAGAACCCTTTTGACCCATTACTCAACCCACCCAACTATGCATGCTGCCACCTCCTAAAGAAAACGAAGAATAGAAGAAAATGGTATAATCAAGTAGAAACTCATCTCTTACATTATTTTCAGATTGGAAATGTTGATCTAGAGCCGGAAAAGTCATGGGTGGCTACTCAACAACTCAGTGTTGGCTGAATATCAGATATAAGACCAACAGGTAACACGGCATTACTGGCAGATACTCTTTGACCAGTAATACGGCATTACTGTATAGTATGTTATTTGGCATCTTACGGAGAGTTTTGTGACTACTGGACAATGAAAACACACTCAGCTTGTCGGAATAACAGAAATAAATATTTAATTATTATAAGCAAAGATCATTTGCAATTGTACTATAGACTACTTCCAATATATGAAGAACAGATCGCTGTAGTATATACATTACTGTTCTGGAAAACTGACTTGCATTTCTTCCTGATGAGATGTATGATTTTAAGACTACAATAGAAGGGCTTCTAAATACTGAAGTTTAACAAACTAGGGTAGGGAATTTATGACACAAAAATAAACAGGTTGTCATAGGTGATCCATTTAATAAACTAAGCTGTGTTTGGATTAACCAGTTTATCTCATTTAATCAAATCGTGTTAGGGTCGACTTGTCTTGGTTATATAGTCGACCCGTTTAATTTTGAATAAAAAAATATAAGAATATATTTTATAAGTCCGTCAAATTGTTTACGACCCGTTTATCTACCAACCCGTTTAACCAATTTATGACATGATCACAAGTTCACAACCTGTTAATCTCTTTGACACAAATTAAATGATACTTGTTTGGGTTCATCCCACCAACCCAACCCAATTTCCACCCTATATAAAACAATACATACATAAGCATATTAGATACGTATACATTCTGCAGTCACAGTTCTAGTGTTCTGCCAGAAGAACAAAACATAAGCAAATAGAAACTTGTGAACCCACATCACACACCTTTGAATCAACATATCAGAACATCCATTCATTCAATCAAAAACTTCCATTCAATCCAGAAAAAAACACAAAAGAACAAAACGTCTAAACAACCAATAGATTTGGCACTCCCTGTTAGAAAGAAGACAGCATAGCAATGCAGCATACTACAATTATAATTAGCATCACACCCCAAATCAAACACACCCAATTATTCCTGTATTTATCCTTCATCTGTTTAGCATAAAACAACCCATCTGTTCCACCACTCACAAAGCTTCCAGCTTTAGCCACATTATCTTCAATATCATCCAACTGTTGCCCCTGACCCTCCACTAAAACAGCCATATCAAGAAACACTTGATGAAGTTTATTCAAACTTTTCTTCAAATCCATCACAGCTTCATGTCTTTCTTTATTCTCCATCACCAGATCCATCTTCCCTTCAGCCATTTCAAACACCTTCCCGCTTCCCGAAGACATCGTTTTGATCATTTCCTCACTCGGGTATTCACCAGTTTCATTGAAATACCTTCTTTTGAGATACTCTTTATGATCTGCAACTATTTTACCCCTCAAATCTTGAAAATCATTCATCATCTGTTTGAGTTTAACTCTTAGCCCATTGGTGACTAAAACTCTAGTTCTCCCAACAGCAGTGTTTTCTTTGTAGGTTGCAGAAGATTCTAAACACTCAAGACGCGCAAGGACCACATTCGCCTTACGCAGGACCGCCATCATATCAGACTCCATTCGGTCTCTCAACCCGCGAAGAACTTTAGCACTGTGAGCGGATTTCGTCTCTTCGTTAAGATTCTTGAGGTCAGAGAGGAGGTTTGTGATCTCTTCCATGGTGGATTTGATAGCTTCAATTTCTTGAAAGAATTTACAAAGGTAGACTTCATCAGAGGGACTAAGTTTCGGGTCTTGAATCCCTAATTCGATATCTTTTTCTTCCGATTTGATGTCCATCTGGGCTTGTTTCTTCAACTCCGCATAACTTAAAAACGATTTTGTCATCAGGTCGTTCATCTTCTTGAATCTTGATCGATTGATTGTCAAAAACCCACCTGCAAGATTTTGATCACTTACTGATATAACAACATATGAATGAATCGACACATACATCAATCAAATTACAGTGGAAACTGGTGTAAATCGTACCTTTGTGCGTCGAATTGGGTGAAATCAGAGGTTGATTTCGATGATTCTTGAATGTTTCAGAGTGTGAAAACGATTAAAAAATTCAGATTATGAATTGAGAAGATGAAAATGGAATGGGTGTTTGATTTCTGAGAGTAAATCACTTGTATTTGATGGGTATTTTGAACGGTTTCAAGATTTTGAAGGATTTGAAATGAAGGTGTTAGCCGTTGAGTTTAATTTTGCGGGGAATTGGTAGACGGTTATCAAAGTCTTCGTTGATGATGAAGGGGTTTTAAATTTTAAAGTAATAGGAATTTATTAAAGAATTTAAAATTTTAATAATAAAAATAATTAATTACAAAGATGGTGTCTCGTGTCTGTGTAGTCCGGGTAAAGTAACGGGTTTGAGTATTAAACAAGAAAACATTTTGGGTATTGACTTTTAATTTTGTAACTGTTTTAGATGTTAAGGCTAGTTTAAATTTTTTGTTAAATTAGTGTCAAATGTTAGTATCAAACTTATTACGTTTGTTAACTTTTATGATAAATTATGGTTAAAAATTAATCTAAAATAAATACACAAGCTCGCTATAAAATATAAAGTTATTATAACTTTTTTTATTACTCAAACATATTATTTTCCGTAATTCACAAGGATCATATGTTCAAAATAATACTTAAAAAGAATTAGAATTTGTCTACATACTTAAATGCTACTTATCAAATGCTTTTGAATTCTTTTGTAATTTATTGTTTGTTAAAATTAATAAAAAGCACTATAATAAGCTGCAAGTTTATTAATTTCTTATTACTGAAATTTATTGGGTCTTATATCACTCAGTAAAAGAAATATAAGATTAGATATCTATTTAACTCAGGAGCATTTTAGTAAAAGCATTCACAACAGAAAGTTTATGCATTCTTAAAAAAATGATTTGAACTCTATCAAAAATCAATTACACGTATATTGATTCGATTAATGTAATTTAAAAACAAACGTGTATGATATAATAGATTTTCTTATTACTCCTTAAATATTTGGTAAAAAAAGGTAAAATGTTATGAGGATTTATTTTCATTAATTTCTTTAAAAAGTCTTTCGTATCAGCTAATAACGACTTTTCCATAAACATAAAATTTCATTTTAATCGTGTAACTAAGGCCACACCATAATTATGAAACTTATAAGTTGTTTTTTAAACAACAATCCAATCTTTTTTCTTTACCGGCTAATGGATAGTCTAAGCCTGATCACCTGGGTAAATCCAATGGCGAAATGCCACCCACGCCCGTGAAAGCAGACAACGCTATTAATCCGGTCCGCCTATCCTTTCAGGGGAAACCCATCATCCCTAGATCCATTGCGATAAAACTCTTAGCCCACTTGAAGCATATTACATCAAGTGAGACTCGAACATTTGACCTACACTTTGAAAGTTATAGGTGTCTCCTCACAAACCAATTAATCTAAGACTCATTCGCTAACAACAATCCAATCTATTTATATTCTCTATCATTGTCCACCTAGGGACTTGAACTCTTGACCTTTTGAAAATGACATTATTTAAAACATCTGAATATCACTAGATCAAATGCCCTTTAGTAAATATATCTATTCTTAATCTATTTTTAAGGAATTTATTATAGATTAGAAAGGGGTCTTATTAAGTTTATATGTTATATTGTATATGGTTTATGATAATGAAAATGTAAAAAGTAAACAACAGCACCAGCGGCACTAGCAACAAGCAACAACAATAACAACTCTTCTATCCACGATGGATGTGTGATTTACATAGGGTGTTACAACTCGATGAGATTTGTCTCACCATCTAATCCATATATGTGGGATTTGCATAAGGTGTCCCTCTGAACACCCCTAGGACTCATCGTCTTTGATGATGTTTGCCCTACCATCCCACACGACATAGAGTGTCTCTGATACCATTTGTAACATCTGACCCGTTATACCACCAATATTCTATGCTTTGCCCACGAGAAACTTATGGATTTTCTTTCGGTTTTCCAAGTGAGGATTATACTAGTGTATGTGTTGGAAATATCAAAGTTTTTTGAGGTTTTCACGTATGTAATACCACGTATGAAATACATGGTAAAGTTTGGCAATTATACGTGATATCATTGTGATACTTGGGGAAGGTTAGGAACAAAAAAATGTATTAAAAAAGAGTTATTGGTATTTAGTAATCACAACTTTTATTTATTGGCCAGGTCCGCCAAAATTAATCCTAATCCATGAAATGTTTACAAACACTCATAATTTTAAGTTTATTTTTCTCCAACGATCCCTTATTAACTGAAAGTTAACACCGTTAGTTTTTTTATGACGTAGACTACTTATATAGCCAAAACACTATGCAGAAAGTTAAAATCAACTATCAAGTTCGTCAATCTGAAACTTCTGCATCCTGAAACCTGTCAATATCCATCTCTTTATCTTAAACACTTGACTTGTTGAAGGTAAATTTTAGGTGACGATAGAGGCTAAACACCAAAATATAAATATGATGGAGGCTGGGCTGCGCCGAAGTTAAAAATGGCTTAAAGTTGGCCACATTTTAACGAAAAATTTAACGGTGGTTAACTCTCAGTTAGTAAAAAATCATTGGAGGAAAATAAGTTTAAAGTTGAGAGTGTATGTAAATATTAGATTATTAGACATTTGTATAAACTGTAATTATTAGAGGTGCTTAATTGTAACATTTGTAATTATATATATGAATATCAATGAGAAGGGGAGAGATCATCAAACCTATTCTATCATGGTATCAGAGCACCGGGCTCTATACTTGAAACCCTAATTCTGTCGTCGCACACCGCCCTTCATCACCTCCTCTCCCATCATCTCTTCTTCTCAACAAACATCAACCATGACGAAAACCAATACAGAAAAACCCACCGTCACCTCCTCTCTCCAGCCCGCCACAACCGTCACCAACATCCGCAACGACGTTCAACTCATACTCGGCACCGACACTTGCAACTACAACTATTGGGTTGAATTGTTTACGGTTCATTGTATCGCCAACAATGTGCTTGATCACATCCTCCCACCCGATGATGCACCATCTGAACGTGATGCGGAATGGAAACGTTTAGATGCCATTGTTAAACAATGGATATACGGCACTATCACAAGTGATCTACTGATGACCATTGTCAGCAAAGGCGCTACAGCTGCTGATGCATGGAACAACCTCAAAAACATCTACATTGACAACAAACCCACCCATGCTCTCTACTTGATGAGCAAGTTTTCAAACACGAAACTTGAATCATTCAACAACGTTATCGCTTATTGTCAAGAATTGAAGTCCATCTCCGATCAACTCTCTAACGTTGATGCACCGATCACAAATCAACAATTGGTGTTGCAACTCATAGCCGGACTCCCCACCGATTATGAAAGCATCTCCACCGTACTGCAACAAACCGTCCCTCTTCCAAACTTCACTTCTTCCCCGACCTCGTCTCATCATGGAAGAAAATAGGAAGGCAAACCAACAACCCTCCACCGCTCTTCTCACCTCTCAATCATCCAACAACAATCACAACACTCTTGGTGTACCAACTCCGCCACCAAATACTGTAACATCTCGTATTTTCGTCCAGTTGGAAATTAACTTTGTTAAATTCTTGCAAGGACTATTCATGTCTTTTATGAAATTTATGGATTGCTTATGCTCATCTTTTAATTTGTTTTTAAATGCTTTAATTTGAAAGGCTATAGTTTATTTGTATATATTATTAAGTAATATTAATATTACCAATGGTTATACTAATAATATAACTATAGGGATAGTAATAATAATAATAATAATAATAATAATAATAATAATAATAATAATAATAATAATAATAATAATAATAATAATAATAATAATAATAATAAAACAATAATAATAATAATAATAATAAGAATAATAATAATAATAATAATAATAAAAATAATAACAACAATAATAATAATATAATAATAATAATAATAATAATAATAATAATAATACTAATAATAATAATAATAATAATAATAATAAAAATAATAATAATACTTGAACAATTAACAAGTTAGATTAAAGTTTAGAGGGTCTTAATGTCATTTTATAAACTTTAAATAGAAGTTTTATGCATAAAATGATAAGAAATCAAAGTTGGAGGGCTATTTGTGTAATTTATTAAAGAAACCCAAACCAACCTCCCCAACCCCGATTTTCCGGCGTGCTTTCCGGCCAATTTCCGGCTGCCATCCGGCCACCCTAAAACCCCCAAACCTTGTCGATTCACGATCTAAAATCGTCTCCAAACCGACCTGGACACATTTCGAGTTTAATTACACCATTAAATCAAAGCTAAAGCACCGGTTACAACCCGTTCGAGTGAATAACCGAAGCTCTTTAATCATCGAGCCGTTGTGACATTAAAAGTTAATAAAAATCTAATTAACTGAAACTAATCGATCATCTAACGATTCTTAAACTGTTAAGCAACATAAATTCATCTGGAAAGCACTTGAAACCCTCATTCGATTTCCCCCTTCGCCGTGAACCTGCAAGCCAATCGAAAACCACCTTCCGGGCAACATAAGCATAAATTTACCGAGGTCTTTTAATCTTGTGCACCATTAGAAGCTCCCTGTGCAACGAATTTGGTTGGAATCATCGTTTGAACATCAAACAAGCTCCACGAGTTCGTGACTGTTCTTCGTCTTTCTTGTTATCAATCCGATATCAATCGGGTAAGTTAAATACATCAATGGACTCGGTTTTATGAGGGGGAAAAAAGCCCCAAACTTAATTGGGTTCACAATGTTGTTTTGATCTTCAATTTGGGGCTAAACGAATCTAGGGTTCTTAAGGATTTGGGGGTTTTTGCTAAAGTTTGTATTTAAGATTTAAAACGCGGTATCTATCGCGGCTGAGGCCTTTGGTTCACTGGTTCCATGTTCACCTTCCAACTTAGAGGTCACGGGTTCGAACCCGGTGACCTCCAACATTTTTTTGCTTGTTTTGCAACATTTAAAAATATATAAAAAAATTCTAAAAATTATAAAAAAATCATTTTATAAACTTCGTGTATTTTAAACCATTTAAATATTTTTCTATAATTTATTTATAAAAATGTCCTTATATTTTATTTAAAATTATAAAGTGAATGTTATAGTTAGTATATATTTTATAAAACTTAGACTCAAAATACTATTTTATACAATACCATTGTTTGTTTAAGTTGTCGATTAAATCGTGTTCATTTTTTTATTTAGTTACAAAACCTTAATTAAACTTTATGAATAATACAAAATTTTTATAAATGTTATTCTTATTCCATATTTTATAATATAAATAAATCGTTTTCACGAAAATATAATTGGTTTCGTTTGATAAATATAATTGACAAAACCCCAAACATCAAATAGAACCCTAGCTCATAATAATTCGTTGAACTTAATATTAGACTTTAACCTTATGCTTAAATATATTTAGGTGTCTTGTGACGATACGACTTGGAACAACGTTTATTATTAATCTTATTAATCTTCGTATACTTATTTGACATGTGAGTTCTCCTTGTCCCTTTTATATTTTCACACTAATTTGGGGTGAAACATGATACTTATTCTCATACACTTGTAAACGTTTAAACTTGTAAGCACTTGCAATTCATATTTTTGTCATGGTTATTTGTGTTTTTTAAGTGTTTATATGAGATACATATTTTTGTTTGCAATTATTAACTATTGCTAGCCTGGCGACGTCTTAGATCTTTGGGCCTGACAAGCCTATTTGGTGCTAAAGCCGAGGTATTGCCGGCTCCTGATGACGTATGCTTGTTCATCATGGGAACCAAATACGCTTAGCCAATCTTATATACTTGTAATCAAGTCGAGGTTTGGTTGTAACGATATGTGTTCTATAACCTTACTCACTTATGACCTATGACATGAATTGCTACTTGTAACCTTATCATATTATGTATGAAAACCTTGGAAACTCACCAACTATTTTTAGTTGACCTTTTATTTTTATCATGTTTCAGGAAATCCTCAAGTTTAAAGTGGACTTTTGAAGCTTGCAATAAAACTAGGACTTGGACCTAGTTTAATAAATAAAATGTTTATGTAATGTTTTGTTTTGTTTGGAACCTATTTCATGTTTTGAGACTTATGGTTGTAATACCTTTTGAAACTTATAACTTTAATATTTACATTTAAATATAGCGTTATGTGGCTGTGAACAATCTTAAGGTTGGGGTGTGACAGATTGGTATCAGAGTCCATAACTATAGGGATTTAGGTTATTAGAAATGGTGACCTAGACTATAATTTATGCATGAACCTCATAGAATAATATTTATATTCTTGGAAATATATATATTGTTTACATGTTACATAATGCTATACCAAACTTATGTGCAACTTGATGCCTTAGCATAGGTTTGCCTTGTAATTGTTTAAATTTTGTTACTCGTCTCCCTAAACTTAACTTTGACTCTTTGACTCTCCCCGACAAATGAAACTACTTAATCTTATTCTCGACGACACGTGGAATCGTATACTTATGCTTATGACTTGAATCTTTAGACTTATGTCTAATCTATGTAAAATCTCATCAAGGTTTTGATTTCATGAACCTAAGAAATTTGTGTGACACATAGACACCTGTATTCTGGATTTCCTGGCAAAAGGCCCTCGGGCTAAGGCAAGCATATCACATAAATCCTACGGGACTAGTTATGCTTACCTGGGGATTTCTGGGATGAGTGATAAACTATGGTCAACATACACAAATTTCTAAGGCGAATGGGTCAACTTACCTTGACGTGTCAACGTTTTCAAATGGTAATGCGTTACCAAATGGAACCATTCCATGTGCCTTACAACTCTTGTCTTATCCTTGTTGAATTATAATCCTTGTTATGCTCTTTCTCGTGTCTAACTCATTTTGCATATTCCAGCATGTCTCGTCATCATGGAAAGCGCGGAAGTTCCGATCGCAAGCTAGCCGCCATGATTGCTCGACAAATGGCTGCCGTCATCCCGACTATGGTTGCTGAACTTAATAGCACTCTAATGGCTAATAGCAACAACAACACCAATGGGAACAATAGCGGTGCTAATGGAGACAATAGCAACAACCAAAACGGGAACAATCAACACGGGAACAATCAAACTTGCACCTTCAAGCACTTTAGCTCTTGCAAGCCCACTAGTTTTAGTGGCAAGGAAGGAGCCACTGGTCTTCTTGAGTGGTTCGAGAGCATGGAAAACACCCTCGTCAATTGTGAGTGTCCCGAGGCACTCAAAGTTCGTTATGCCACTAGCATGCTCCAACAAAGGGCTTTCACCTGGTGGAATAGTGAGAAGAGAAATCGTGGAGCTGATGCTATATTGGCACTCTCTTGGGATGAGTTCAAGAACATCGCCATCGCGATGTTCTGCCCGAGAAGTGAATTGCAAAAGTTGGAGGAGGAATTCTGGAATTTGAAGCAAAACGATGGTGATCATTTGGCCTACTCAACTAGGCATCATGAGTTGAGTATATTGCTGCCTCATATGGTCGACACTGTGTCACATCCCGGCGGAAGCGTGAAATGCTTAGGGTGTGACTTGTTTGATCAGAACTCATTGATTCACCGATTTCAAACAAATATCACATAAACATCACATAATACTTATCATAACATAGAGATTAGGATTACATTAATTCATAATAGTCAAATTTTGAAATAATATAATCCTATTACATCATTAAGATCTAACAGCTACATCTTCAGAGACGATGGAAGTGAGCATCCACCGATACACTGAGGTCATACAGGTTAACTGTCAGATTTACACAAACTTTTCCCACTATCTCTCCCCAGCCATTATACACATCAAAAGAGAACATTAAGCTGTTAGTCATGATGAACTCCTGAAAAAGCATACTCAAAATAGTCAACACAAAGTTGGTGAGTTCACAAGTTTATTATAAGCAAATAGCATTGATGCATTAGATACAACCAAACCTTACTTAGCAATCAGATCATTCATATCTGTCATATCATAATTCATAAAAATCAGATAATATAGCGTCACAACACTCATCCTGTTGATGCAGGAAATATTTTCCTAAGTAGCGCTACCAATATTATCTAACGGTTCCACATCCGAATTAATGGTTGTAACATAAATCTCAAAAATCTTAATAATGCATCAATTCATAAAAACAGTATGTTTTTTCCCCCAAAAGTTTATAAAAATAAAAATGAGGCTATGAATCTCACCTTTTACTTCCAATGATAACCTATAAAAAATATTTATAGTTTAGAAAAATGTATTTTCTTTAACATTTTTAGCACCTTAAACTATAAACTTTATTTTAGAAGTTATGCTTATGTATACATCACGAAATTTTTACAGTAGATATATTCTAATATTAGACATAATATAGTAAAATTTCATTTCACTATTATTTTCAGCTTATTTTCTATAGTTTTTACATTATTCAAATAATTCATTAGAAATACCTTCGGGCCTCTAAAATTAGTCAAATTTGGTCAGAATATTTTTCATAATTCTTACAGTTTCTCAAAATTTTCTTATATCCTAAATCATAGCAGAGTCAATTTTTATAATTTTACTCATTTTATCAATATTTAGTAAAAATATCAGTATATGATCAAAAATTCCCATTTTTACACAGACTGTTCAACCTTGATTTTTATATTTTCTATAAATTTCTCATAATTTATTTAATAGTTTAAGCATTTTTTCTGATTTTCAGTAGGCAGAATAATTAAAAATTCATATCTTGGGCATATTTTTGAGTTAGGTCACGAAACTTTCTCAGTAAGTTCTATAAATTGTAATAGTCAATATATAATTTTTCCATATATTTGCCAGGGTCGATTCTTCCAACATGATTTTTCCTTTTAAATTCTTAGATATTTTATATAAATTAATTTATTTATAGAAATGGCACCAAAATTTACAGAACTTTATTTCCTAATATTCTAAATATATTTTCAATGTTTGTTCCCACAATCATAGTTGTTATCATGAAGAACTGATTTTAACAAGTTATATCTAGGTTTTTAACCCTTTTGTTGATAATTTCTTTTTTTACAAATTTGATTTTTAAGGTTTTGTTTTGTTTATTTCAGATTCTTAAAAGCTTTTTTGTTGTCTGAAAAATAAGTTTGACTTTATATGTTTTTATAAAAATCTTAAGTGTTTAATCAAAAGGGTTAATCACATGTGTTTATTTAAAAACATGTTTAATCTTCATAACCTTAATCAAGTAGGGTTTTAGAGGTTAGAACCTTGATTTTGACAGAGGGAGAGTATGAGAAGATGATGAAGATGGTTTATGAATCCGCTTGGTTTTGGTGTTCTTGATAATCTTCGGGAGGTGGTGTTTACACGAGGCTTGGATGTTGCTGCTATTTAACCGAGAGATGTGTAGGCAATGGTGATAATATGCGGTTGCTATGGAGATGCCCGAGAGTGGGGATGATGGTGGTGGTGTATGGTGTTCGGGAGGTGAGAAGTGTGGGTGAAAAATGGTTGTGGTGTTCGATTAAGGTGATGGTGACCGAGAGTGTTTGTTGGTGTGGTAGTCGGTGGAGTTGTGGTATGTTGCTTTCAACCGAGAGCTTCAAATAAAAGAGATGAAGTCGGCTGCCATTAAAGACTCATCATGACCCTAGGACTCTAGGCTTACAAGGTGGCATGCACACAAACATGCTTGGTGTTTGGGTAGCTAGGTGGCAGTTTTGATGGGTGGTGAGGTGTCCCGCCCGATTTGAGGTGTTAATCACCTCTTAAGTCGGGTGTTTAAGGGTTAATGAGCCGGTTCTTAAGCTTAGATGGTACTTTGGTTTGGGGTTTAAGTGTAGGAGGTTTGTTTAGATTTCTTTTGATGTTAAGTTTCTCTTGATGTTAACTTGTGTTTATGATGTTTGGTTGGGTTGTGTTTTGGTTTGTTTGATGTTGTGTAGTTGATGTATCTTGATCATATATGGTTCAATATCAAAGGATTATATACTTGAGTACATGCACACGTAAATTCTTTGTGCATGCATGCAAGCATGCAATGAGTAACACATATATTCACATAGACATATAATATACATTTGTATTTTAACAAAGCTAACACATGCATAATTAAAATGAAAACATGCATACATACACCACACATGTACATAAACATATATGGTTTATATGAGTTAGTCAAGTGTAGCGTAATAATATGATGGTTTATTTAGAATATACTAGCGTATGAAATTTTATACTTAGGGTTGTCACATTCTCCCCCCGTAAAAATAATTTCGTCCCGAAATTTATTTGGATAGTAATACTTAAGTTTGAGATGAACTTATCTGACCATTGACTTAAAATAGATGGGGGTATTTCCTTCTGTCATCTTCTCTTTCCCACGTATATTCTGGTCCTCTCCTAGCATTCCACTTAACTTTCACTATGGGAATTTTGCTCCTTCTTAGCTTTTTAACTTCTTTGTCCAATATGGCTATTGGTTCTTCCGTAAAATGAAGCTTTTTGTCTATCTTTATTTCTTGAACTGGAATTTTTAATGTCTCATCTGTTAGACATTTCTTCAGATTGGACACATGAAACGTGTTGTGTACTTCTCTTAATTCTTGGGGTAAATCTAACCTATATGCAACTGGACCAACTTTGTCAGTGACTTCAAATGGTCCAACATATCTAGGGTTTAACTTATTTCTCTTTCCAAATCGAAAGATTCCTTTGGTGGGTGATATTTTTAGATAGACCTTATCTCCAATTTGAAATTCTAGTGGCTTTCTCCTTTTATCAGCATAACTTTTCTGTCGATCCCGTGCTGTTTTTAGTCTATTCTTGATTTTCTTGATTTTGTCAGATGTTTCTTGAATTAGGTCAGGGCCTATAAGTTGTTTATCTCCTATTTCATTCCAACATAGTGGTGATCTGCATTTTCTTCCATACAAAGCTTCAAATGGGGCGGTTCAAATACTGGAATGATAGCTATTATTATAAGAAAACTCTATCAAAGGTAGATGTATATCCCAGTTGCCACCAAAGTCCAATGCACAAGCACGTAACATATCTTCTAATGTTTGAATTGTCCTTTCACTTTGTCCATCTGTTTGTGGATGGAAGGCTGTACTAAGGTTTATTTGGGTTCCTAGAGCTTTTTGTAAGGTTTGCCAAAACCTTGATATGAATCTACTATCTCTGTCGGATATAATTGAGATGGGTATCCCATGTCTGGACACAATTTCCCGTATGTAAATTCTTGCTAATTTCTCTATTTTATAATCTTCTCTAATTGGCAAGAAATGTGCTGATTTGGTTAATCTATCTATTATAACCCAAATTGTGTCATATCCACTTGAGGTTCTTGGTAGTTTGGTTACAAAATCCATGGTGATCTGGTCCCATTAACATTCTGGAATCTCGGGTTGTTGCAGATATCCTGAAGGTTTTTGATGTTCCGCTTTAACTCTTGAACATGTATTGCATCTTTCTACAAATTCTCCGACTGATCTCTTCATGCCAGGCCACCAGTAATGGCTTTTCAAATCTTTATACATTTTGTTATTTCCTGGATGTATAGAATATTTTGACTTATGTGCTTCCTGTAGTATGATTCTTCTAAGCATAACATCATTGGGTATCCATGTCCTTCCTTTGAACCTTAGAATTCCATTGGTATCCTCTTTCAAATCTTTTATTTGTCCTTTTATCTCTAATTTACCTTTTTGTTGGGCTTCTCGTATTTGTTTTAACAGGTCTGATTGCAGTTCCATTCTCATGGCCCGTACCCGTAATGGTTTAACCCTATCCTTTCTACTTAAAGCATCTGCTACCACATTTGCTTTACCTGGATGGTATTTGATTTCACAATCATAATCACTTAATAGTTCTATCCATCTTCTTTGTCTCATATTTAACATTTTCTGGTCAAGTATGTGCTGTAAACTCTTATGATTTGTATATATTGTACATTTTGTTCCATACAAATAATGTCTCCAGATCTTAAGTGCAAATACTACTGCTCCTAATTCCAAATCATGAGTAGTGTAATTCTTTTCACTTCCCCTAAGTTGTCTGGAGGCAAGGCAATGACTCTATTTCGTTGCATTAACACACATCCAAATCCTTGACGGGACGCGTCACAATATACTACAAAATCATCAGTCCCTTCTGGTAATGACAAGATAGGTGCACTACATAATTT
This sequence comes from Flaveria ramosissima, assembly GCA_025215565.1. NCBI lineage: Eukaryota > Viridiplantae > Streptophyta > Magnoliopsida > Asterales > Asteraceae > Flaveria > Flaveria ramosissima. Next base: position 17,567,297 of record CM046037.1, read on the forward strand.
ACTTTTTAAGAGTTCGAATGCAACCTTTTGCTTTTCTCCCCAGACATATGGCTTATCCTTTTGAGTTAATTCAGTCAGGGGGTGAGCTATCCTTGAAAATTTTTCTATGAATCTCCTATAATATCCGGCCAGTCCTAAGAATTGGCGTACTTCTGTCGGTGTTTTGGGGTCCTCCCATTTCTTAACAGCTTCTATTTTTGCTGGAATTGATTGACTATGTGTCCAAGGAATTGCACCTCTCTTTTCCAGAATTCACATTTTGAGAATTTTGCATATAATTTTTCTTTTCTTAACAATTCCAATGTCAATCTTATGTGTTGTTCATGATCCTCCTTATTCTTAGAATAGATTAGAATGTCATCTATAAAAACTATGACAAACTTTTCTAAATAGGGCTTACATATCCTATTCATCAGATCCATAAATATGGCTGGAGCATTGGTTAATCCAAATGGCATTACCAGAAATTCATAATGTCAGTACCTTGTTCTGAAGGCTGTCTTTGGTATATACTCATCCTGTATTCTTAACTGATGATATCCTGATCTTAAGTCTATCTTTGAAAAGTAACTAGATCCTTGTAACTGATCAAATAGGTCGTCTATTCTAGGTAAGGGATATCTATTCTTCACAGTTACCTTATTGAGCTCCCTATAGTCTATACACATTCTAAACGTTCCATCCTTCTTTTTAACAAATAAAACCGGTGCTCCCCAAGGTGATACACTAGGGCGTATAAATCCCTTGTCCATTAATTCTTGAAGTTGGCTCATTAATTCCTTCATTTCTGTAGGTGCTAAACGGTAGGGTGCCTTAGCAATAAGGGTTGTTCCTGGTATCAATTCAATTTTGAACTCTACTTGACGAGGGGGTGGTAAACCAGGTAATTCATCAGGAAATATATCGGAATATTCATTGACAATTGAAACATTTTCTAGGTTTATTTTCTCTATTTTGGTGTCGACAATATGGGCTAAGAAAGCTAAACATTTCTTCCTTAAATATATTTGTGCGTTCTTACAAGAAATTATCTTTATGACACCTCTAGGTTTTTCACCATATATACATAATGTTCTATTTTCATTAATCAGAGGAATTTTAATCATTTTCTTACCACATACTATTTCAGCCTGATTTTTACTTAACCAATCAATTCCTACAACAATATCAAATCCTCCTAAATCAATAGGATCAGATCTATATTGAAATAGTTTTCATCTAGATTCATAGTGAAATTAGGAATGATTTCATAAGCTTCAATTATCTTACCATCAGCTAGTTTTATCATATATTTTTGATTTAACTTTTCTAAGGTTAGGTTAAGCAGTGGTCTAAACACATTTGAAACAAAACTACGGGTTGCTCCAGTATCGAATAGTACAGTAGCGTACTAATTGTTTATAGGAAACGTACCCGTGACAACCTCTGGTTCGTGTCGAGCTTCTTCCGCTTGCATCACGAATGCTCTTCCCCGAGGGTTGTTCTGGTTGACCAGAGCCTTTCCCTTTAGTTGTGGACATTCGTTCCGACGATGGTTTTCGTTTCCACATTGATAACAAAATGGTTTTGGATTTGCGGGGCTTTTACAGTCTCGGGATATATGTCCCTTCTTCTTGCAGTTGTAATAGATTACCATTGCGCAATTGCCTTGATGATATCTCTGGCAAATACTGCACCATGGCTGGTTTTCTGCTTGTGGTTTCTTTTCCCGTGTCATTCCTAAGAAGTTCCGGGTGGGCTGTCGAACTATTCTTTTATGGGAATTTCCTTTAAATCTTCCTCCCGGATTATCATCACTCCACTTTCTCTTTTCTCTTGATCTAGGGTTACTTAATGATCCGTTTCTTATCATTTCATCTGTTAAGCTCCCTGATAAGCTTACGACATCTTGAAAAGTCTTGGGCATAGCTGATTTTACTAGTCCCCTTATTTCTGGCACTAATCCTCAAATATATCTTCCTATTCTTTTTGATTCTGGGGCCATTAAATGTGGTACTAACCTTGAGAGTTCATTATACCTGTCGGTGTACTCCCGATGTGATGCTCCTTTCATTTCTAATGCTAAGAATTCGGTTTCTAATTTTCTATTTCATTATAGGGACAGTATTTTTCTATAACTAAACCCCTGAATTCTTCCCAACTTAATTCGTTCATGAATTGCCTACCTTTAGTGTGCATTTCATTTTCCACCAGGATTGTGCCTCCCCTTTTAACGAATGCGAAGCAAACAATGTTTTGTTGTTATTGGCACATTTACTGATTTCTAGGGTTGATTCCATCTCATCTAACCAGCGTAGGGCTTGTACAGCTTCGCCTCTACCATCAAATTCCCGGGGCCTACATGACATAAAAGTCTTGCAAGAACTTCCTTTTTCAGTTATAGCTTCCTCTTCTGGTTGTTCTCTCATGGTACCGTCCATGGGTATCTCGTTGCCTGGTGTTGTTGTTCCGAGGTTTAGGTTTTGTTGAAGCTGGGTTACCAGTATGGGTATGGCAGCCTCTAATTGCTGTGACACTATCCGTGAGATTCTTTCATCTTCATTGGTGGTCGGGTTTATAGGAGTTTCTTCCCCAAGTCTGGTTCTAGGTCGTCTTACTCGCGCCGTTCTTCTTACTGGTTGTGTGTTCCTTCTTGGCGGCATGATTTTCTATAGTTAATTGTAGTCAATATTAAAAGAAATTTTAGATTCTTAATAATATTCTAGCTAGCACATAACAAATAATAATTCAAACACAAAAGATATATTTCATTCAAGTTTTTATTAGGGATTTTCATATTTTAGGGTTAAAAGATAATTTCTAATTTCTACGCATCCATTTTCATATTCTTGAAAAGATGTTTCTCTTAGGTGCTTTCAGTTCTTTAACATCCTTCTAAATATTCTTGATTCCTCGTTGAATTTTCTTAAGCTGTTTAAGAGTTTGTTGAGCTGCTGCGATTTGGTCTTCATCCACCTTTTGTCTTTTAGCCTCTCTTTCTTCGTTCTTGGGGGAATCAATCTTTTGTATTTCTTCGTCCTCATCTTGCTTAGCTTTGAACTTGTTTCCGGGTCGTACCTTTTTCCTGGGAGTTTTAATGGTATACCCTCCTACTGTTACCGGTGCACGACGAACATAAAATTTGGGCTTATGATTATTTTCAACTTTGGTTTGAGGAGGTTCTAAGACTTGTTGAGGTTCAGGTTCAGGTGTAAGTTCTTTATAATCGTTATAGTCCGAATATTCGGATGAGTCAGTCTCATTGGGATAGTTATCAGTACTCATAGCTGCAAAACAAATCTTTTCATAATTTGAACAAAACAATTAGTTACTTACGTTCACATATTATAAATCTTTTGCCTTTAAATTTATTAAAAGAAAATGTTAGAATATTCATGAAATCACACAAATTCATGTATACACATAGTCATACTAATATGAGCTTATGGTTATAGTCTAGGCATTTCATGATACCTAATTCTCTATAACCAATGGCTCTGATACCAACCTGTCACATCCCGGCGGAAGCGTGAAATGCTTAGGGTGTGACTTGTTTGATCATAACTCATTGATTCACCAATTTTAAACAAATATCACATAAACATCACATAATACTTATCATAACATAGAGATTAGGATTACATTAATTCATAATAGTCAAAATTTGAAATAATATAATCCTATTACATCATTAAGATCTAACAGCTACATCTTCAGAGACGATGGAAGTGAGCATCCACCGATACACTGAGGTCATACAGGTTAACTGTTAGATTTACACAAACTTTTCCCACTATCTCTCCCCAGCCATTATACACATCAAAAGAGAACATTAAGCTGTTAGTCATGATGAACTCCTGAAAAAGCATACTCAAAATATTCAACACAAAGTTGGTGAGTTCAGAGGTTTATTATAAGCAAATAGAATTAATGCATTAGATACAACCAAACTTTACTTAGCAATCAGATCATTCATATCTGTCATATCATAATTCATAAATCAGATAATATAGCATCACAACACTCATCCTGTTGATGCAGGAAATATTTTCCTAAGTAGCGCTACCAATATTATCTAACGGTTCCACATCCGAATTAATGGTTGTAACATAAATCTCAAAAATCTTAATAATGCATCAATTCATAAAAACAGTATGTTTTTTCCCCCAAAAGTTTATAAAAATAAAAATGGGGCTATGAATCTCACCTTTTACTTCCAATGATTACCTATAAACAAAAATATTTATAGTTTAGAAAAATGTATTTTCTTTAACATTTTTAGCACCTCAAACTATAAAATTTATTTTAGAAGTTATGCTTATGTATACATCACGAACTTTTTACAGTAGATATATTCTAATATTAGACATAGTATAGTAAAATTTCATTTCACTATTAATTTCAGGTTATTTTCTATAGTTTTTACATTATTCAAATATTTCATTTAGAAATATCTTCGGGCCTCTAAAATTAGTCAAATTTGGTCAGAATATATTTCATAATTCTTACAGTTTCTCAAAATTTTCTTATATCCTAAATCATAGCAGAGTCAATTTTTACAATTTTACTCATTTTATCAATATTTAGTAAAAATATCAGAATATGCTCAAAAATTCCCATTTTTACACAGACTGTTCTACTTTGATTTTTATATTTTCTATAAATATCTCATAACTTATTTCATAGTTTAAGTATTTTTCCCGATTTTCAGTTGGCAGAATATTTAAAAATTCATATCTTGGGTATATTTTTGAGTTAGGTCACGAAACTTTCTCAGTAAGTTCTATAAATTGTAATAGTCAATATATAAGTTTTCCATACATTTGCCAGGGTCATCCAGCATGATTTTTTCTTTTAAATTCTTAGATATTTTATATAAATTAATTTATTTATAAAATGGCACCAAAATATACAGAACTTTATTTCCTAATATTCTAAATATATTTTCAATGTTTGTTCCCACAATCATAGTTGTTATCATGAAGAACTGATTTTAACAAGTTATATCTAGGTTTTTAACCCTTTTGTTGATAATTTCTTTTTTTACAAATTTGATTTTTAAGGTTTGTTTTGTTTATTTCAGATTCTTAAAAGCTTCTTTATTGTCTGAAAAATAAGTTTGACTTTATATGTTTTTATAAAAATCTTAAGTGTTTAATCAAAAGGGTTAATCACATGTGTTTATTTAAACACATGTTTAATTTTCATAACCTTAATCAAGTAGGGTTTTAGAGGTTAGAACCTTGATTTTGACAGAGGGGGAGTATGAGAAGATGATGAAGATGGTCTATGAATACGCTTGGTTTTGGTGTTCTTGATAATCTTCGGGAGGTGGTGTTTACACGAGGCTTGGATGTTGCTGCTATTTAACCGAGAGATATGTAGGAAATGGTGATAATATGCGGTTGCTATGGTGATGTCCGAGAGTGGGGATGATGGTGGTGGTGTATGGTGTTCGGGAGGTGAGAAGTGTGGGTTAAAAATGGTTGTGGTGTTCGATTAAGGTGATGGTGACCGAGAGTGTTTGTTGGTGTGGTAGTCGGTGGAGTTGTGGTATGTTCCTTTCAACCGAGAGCTTCAAATAAAAGAGATGAAGTCGGCTGCCATTAAAGCCTCATCATGACCCTAGGACTCTAGGCTTACAAGGTGGCATGCACACAAACATGCTTGGTCTTTGGGTAGCTAGGTGGCAGTTTTGATGGGTGGTGAGGTGTCCCGCCTGATTTGAGGTGTTAATCACCTCTTAAGTCGGGTGTTTAAGGGTTAATGAGCCGGTTCTTAATCTTAGATGGTACTTTGGTTTGGGGTTTAAGTGTAGGAGGTTTGTTTAGATTTGTTTTGATGTCAAGTTTCTCTTGATGTTAACTTGTGTTTATGATGTTTGGTTGGGTTGTGTTTTGGTTTGTTTGATGTTGTGTAGTTGATGTAACTTGATCATATATGGTTCAATATCAAAGGATTATATACTTGAGTACATGCACACGTAATTTTTTTGTGCATGCATGCAAGCATGCAATGAGTAACACATATATTCATATAGAGATATAATATACATTTGTATTTTAACAAAGATAGCACATGCATAATTAAAATAAAAACATGCATACGTACACCACACATGTACATAAACATATATGGTTTATATGAGTTAGTCAAGTGTAGCGTAATAATATGATGGTTTATTTAAAATATACTAGCGTATGAAATTTTATACTTAGGGTTGTCACACACTGTCCCCCGCAACATCGAGAAGTTCAGTAAGGGTGTACCACCCCAAATTCAACATGCTGTGGTGGGTAGCCGACCCACAACCTTGGAAGAAGCCATTACTATCACTGCTCAACTCACCGAGAACCATATACGAGCTGGCACCATGTCTGTGAAAGGTGCAAAGAAGGTAGAGAAGACGGCTACCGAGGCTGTTAAGGAGACCAAAGCTAACCCATCTTACAACAACAACAACAACAAGAAGCGCAAGTTCACACCGGCGCGTAACTATGCTGTGGCTGCTCCCAAACAACCCCAAAGACAACTTGTACCTGCGGCTGCACCTGTGGCATAAGTGCCTGGGGCTAGGGCTTATGCTGGTCCTCAGCCTATGTGCAACACTTGTAGGTACCATCACCCGGGAAATCAACCATGCCGTATCTGTACTTTATGCGGTAAATATGGTCACTTGGTGGCGACTTGTCACCGTGCACCTAACAACGCCGTCGTGGTCACAAACCGTGTTTGCTACAACTGTGGGGAACCTGGTCATTTCCGCCCACAATGCCCCCGTGTTGTGGGTAATGTGCCACAAGCTCGAGGACGTGCTTTCAACATCAACGCTAACCAAGCACAAGCAAACAACGATGTGGTGAATGGTATGTTAACTTACCTTTAACTTTTGTGATCCGTTTCTTTTCATACATTACCTGTATCGTTAAATACCTTAAAAATTGAACATGTATGTTTCTTATTAATAAAACTTATGCATATGTCCTATTTGATTCTGGAGCCGATAAGAGTTTTGTTTCGTTAGAGTTTGAACCCATACTTGCTAAGCCACATACGAAACTAGAAAGACCTCTTACCGTTGAAGTTGCCGATGGAGAACCGATCACCGTTGACGTCATTATTCGTGATTGCATCTTAAGTCTTGACACGCATGATTTTCTTATCGATCTTATCCCTATGAAACTTGGAAGCTTCGACGTCATCATTGGTATGGATTGGTTAGCCAAACACCATGTCGAGATCATTTGTTTCGAGAAGTGCATTCGTATACCGTTACCCTCTGGAGATACTT
>CM046037.1:17582066-17669566 GCA_025215565.1 Flaveria ramosissima
AGTTTGTATTTAAGATTTAAAACGCGGTATCTATCGAGGCTGAGGCCTTTGGTTCACTGGTTCCCTGTTCACCTTCCAACTTAGAGGTCACGAGTTCGAACCCGGTGACCTCCAACATTTTTTTTGCTTGTTTTGCAACATTTAAAAATATATAAAAAAATTCTAAAAATTATAAAAAAATCATTTTATAAACTTCGTGTATTTTAAACCATTTAAATATTTTTCTATAATTTATTTATAAAAATGTCCTTATATTTTATTTAATATTATAAAGTGAATGTTATAGTTAGTATATATTTTATAAATTTAGACTCAAAATACTATTTTATACAATTATTATTTCAACCATTGTTTGTTTAAGTTTTCGATTAAATCGTGTTCAATTTTTATTTAGTTACAAACCTTAATTAAACTTTATGAATAATACAAAAATTTTATAAATGTTATTCTTATTCCATATTTTATAATATAAATAAATCGTTTTCACGAAAATATAATTGGTTTCGTTTGATAAATATAATTGACAAAACCCCAAACATCAAATAGAACCCTAGCTCATAATAATTCGTTGAACTTAATATTAGACTTTAACCTTGTGCTTAAATATATTTAGGTGTCTTGTGACGATACGACTTGGAACAACGTTTATTATTAATCTTATTAATCTTCATATACTTTTGACATGTGAGTTCTCCTTGCCCTTTTTATATTTTCACACTAATTTGGGGTGAAACATGATACTTATTCTCATACACTTGTAAACGTTTAAACTTGTAAGCACTTGCAATTCATATTTTTGTCATGGTTATTTGTGTGTTGTAAGTGTTTATATGAGATACATATTTTTGTTTGCAGTTATTAACTATTGCTAGCCTGGCGACGTCTTAGATCTTTGAGCCTGACAAGCCTATTTGGTGCTAAAGCCGAGGTATTGCCGGCTCCTGATGACGTATGCTGGTTCATCATGGGAACCAAATACACTTAGCCAATCTTATATACTTGTAATCAAGTCGAGGTTTGGTTGTAACGATATGTGTTCTATAACCTTACTAACTTATGACCTATGACATGAATTGCTACTTGTAACCTTATCATATTATGTATGAAAACCTTGGAAACTCACCAACTATTTTTAGTTGACCTTTTATTTTTATCATGTTTCAGGAAATCCCCAAGTTTAAAGTGGACTTTTGAAGCTTGCAATAAAACTAGGACTTGGACCTAGTTTAATAAATAAAATGTTTATGTAATGTTTTGTTTTGTTTGGAACCTATTTCATGTTTTGAGACTTATGGTTGTAATACCTTTTGAAACTTATAACTTTAATATTTACATTTAAATATAGCATTATGTGGCTGTGAACAATCTTAACCCTCACATCTCGACGTTTCCACCGTCAAGGTTGGGGTGTGACAAATACCACCCGAGATCAATCACAACAGCACCAACCGCCTCACAACTTCCCCACTAGGGCCGATTTCACGAACTTTCGCGGCGGCCGTGGTGGTCGTGGGGGCTGAGGCAGGGGCCGCGGCCGCAGCCGTGGTCGAGGTAACCCTGGTTTCTTCTCTCCTTTCTTTGGTTTCTATCCTAATCAATGGATGCAAGGCACACACTGGCCATATTCTCCTGCTCATTGGAATGCACCACCATATTCCTACCCCACCGTACCAATTGGCCCACAAGCACGTCCCATGAATAGAGCACCGGGCATTCTTCGACCAGTTCCATCCGCCTCTTATGCCGCCTCAGATTATGCTCCAACCAAAATTGAACATGCGCTGCACACTATGACTTTGAACCCGGACCAGCAGTGGTATCTTGACACAGGGGCTACCAATCATATGACGAATACGACTGGTACACTCTCACATTATGCTAATAATAGTATTTTAAACAAAATTATTGTTGGCAATGGTTACCACATCCCTATTTTAGGGACTGGATCCACCACCCTCAAACCGCCCTTTCCACCTATCAAACTTAATAATGTTTTTCATGCACCAAACCTTATTAAAAACTTAATATCCATTCGCCAACTAACCACAGACAACAACTTACGTATTGAATTTGACCCGTTTGGATTTCTTGTGAGGACTACCAGACTCGGATTCCTATCCTCCGATGTGACAGCACCGGAGACCTCTATCCTCTTACCTCACCATCCTCGAAGCTCGTGTCGCCTTCCACCTTTGCTGCTTTATCCCAGGACCTTTGGCACAAACGCCTTGGACATCCTGGCTTATCTTTACTTCGTATTTTAAATAGAATTCGTTCTATTTGTGTTTGTCATTTGAACAATAAACATTTATGTCAGTCATGTGTGTTTGGCAAGCAAATCAAACTTTCATTTGTTGATTCTTTATCTGTTACTTATTCTCCATTTGATATTATGCATAGCGATTTGTGGACATCCCCGACTCTAAATTCGGGTGGTCATCGATATTATGTCTTGATTTTAGATATTATACTAACTATCTTTGGACATATCCCCTGGCTAACAAGTCATCTGTCTTCACCATTTTCAATATTTTTCATGCTATGATAAAAACACAATTTCAAAAACAAATTAAGACATTTCAATGTGATAACGGAAAGGAATACAATAACACTCAATTTCACGATTATTGCACCAAACACGTCATGCTTTTCAGGTTCTCGTGTCCTTACACCTCGTCACAAAATGGAAAAGCCGAGAGAAAAATTCGTTCAATCAACAACATCATTCGTACCCTTCTCACCTATGCCTCCCTTCCACCAACCTTTTGGCATCATGCTCTCCAAATGGCTACCTATCTTCTCAATATTTTACCTTCCAAAACCAAAAATAATCACACACCAACCCTTCTCCTCTATCACAAACACCCCACTTAACAAATGTCTTGACCTCTCCACACAGAAAATAATCACTGTTAAACATGTGGTATTTGATGAGCATGTGTTTCCTTTTGCAAACAAATCCACTCCCCCACCCTCTTATGATTTCTTACACTCCAACTCTGTACATCTGAGTATGTGCGATCACCTTCATCAGGCGTCCAACAATCCTTCTCCTACCACTACTAATCTCGCATCCCTCCCCGGCCACCCTCCCACCTTCACCCAAACATACACCCGACGCTCCAAATCAGCCCACCACCCAGCCATATCCCTCCCAATACCGCCCCACCTTCTGCCTCCACACCACCCAATCCCACAGAACCCAACCCCCACCCCGCCGAATCTAACCCCACCCCGTTGAATCTAACCCCACCCCTCCTCAACTGACCGTCCCCCCTAACACTCAACCACACATCCAAACCCGAACCATTCTAAACCAAAAAATCCCCTCAATTTCCACACCTCCACCCTCCAACCCCTACCCAAAACCCATCCGAAGCCCTCGAAAATCCAGTTTGGTACCATGCTATGCATGATGAGTTTAATGCTCTTATTAACAATAATACAAGGGAGCTTGTACCTCGTACTCTGAATATGAATATAATTAGATGCATGTGGTTATTCAAACATAAACTTAAATCGGATGGTTCACTTGAGCGCTACAAAGCGCGTTTGGTTTGTGATGCAGGTCTCAACAGGTGGGAATAGATTGTGATGACACCTTTAGTTCGGTTGTTAAACCGACAACCATTCGTACTGTGCTATCCATTGCTTTGACAAATAATTGGGAAATCAATCAGTTGGATGTAAAGAATGCATTCCTTCACGGGTATTTGAATGAGACGGTTTACATGCATCAGCCCCCCGGCTTTCGAAATCACAGATTTCCTCATCATATATGTCGGTTGCGCAAGTCATTTTATGGTCTCAAACAGGCTCCGCGCGCGTGGTATCAAAAATTTACGGATTATGTTACCACCATTGGCTTTAAACAAAGTACTTACGACAACTCACTCTTTATTTATCATCATGGCTCGAATACAACTTACTTGCTTTTATACGTGGATGATATAATTCTCACAACTTCATCTCCTGCACTCAAACATCACCTCATGATCAAGTTGTCCACAGAGTTTGCCATGAAAGATCTCGGTCCTCTCACTTATTTTCTGGGTATTGCAGTTAAACGAACAGAAACCGGGTTATTTCTCTCGCAAAAGAAATATGCACAAGAAATAATTCAGCGTGCAAATTTGGCCACCTGCAATCCGGTTCAGACTCCCGTTGACACTACAGGCAAACTCTCCAAAGATTCGGGGGACCTGCTCTCCGATCCTACGACCTATAGGCGCTTAGCAAGGGCATTACATTACTTGACTTTTACCCGACCAGATATCTCTTATGCTGTTCAACAAGTCTGTATGCACATGCATGCTCAGAATCATTCGGTACATCAAAGGTACAATGGATATGGGCTTACAATTACAATCTAGTTCGCTATCATCTTTAATTTCTTACACTGATGCGGACTGGGCTGGTTGTCCGGATACTTGTCGCTCAACCTCTAGTTATTGTATCTATCTTGGGAACAACCTTCTATTCTGGTCCTCGAAGCGACAGAGTACTATTTCTCGCTCCAGTGCCGAAGCGGAATATAGGGGGGTTGCTAACGTGGTGGCTGAAATTTGTTGGATCCGAAACCTTCTTCTTGAATTGGGATTACCGCCGAAGCGCACATCCATTGTGTATTGTGATAACATTAGTGCATTTTACATGGCCGGGAATCCAGTTCATCATCACCGAACAAAGCATATTGAGATTGACATACACTTCGTCTGTGAGAAGGTTCACCGTGGTCAAATCCGAGTGCTTCACATTTCATCCCGTTACAACTTTGCAGATATCTTCACAAAGGGTTTACCACGGGTTTTGTTTAATGATTTTCGTTCCAGTCTAAGCATCCGTCATCCTCCTCCTTAGACTGAGGGGGTATATTAGACTATTAGATATTTGTATTAATTGTAATTATTAGAGGTGCTTAATTGTAACATTTGTAATTATATATATGAATATCAGTGAGAAGGGGAGAGATCATCGAACCCTATTCTATCAGTAAACATTTATTGAGCTGAGATTAATCATAGAAAATAAATAAAAGTTTGGATTATTAAAATTCAATAACCTTAAAGAAGAACAAAGATGACAAATTTATGTGGTTGAAGCATTGGACGAAAATACAATCTCTTAATTAGAATTCATGGTTGTCTTTTTATTTTGAACTTATAGTTTTGCTCCTTGCTAAATATTTTATTTGAACAAAATTTGTTGTTCCAAAAGATATATAATGTATGTATTTTTACATGAGAATTAGAAATTACATAATCTTATTCGAAAATTCTAAATTCGAATTCCAAACTCGAGGTTCATTTCGGATGCTAAGCAATTTCGAAACCTGAATTCGGATTCTTCAGAGGCTGAACTTGTTTGAAAAAGTTCGAGTCCATAATTGAAATCCTAGGTGTCCAATTTGTACATTGAACACTTAGCGGATCTCCTATTAAATAAAAGAGTTAATTACACGATTGGTCCCTATGGTTTGCTCATATTGCAATATTGGTTTCAACTTTTAAGAAATTACAGTTTTGGTCCTAAATGTTTACCAAACCGTAACAGTATTTGTCCCTGGAGTGGATGGCCGTTAGTTTTTGTTGTTAAATGAATGTGAAAAGCCGTTTTTACCCTTTTGTAAAAGACAAAACAAATAAAAAAGTAATAAAAAATGGTAGTACCCACTTTTGTTAATACACACACCCACCCCAACCCCCGCCTTTGCAACTTCGACTCCCACCCTTCTCACGCCGGTGACCGGCGGACGACAACGCCTCCGGGCATCTACCGAGCTCACAATGGCTTCCTTCAAACACCCTAACCTTCGCCAATTCCCGAGCTCACAATGGCTTTGAGAAGAAAGTTGACTTGACTACATTGAAATCCCAACCCACCCCTTCCCTTTCGCACACCACCACCGGTGTTTCGTTCCACCGCCGTATCAACGCGTCGGCCAACTCCCACCAATAAACTCCCACCGATCGCCACCACCATCACCGTAGATCATCATCACGATCACCAACAATTTCTCCATCACACCACTCGTTTGATTTTAGCTCAAAATATGTAAGATTTGTCTTGATTTCAACGAATTGGGTTTATTTTTACTGTTGCATTGGTGGCAATGGAGGGTGGTGGAGATGGCGATGATACTGTGGGGTTCCATACAGTGAGTGCAACGGTGGTTACGGGGAAACTTAAAGGTAGGGTGACCAGTGGTTTACTGTGGTGGTGGTGATGACAAGGTGGTGGTTTGACTGTGATGGTGGTGATGGTCGGACTATAGTGGAGGTGTTGACACGATGATGGTGGTCTGATTGGGGTGGTGGTCAGACTCTGGTGGTCGTGATGACACGATGTTGGTGGTCGGACTATGGTGGAGGTGATGATATGGTGGTGGTGGTGGTGGTCGGCGGTGATGGTGATTGGGATGGTGCCATGGTGGTGCTCTGGTGTGTGTGTGTGTGTGTGCCGCGATGTTGGTGCGCCGGCGATGGTGGTGTCGATGGTTGCAGGTGGTGAAGATGTGGATGTATGTGTGTGTGTATATATATAATATAATATAATATAATTAATTTAAAAAGTGGGCCCTACACGAATTAATATATATAGTTTATTATATATCTTGATAATAAGGGGTATTTTGGTCTTTTCACATCCTATTAACTAAGAAACTTAACATAAGTTAGTGTCAAGGATCAATTATGTTACGATTTAGTAAACAATAAGGACCAAACCTGTAAGTTTTCAAAAGTCGGGACCAATATTGCGATATGGGCAAAGCACAAGGACCAATCGTGTAATTAACTCTAAATAAAATATAACAATGTTCATATACCAAAGGGAACATAAGTTTTTACCTAATTTTTTTACTTATTATATATTTGTTTTATATTTATATACAAGAAACTAAAATAACAATTAACGACCCTGTGACATCCCCGCTCCAAAAATCCACAAAAGAAAATGCGCCTCGCGGTGGTCACCTAGAGCTAAGGGATGGAGTTTGAATTACTATCTATATCCCAAATCACACTAAGCTACAACTTTGTGTTGGATTTCCGATTAACGCCGTGGGCTGGCCACCCCAAGATGTGTACCTAGTGAGTATCGAACCCAAGGCTTCTTTTGAGAACCTAAGTCGCCTACCTCTAAGCCATCTTGAGGTGGTTAAATACAATAATAATAAACTAAATAATCTAAACAATTGAACTGAAGGTCTATACTCGATAGACAAGAAAAGGAAAAATTGCATAAATAATTCTTGTGATATTGTGATATTATGTTTGATTTCTATATTTTAAAATTTACAAAGTTAGTCTAACTTTTCTTTTAATATTACATGATTGGTCCTTAGATCTTTAAACTTATAAAGTTAATCCAAATTTTATGTGTACTTAAATCCCGTCAGTTTTTATGAAATGAATACGATTGAGAAAATTTACGAGAGTCGTACTGAGTCACGTCCCGAACTCGGTCACAAACTCGACCCAACTCGGTTTTTATTTTTCTATTTTCCCCCAATTTGTTGCTCAACACACTCCCTTGTCCTCAAGACCGCAGCATAAACGCCTCTCGATCAGAAGGAGCTGCAGCATACCCACTTCAGAAATTAGGGTTCTTGCGTAATGGGGACTTTAGGAAGAGCAATCTACCTCGTCGGATCTTGGATCCGGGTAGCCGGCCAAGCAGTCGATCGGGTCGGATGCACCCTTCAAGCCAGTCACCTCTTTGAAGAACAAGGTAAACCCTCCTTAATCTTTCTTTCACTTCAATTTGGAAACCCATTTGTGCTGATGTCGTTTGTCAAGTGTTGGTTTTTATGTGTTTGTGGTAATGCCCAAGAGAAATCCAAACAATTTAGGGCTTGAATTGAAGTGATGTTATGTTTATTGTTGATTGGGTTCGATTGGTTCTGTAGGTAATCTTGTTTGTTCGGAGTTTTGGTGTTTGTGATGTGAGTTTGATGTGTCATGAACATATGAGGGATTGAATGTTAAAAAGTTCTAAGCTTTTGTGTTCTTTGTATGTGTTGTGATGATTGAAGATAAGGAAACCATTTTGGATTTTGCATTCTTCATACGTGGCGCGTAAGATTAGTAGGTGAATTTGGATGTGTAGTAGTATGTATTCATTGTCACCCTGTAATTTATGAATAAAATCAAGTTGTTTTTAGCAAACAGAAGGGCTGTTTTTCGCACTAGAGAGGTCATTTGGTTTTGTGGAGTTTAGGTTTCAAAACACAGATAGTTGATAGGGTAATGAGCCCGTTGCAATTTCTACCATGGGTTGGGTTGTTACACTTTCATAGCAGCACATTATATATAAATGATAACTATTGATAAGGTTTAGCATATCCCATGTCATTGATTCTGAGAATAAGATAAGTGTGATACCGAGAGACCCTGTAGTTTACGTGGTTGCTAGTAAAGTGATACTGAAGGTCTCTTTGATCATTTTGAAGTTAAGTCTCTTGTAATACAATTATTTGGTCTGTCATCAGTTTTAGTCCCTCCTACCGTCTCTTCCCTATATGGTGATGAATATTTATGATCAATCACATTTTCCTTTAAATGCTTAATATAGGGAATGAGGATTGAGAGCTTGTCAATTTGCTTATAATGATGTGATGGACAAATGAAGTAATATTCATGCACCCAGATTAAAGATCCTAATTTTTATTATCTAGAATTTGTTGTGTATTGTTCTAATGTGGTTGGTTATGAATGAGTAGTTAAGGTTCATGTTCTTTTTGACTTCTCCTATGTGCTAGTTTCTGTCATTCTTTGACCATTACATATTTTCTCTTTGTTACATAACGCGTGTTTATCTTTATGCGCCATATACTGTTCATACTATCTAGAAATCTTAAATTGAATTGTTTTTGCAACTTATCGTAAATATGTCTTTAGTGTCTAGGCACCGGACGCTGATGAATATATTTGATAAAGATCCTGTGGTTGACAAAGATGCATTTGTGGCTCCTGGTGCTTCAGTCATTGGAGATGTTCAAGTGGGCCGTGGGTCCTCAATTTGGTATGGATGTGTTCTTAGAGGTATGCACAACTATGACCAATTTTTTTTGTGTCAGCCTATTGACATCTGTTTGTGAAGTTCTAACTCCCCTAGTTAGATTTGCCATCTGGAAGCTTGTTTTCCTTATGAAAGCTATATGTTGTCAGTGTAAAAATATAATTTATTAATTATAATGTGTTATTCTATATGCTTTTCACATGAGCTCCATATGTAGGTGATGTGAATAGCATCAGAGTTGGATCAGGAACAAACATCCAAGACAATGCTCTTGTCCATGTGGCCAAATCGAACATAAGTGGTAATGTTTTGCCAACAATAATAGGCAACAATGTTACTGTAGGTGAGTAAGTACCGTCAAATGTGCATTTATTTATTTACATGCATGCCATAATTTGCTATTAACAATTCTATACGTCACGTAGGTCATGGTGCCGTGTTACATGGATGTACTGTTGAAGATGAAGCTTTTGTTGGCATGGGTGCCACTTTGCTTGATGGATCTTACGTTGAGAAAAATGCCATGGTTGCTGCTGGTGCCCTTGTGAGACAGAATACAAGGATTCCTTTCGGAGAGGTTTGTGGGTCCTTACTCTCTTCTAGACATGGCAAAATGGGGCAAATCTGTTGGGTTGGGTTATTACGCAGGATATTTTGAATGAAAATTATTTTTTTATAACAATTAATATGTCAAGTAATATATATGAACCTTTTAATTATATCAATGATAGTCTAGCTTTTTGAATACATGATTCAGAGGCTTTTCTGAATTGGGTGACTTTCAACATGTTGACCCATTTGTCCTATTTTTGTTTTAAGTTTTTTTGCCCATTAGAGATAAAACATAACCTGGATTGATTGGAGATTGCCAACACCTGTCTAGTGAATATGCGCGCGTCTTCTGAAAAGCTTTGCTTAGTCTGAACTCTGAAGTAGATCAGCCCTACTACTGTTATTAGAAAGCACACTTGGGGGATCCACAAGAGTTAGAGAAACGTTTACTTTTTAACTTTAGAGCCCTCTTCCCGTATAAGTTAGAGAGTAAATTGCATAAATTGTCCCTTTGGTTTGGTGTAAAATACGTACATCATCCCTAGTCAAAACTATTTAGTGTTCTGTCCCTGCTTTCACTGTTTGCTTGCATTTTTAGTCCCTGCTCCATTAAACTTAACTGCCTAGCTGTCAAATTTTTAGAAATGGCCATTTTACTTTCATATATTTATGTCACATGCATTTATATATTGAATTCTGTTTTTCTATATATCCCATAAAAACAAGTCAAACCTTTTAAACTTGCTTCTCTATGATAGGTCAAAAACAACTCCCCTAAATTCATCTGATCTTTCACATAATCTGGATTAACGGGAAATTGCCAACTCTTGTCTAGTGAATATGCACATACATCTTCTGCAAAGCATGTTAGAGTAGTGTTATATCCTGGTATGAAATTTGGATCCACGAGACCACGACTCCTTTTGTACTATTAAAACGCACACCCTGCGATCCTTCATAGAGTTAGAAAAACCTTTACTTTTCAACTTTAAAACCATCTGCACATATAAGTTTAAGAGTAAATTGGATTATTGTTTATTTTTTTTGGTGTAAAATACGTATTTCATCTCTGGTCAAAAGTATTCAGTGTCCCTACTTTCACTGTTTGCTTGCACTTTCAGTCCCTGGTTCATTAAACTTAATTGCCTAGCTGTCATGTTCTTAGAAATGACCATTTTACTTTCATATTTATATGTCATATGCATTTATAGTTTTATATTTTGATTTCTGTTTTTTAATATATCCCAAAACACAATGCAAACCTTTTAAAATTTCTTCTCTATGATACTCCGATTATTACTCCCCTAAATTCATCTTTACAAATTCACTTTTCACATCTTCTTTGATGATTTGTCACTGCATATCACCTTTAAGAACATATATGATATTTACATTCTAACTATATACCTATATGAATTAAACTAGTTATGTTGATCCACCTGCAAATATATGGACACTGTCACATGCAACACAAAGTCTACGTTCGAATTGAGAACCTATATGAAAGAACCTTAACCCGCATTATCATTACACCTACATTTTCCCAAATTAAACCTACACAGTTGATTCTTTTTCTTTCTCCCAAGTTATCATGGCTTCATCATCTTCATACTCTTCAGTCTTCTCCCTCGACCCTCGCAGACCATATTTTGCAGACCATGCGTTTATTTTTTGGGGGTTTGCGTTACTCACTGAGATACTATAGCCCTCTAAATAAATTGGAAATATCATCTATTTAAACTTAAACAGAATCAAAAGTAATGTTTTTGTACAATATCAAAATACTACTTGGGATCAGTGATATTTAAATATCAATTTTGAAAAATTGCAGGAGAAACCGTATCAAAACTCTAGATCTACCATAAAAAACCTATCAAAACTCAAATGAAATTGAAATATGTAACCTTAGTGGATCCATCAAATCAAAGAAGGAAAGAGGAGAGGTAGTGAGGGGTTGAACAGAGGGACGAAATCCTTAATTTACACCAAATAACAAGGAGTGTTTATGTAATTTACTCTTTAAGTTTAATGTTTGATTCCATATGTAAGTATAGTGCAAGTGTTTGGAAATCAGTCATATGTCTAAACTACCATTAAACATAGCATAAAAATCCAAACTTTAGCTCCTTTTTGTTGTTTTAGGTCTTGATTGTGTAATATTTCATAGTGTTTGCTTGAATAAATTGATCATTTGTTTGCAATAATATATCTTTTGTGCATAGGTATGGGGAGGCAATCCAGCCAAGTTCATGAGGAAGCTTACAGAAGAGGAAATAGCCTTCATCTCTCAATCAGCAACCAACTACACAAACTTAGCCATGGTTCATGCTGCTGAAAACAACAAGGGCTTTCAAGAAATCGAATTGGAGAAAGCACTGCGTAAGAAATTTGCACGAAAAGATGAAGAGTACGATTCAATGATTGGTGTAGTCCGTGAAACTCCCGAGGAGCTTACCTTACCCGATAATATCCTACCCGATAAAACACAAAAAATCGCTTCTTAAATCGGTTTCCTCAGGCTCATGAAAGTTTTCTATTTTGCTGCAATTTCCGCCAATAATTTTTTGGGGCCTGGCTCTCAAAGTGTTGTTAAAGATTGTTAAATCATAGAGGGAAATGCTTCTTTGCCATGTTTATTGTCTGTGGTCAATGGTCAACATCTTGTTTTGATTTATAAGATTTTAAGAGAGATTTTCAATGTTTTAATGGAAAATCATAAACCCATGTGTTTCTGGACTTTATCATTAGGTTTGTGTTTCTTTGACCAATTTTGACTTTTGTATGATATTACATGTAGCATTTTAGTTTTTGTTCTCCATGATTGGACTCATGCAAATGGTGCAGAAGTTACAAAAAAGAGCTCCACCAAGTTTGTCACTTTTGCAAAGAAATGATGCAAAAAGAATCCTAGAAATCTTGGGAGATCTTTGTATGGGTCTTCAAAGTCATCATAATGGCAAAATCTGTAGTTATCTGGATTCAAAGGGTGGCTTTTGCTGGTCAAAATGCTATAGTACAAGTATGACACATTCTATACAAAATTTTAATTTCGAGAATTATGAGAATTGTATTAACACTTATAGGATTTCCTATTCCATACGAATTCAAATCTTAATTCAAGAAGTATGAGAATTGTATAAAAACAAATTATACATAGTGTTGGTCACTTATAGTAAAAAGAAATAAAAAAGATTTTTTTTTTTTTTTGGAAATGGTGAAGTTACACACCTCTTAAGCTATTTTTGAGCCGCATCATATATACTGAAAAAGACATTACAACATCTTGATATCATCGTGTTACATGTCTTTTGGTAAAAAAAATATTTAATTATATAAAGTTTTATTATATTTTTACTCTCCCAAAACTCTAAAGAAGACATTAAAAGTGTATTATAATTTGTTAAAAGTTTAAGTTCCCATCATCATCAAATGAAATGTGCTTTAATGTGGCATTTATTCTGAAACCAACCAATGACAAAGATATTCTTCGGCTTTAACTTTTTTTTTTAAAATATAATCAGTTTATTATTTATCGCTCACATATTAATTTTTCATATCCATATTTTAGCAATATCAATGTTTAAATTTAATCATTTATATTTTCCTAACTACAAAAACCACTAAAGTTTCGATATTGTTTTGTTGTTGTGAAATTTCTATATAAATACTATAGTACAAAGCATTGGCGCATTTGATACAAAATTATAAATTTTAGGAGAATTGTATAAACACTTGTACGTTTTCTAATTCCATACAAAATTAATTAAAGTACTATGAGAATGTATAAAACACTTGCACGTAATATTGGTCACATATATTAAAAAGAAATAAAGACGATTATTATTTTTTTCAACAGTAAAGTCACAACCATTAATCTAGCTCTAAGCTGCATTATATG
The DNA here is from genome assembly GCA_025215565.1 of Flaveria ramosissima. Taxonomy (NCBI): domain Eukaryota; kingdom Viridiplantae; phylum Streptophyta; class Magnoliopsida; order Asterales; family Asteraceae; genus Flaveria; species Flaveria ramosissima. Next base: position 17,595,538 of record CM046037.1, read on the forward strand.
GTCGAGACTGTACTTCAACCCTCACTATTTTTAAAAATAACACTTTGATATAATTGTACTACATGGTCTCTGGTAAAGAATATTTGATTATATGACTCTTTCATTATATTTTTACTTTCCCATAACGAAAAAGAAAACGTTGACGTATATTACTATTTGTTGAAGTTTAGTTTATTTCCCATCATTATCAAACGAAATGTGCTTTAGTTGTCGCATTTATTATGAAACCAGCCAATGACAAGAATATAATTCGGCTTTATTTTTTGTAGAGTGAATTATCGTTTTTCTCCTTATGGTTTGGTCACATATGTCATTTTCATCTAAATATGTTTTTTCTTACATTTGGCTCCCCAAGGTTTGAAATAGTTGTCATTTTCATCTAAAAACATGAATTTCGTGGTAAAATTTTTTTATTAGCAACACGTAAACATAAATTAGGATTTCGTTTTTATATAAAAATCTACGTAAGTACCCTTTTAACGATGGATATTTAAAATTTTAAACAATGGAGCTAATATTTTTGGATGAAAATAACAATGTTTCCCAAACCTTGAGGAGCCAAATGCAAGAAAAAATATTTTTGGATGAAAATGACAAATGTGACCAAACCACAGGGAGGAAAACGACAATTCACTCTTTTTCTAATACAATTAGTTTATGGAGAGTGATCAAATGAAAACCATGTTTATAATTGAAAACCATAAAAACCATCACTATCCAATCACATAATTTTTCATTGGTTTAATTTTTTGATTGTTTAAAGTATATTTTAGTAAATTTCAACCTTATATTTTGAGGTCATTTTTTACTTTTTGATTTAAACTCCAATGAACGACGATGATAACGAAATGACTTACATATACGTAACTTCTATGAGTTAGATGGACTTAACTCTTAGTTGTATACTTGGTAACACGTACTTACATATACATAACCCTTACATATATGTAACTATTAGTTATACACTTTGTAATACAAACTTACATATATGTAACCCTTGGTTTTCATGGTTTTCAAGGGATCACTCTCCATCAGTTTATTGTCTATTAATCACATATAAATATCAATGCATAAATAAAATCATTCATATTTTTCCCCGCTACAAAAACCACTTAAAATTTAATATTGTTTAACTATTGTGAAATTTTTATATAAATGTTATAAATATATACAAATTAAATTTTAATAACCTAAACTACGAGCAATTGGTCAATAATAAACCATATTAACATTTTAACAGATGATACCCTCAAGTTTTATTTTTATTGTCGATAACAATCCTAGTGGTGTTATTATCATAGATACAAACTTTATTTGCATTGATTTTTCACTTAAATTTATTTGTATGTTATTTCGTTCATAATCATTATTGTGAGCAAAGTCGAGTGTAAATCAAATGTAATATTTTATAATTATCATATATTGAAACTCGATTTGCTTAAGTATCATAGATTCAAATCGATTTGCATATATTTTTCACTTGATTTGTGCTTGTATATATTTTTATTTAATTTATAACTATTACTGTGATTGAAGTGGGGTTTATATATCAAGTGTAAATATTTAATAATTACGCTACTGAGATTACTATTGGTAATAAAAGTGAAGTTGAAAATGTTATTTGTCAAATCGTTAGTGTGAATGATTTTTGACAAAAAAGATAACAACTTTGATTATTAAAATTCATGATTTGCCTATTTTTTTAATTAAATTACGTGGTTATTATTTAGTTATTATTTTTTCAAATTTAACCTAAATGAGGATGTAAAAAGTCGCGAGATATTAATCAAGTTGTTTCATCTACCTCGTAATATAAACAACTAGCAAAAATTTAACAATAACCAAACAATAATAAAACTTAACTCGTTTATATAACTACAAAGTAATATTAGTAACTTCACAGTAAGTTTGCACAATATAAAACTTAGATTTTTTAATTTTGCTTATCGAGATTTGACAAAAGTAACTATTCTCATCCAAAGGTTTAAAAACATTAATTTCACTCCACAAGTTTCAACATTTGTTACAATTTCAATCCAAAAGTTTTATATATTGGATATAAGTTGAAACAACTGATGAACTTTTACACTGCAATTGAAACAACTTATGAACCTAATACTGAAACTGAAACAACTTATGAAACTTTTGAATGTAAATTAATGTTTTTAATCATTTAAAAGAAAATGATTATTTTTATCAAATCCAGGGAGCAAATCGAATTTGATCCTAAAACTTAATTATCGTTTTTTATTATTTTACTCCTTCGATGCACAAGAAAGAGATTGAGTTTATAACAACCAATAAAGTATTCTAATGTTTTTGTTTTGAGGAGAAGAAATATATTATTTAGGAGGCAAAAAGGTGAGATTATAATTGCATGCGTGCTCTAAATTTTGTCAAACTCTTATGGATAATCATACCTCCTTTGGTGTGTCGTTCACTACCCCATGGTGGTATAATTGTGATTCAAAAACAAACTAATATTTTCACAATAAACATATATATAATATATGTGACTTCATGTAATGATTTTAAAGCACTTAATAATTATTAATTAAAAAAATATATAAAAAAATTGAATCACAAAGTAACAATGATTTCTAACACCTAAATTAATCTGGTTCATCGCCTATGGTTGGTATCCTTTTGTAATCAATATAATTCATCTTTGATGGATGTTCTATTTTATATTCTGGAGCGTTACGCAATAATAACGTACATATGTTAAGAAAAATATATAAAATGAGTTTTTATATAGTAGTATATACATATAACTTGTCGGTAAATATGACATAAAAATCAAATTGTTATCCAAAAACCTAAGGGTATGGTTTCTACATCGAAATAGTCTTTAAACTTGATCTTATACGATTGAATTTCTATCCACCGAATGATCTCCATTGATCAAAAGCCCGCACACAACCAAACAACACCGATTAAGACGTCACAGACAGGAAAGTCTCCCTGTAACCACCCTCTGACGTGAGAATAAGTAACTGAAAAATATAAGTGTGAGGTGAGGGAGATAGTAGAGAAAGTTTCAGGGTGTATTTGTGCATGGAAAAATCGTTCGCCTTTATCTTGTATTTATAGTAATCCATGATATATGCTTTCATGTCATGTATGATGGTGGGAGTGGTCCCAAAAAAGTTTGTTACATTACCGGGCCCTACGCATTGTGTTTAATTAATGGTCAGAATTGGTGATAATTGTACACTCTTAAATGCAAGACGCATGTCACTTATTATCGCGACAGACGTTCGGGTTTTAATTAGTTTATTTGGACCGGATTCAGGTTTGTGTTAGAATCAATGGTATGAAACCTTGTGCATCATAGTTTGCTATTTGAACTTGGAGTTACCAGAAAATCCAATTCTCCTTATACTGTGTAAACCAAGACAAGGTTAAGATTGTTGTTCTAGAGACACGTGACTCAAATGATAAATGGCATGAAATTTTTTAGGGTACTTATATCAACACATTTATTTTTATACATCCACAACCTCTATACGTCTCGTATAGGGTTATACGAGGCGTATAGGTCGACGACATTGAAAATGAGAAATATTCAGGGGCAGTCACATGGCTATATATACTCCCCATATAGTCCTATACGATCTCCTTTTTACGCCCCATTTAGTCCTATACAACACATATAGCAAAATTCGACACTAAATACGCGAAAAATTTCAAGGGGTTGTCAATTGTCAGAGAGGTTATACGCCCCATATAAGGTTATACGACCCCATATACGATGCGAATAGGGCTGTACGACCCGTATTGAAGTTTGGAGGGTGTTGATTTATAATGAGATGATGTCTTAATAACCGAACGCATCTTTCATCTACTTCTACTATTTGTAGGTAAAAGATGGTGTGACTACAAGAGAGATGACAATGATGATTATGTTTAAAAGTAGTAGTAATACAATTTGGCAATAAAAATCATTTGTTACCATCATCATTTTTATTCTCATTGTATGACATGTTATGAAAAAAAAATATAAATTAAACTGGTTACTCATACAAAGCACAAGTATTTGACCACATACACATCTTTATAAATGTATGTCTATAAATTCTTTGTGTCAATAATTTTCAGGGTGGAATTGATTTATGGTAAGACATTCAGAAAAATTGGTTAGCATTTAAAGACCAAAGCATGAAATAGTAGAAAAGAAAAAGAAAAAAAACAATGTAAAGTATAAATCGAACAAAATAATAGTGGCCTTTCAAAACAATAATAATAATAATTGTGAAATTACATTACTACCCTTGATGAAAAGCAGGTGTATTGGATGAACGATTGAACGTGCCTAGTTGTAATATGACCCAAGGGTTGAAGTAAGAACAGTCGTACGATATTGTTGTCTCTTTTGATTCCTTTGACCCCACCAAGTCAACTATTGATAATCTTTCTAATTCAAAAGAAATAAAAATACTAAATGTTTGTATATTTTGTAACCTTAAAAATTCTGATATTTTAAAAGAGAGTTACGTTTTAAATTTATTTATGTATATGTAATTAGCATCTAGTTTTTAATAATTCTGATTTTTGAATAAAGATTTTATTCCTGTTTTATCCTTTGAAAACAAATAAAGTAGGAAACCGATAACTATAAGTGAAACAAGTTGTATTTATCACGTCTTTCTTACAATTACTTAACTTATTTTATTTAGAAAATTATTATTTTATAGGTATGCTAATGTAAAAGTAAACAAGCAAGGAAAAACTAAGTTCACAAACCAAACTTATAAAGTAACAATTTAAACCGGATATTTTAAGTTTCCATTTATACCTTTTTATATTACATTACTATACACTTATTTGTAAAGATCGGTGGCATATGACACCGGTCAAAAAATCCTCTCAACCTTTTTATTTGACACTTTTTATCATTAAACTTTTTGTAATACTTTGAAAAATATCACTTTGACCCATTTAAATTTTTAAAGTTTCGGATTTACCCCTGTAATAAATTCGAGTCCATCATCGTTAGGACCTAATCAGATGTGACTCGGCTTAATTATTTTTCGACAAACGCCTACGTTTTGATGTAAATTTTGTTCAAATATTAGTTGTGTCAAATTTAAACGTTTCGACGTAAGTTTTGTTTGAGAACGCGTCAGATCAAATATAATATATTTTTGTTTACTCTACGTTTTATAATTGACGTAAACTTAATTCGGACACGAGTCAAATATAAATGTTTCAACATATGTTTTGTTTGGAAAAAAGTCGGGTCAAATATAATACGTTTTTTTTCAACGATATAAATTCGAGTCACTCTACATATTGGCGTAAATATTGTTCGAAAAAGAATCGGGCCGATTGTAGTTTATACATTATCACGCAACATACAGTGTCGCGGCAACACGCGACGGGTAAAAAAGCTAGTTTGAATTTAAATTGCATGTATATTTAATAATTTAACTGTCATTGTATACCATGCTATTATTTTAAACAACTGGATAAAGAAAAAATAAATCTTTCTAACGGAAAATTTCTGTGGAAAGATGATGCACTCTTTAATTAAACTAGTTATTTAATGGCCGCGTGTTGCGGCGGTATCGTACGCGACGTGATAAAGTATAGACTAACAATTGAACCGATTTGTCTCCGGACTAAATTCTTGTCTAATCGTAAATTAATTAGAATTTATACCGTTGAACGAAAACGCACTATAGTCAAAACGTAGATCAAGTCAAAGTGTACATTAAAAAAACACATAGGTTACATGTCGTCCCGACTCGTTTCCGAACTAAACTTATGTTGAAACATAAACGTACCTCAGATTTATACCATTAAATGAAAAACGTTTTATATTTGACCCTACTCCTTTCTGAACCAAACTTATATCAAAACGTAGGCGAACATCAAAATGTTGATCATCTCAAAACGCATATAAAAATGTGCATTGAAACATTTTGTATTTGACCTGACTTGTACCCGACACGTACTTCAAAATACAAACATTAGAAATTAGTTTTTTAAATAAAAATGGCATTGGGTTAAACCCGAAATTTTATAAACATAAAAGGTCGAAGCCACAAAAATTGTTCGACGGTAACCCAAACTTCATAAACTTAGAGGTCAAAATGACTAGTTAATAAACAGATATAACTCAAAAACAAATATTGTTATTACTTAATTATCGATATTATACACTTTAATAAACAAACACTATTGTTACTATTTAATTATTTTTATTACTGTTCATTTTAAATTCATTTAATATATAGGTAATATCAGAGAGTACAAATATGATGACTATAGAAGTACTGCAACATCCAAAGTGTTGGTTTACTAGTTTAAAAATAAAAATTTAAATGCACATAAATCTAAAATATAAAAAGAAAACGGATAACAAGTATCATACATCGCCTAGTTAAAACCACAAGTCAATAGTGGCCGATGATAAAGTGTGATGCAAGTATGAATTAATCAATGTAAAAGTACTAGATTATTAAAAAAAATATATCGAATTTGATATAATATTTAATGCATATTCACTTGAATATTTAGCTGGAAATTTGTTCTTGCTATTGTAATTATAATTTTCAGGAAACTTCTATGCCTATCTGATTTGACGTATGGGTTTAAAAGTACTTCACTATTTACTTTAAATATCTTAATATCAATAGTTAAAAGCATGATAGATTCTGTACATATATGTTGCAAATGGTTTTTTAAACTAAAAGAATTTATGTGTTTATTAGCTTATTAAAGTTATTGGTTTAGCACCGTGGTGTGTGGTTTCTTATATTTATTTAATTAATAGTTTAATACATTTAAAACGAATATAGTAAACTATGGAAACATGATTTAAGAGGTGTCAAGGAGTAATTCGCACTCTATCTTAAAAGATTGCCAGTCAAGGAAAGTTCTAATGATATTCTTTTTTATTTTATTGTGTCGCAGCATTTATTTATTGAAAGGAAAATACATCTATGATTATGCTTAGTGGAAAAAGATTAATTATATGGCTAAATACAAGGTTCTTTTTTTACAATACACTTAAGATCGATACTAAGTTATAGAGATTGAAATGAAATGGAGAGTAAATTAAACTCACGATTGATTCATGTTGTTTTACGAATTTGTTACTTCTTTTAATAAAAAGTTAACAGATTTTGTTTCAGTTGTTTATAATTTTGTAACAAGTTTGAGTTATTCAATTAACAAACGTAAAATAATTTGTTAAATTTAAGTGAAATGATTATTAAAAACCAAAAACCCAGCCCGTCAAATCCTTTTACCAACTACCCTTAGATGAGGCAAAGGCCGAAGTTTCTACAATAGCAAAAGTTGGAGCTAGCAATGGAGGAACAATAACATCATTTTTGTTCAATATGATACTAAAATGGATGATTGACTCATTACATACTAGAAATAATCGCAGAAATCATTTGATAACACAGATTTATATTTCTCAATAATATTTCACGATCAGTACAATTGGTTGAATACTATGAAATCATATCGTAGAAGTTTTTTGAGATCTTCAATTTTTCATTTAAAGTCCTAGAAGCCTTGTGAATAGGTCAAAAGTAAGAGAAGAAACGATAGACGAAGAAGATAACCCATTGGTCTTATAAATAATTGAGTTGTTTAAAAAAAATTGATTTGAAGATTGATTTACAGATGGTCCCCCTTAGATTTAAACCCCCATGGATAACCAACAATATTAAAGCATCTATGCATAATATGACCAAGTTTATTACAATGTGTGCACTTCAAGCTAGGATTATGGCCTCTATTGAATTTTTTCTTATTCTTAAATCTATAATAAGATTTAGAAACAAACCTCATATTCTAATTTTTTTAAAGTGAAATTCTTGTATTTATGAGATTTCTCTCTAGACACAACAGAAAATGTTGTTTTTAAAGTTGGTAAATGATCCCTTGTTAAGAAACCCGTTCTAACTGGTTGAAACACATTATCTAGATCCATCAAAAATTGCATCAGCTTAATCAGGCATTTAAAATCATTGAATTCCTTCAAGGCTTGGCAAGAATATGATGGCAATTGGACCACTGCATCGAATTGCTTCCGCATTGTATTTAATTTGTGATAGTACTCTGAAACAATGGTTCCATTTTGACTTACTAAATTGATTTTTTGTAAAGATTGAACACTACCATCAATTTTATCATATATTTCTTCTAGGTCTTGACAAACCTTAGATGTCAACTTAGAACACACTTGACTCACATACAATTCCTCTAAAATAGAATTAAGGATCCATGTAGGCACCATATAGTTACACCTATCCCATTATGTAGCTAGAACTTCATTATTAGCCGATTTCTTACATTTACCATGTATAAGTCCGATTTTATTTTTTACTTGTAGAGCTAATTTTTATAGAATTAGCCCAAACTGTATAATTTTCTATTTCTTTAAGCTTTATATTAATCATAGTTAGACAAATCAATCACTAGCATGTAAGTAGAGGGGATCACTCGCATCTAATTTGCTAACAAAAGTCTCTGTAGTAACAATAGCACGAGGACTAGTCATTTAGAACATTTTCAAAGAATGAGATTCACACAAGTAGGCACATAGAAAGTGGCTAAGATCAGAGCCAGGTTTTCACACCATTCTTGGTGGTAGATCAAGGATTAATCAAAGCCATAAATGCAAGAACACAATAAATAAACCACACATGTGATGCACACAGAAAAGATTTAGAGAAGTGCAAAAAAGATAAATAGGGGATGGCTCTCCATGTTTTAAACCAACACTAGTACTCCTAACCTAGCCAAATATATGCCTAAGATATAGAGATAAAACATGATGCAAAAGAAATAATGAGAAGTAAAAACAAAAAATGAACTCACCCAGGGGCGCCTAAGTTAGGGCACTCCTTACTCTTAGCAGAAGAGACTGTAACCTTCGCTTAGGGTTACAATTACAAGAAGCCAATACCAGAAGAACGCTTGAAGAATCAAACAATTGAGATCTATGAAAAAGTAAAAAAACAATATTGTTGTAAAAATGAAAAAAGTATAAAATGAAAAAATAAGTTAAACAAAAAGGGGCGAAAGATACGAGTTAAGAAAAAGTAAAAATGAATTTTTTAACGATTTTTGAAAAACTAAGGGTAAAATATCATATTGAGAATTATTTTTAATTGAATATTTTAAAATGAGTACGATCATTTTCTAATTAGGTTAAAGGAATATGTATGACATCCGGTAATTTTCCGTTACCAAACTCTGTTAGGTCTTACATACACGTGTCGTGAGCACACACTAGTTGTCGTTGAACGTTGGTGACTTAATAACAATAATCTATGATAAACAATAATAATCTAATTAATAATTTTGATTATTAGTTGTGATTATGTGATTCGTGAATTTATAGGATTTTAAATATTTTTGTAAATTTTACGTGATAACGCGACTACGTGTAATATATATATGTCATGTGTTGTGTGGCTTATTGTAAATGTTTATGGTTATTATTATTGACTAATAATACTTATAAGTTGTAGTTAAAATTATCCAAAAAGTGTTAAAAAGATTAGTTTTATAAAATATAAATAAAAGGGTTTATTTTGTAATTACTATTAAACTTAATATTACCAAAATTAAACCCAACCCTAGCCCCCAAACCCCCCAATCTGCCGAAACCCTCCCCATACCCTCTCCCCTTTGCTATTTTGATAAAAAAAACACACACAAACAAATCGATTTTGATCTAGTTCAAGCATTGCAAGGTGTTAGCAAGCTCCATTATTGATTTCTACACATCTAAAGGTTAGTTTTGATTAGTTTTTCATAGTTTTTGATCTTGATGAACCCTAGTTTTGAAATTGGTGATGAAAGCATGAAATTGATGATTGTTAGATGTTAATATGATGTTAGTTAGGTTGTATGAATGTTAGATTATGTTGATTATGCAAGAAATCCATGGATTGATCATGTAGTTCATATATTGCCTTAAGAGAAAACTTTTTGTTCTTGGAATTCATGATTTGATGATGATATGATGTTGGATACAATGTTTAGATGTTAGTCTAATTGGATTGTGCAAGAAAACTCATGAATTTGAGGTGTTGATCATAACTTACTAAAAGTAGAAACTTTTATGCATGATGATTCGAAATTTTGATGATTTAGTGATGATTATCATGTTAGAATGAATGCTATGAACTTGATTAGGTATAAAGTTGATGAAATTATGATTAAGTTGGATGCTAGATTGCTTTTGGGTGTTACCTTCCCAACAGGGAAACTTTATTTTTATAGAACATTAGATATGATGATTTGAGCATGCTTATGATGTTAGGATCATGTTAGAATGATTGTTAATGATGTTTAATGTGATAGAATGTGTTAATTGAGTTGTATGGATGCTTGGTTGGTCATGTAAGGAATCTAGGTTTTGGTTATCATACATGATGATGAATTGTGGTTAGTGATTAGGAAATCATGTTTGGGATTGGAATTAATCATATTGTGTATGTTGGTTGGAATGAACCTTGTTGATGAATGTGGTTAGGATTGTCATACACACGTACGAATCTGAGGCTCCTACTTAGTAGGATTGGCAGGGTTTAGGATGTGAAGTCATGAGTGGCTTCACATGGCATGTAGTGCATGATTAGACTTCACGTATGAATTATTAGTTGTGATGTATTTATAATTGTGTTGGACATGTTGGTTGTTTGAGATTTGCATGAGTTGTATGATGATCTAGTGTTGTATGATGACTTTGGTAGAACTTGGGTTGATGATGTGATACGCGTGGATAACTTGTATGATGTTCATGGATGCTAAGTTGATACGCTTGATTTAATGATATTTCAACTAATATGTCACCAACGGGTCAAACGGGTCAACTAGGTTAACTTAGAGTTGTTAAGCTTTATATGTACATATACTTATGTACTTGTGTGTTCTAGGTAACCTTTGAAAGGTTGTCTTTCCATCCGTTGTTAGCTTTTGTTATCATTCGTTTGCTCACCAGGTGAGTTCATGCCCCACTATTTTATAAACTCTCTTCTGGGGGAGGTATCATACTTGTTCACAAACGCTAAATTATTATTGTAAGTTGTGTATGTTTTAACATAGTGCATAATACCTTGAAAGTCCTCACACTTTCGGATCGTTTATAATGGTAACTAGCGGGAAATCTTGGGTAGTACTACTGGGTTTGACAAGCCTCACTTGTGCAACTCGAGGTCAAACGGGTGCAATATTGTCCTAAACACAAACATCGTCACGACCTGGTAAGTCGTGACGGGAGGCAACAAAAGCAACACAGTCAGCTTCGATTGCGAAATTACTATGGTTATTACTTGTGAATATAGACTAGCTATCAATTTCAATGCACTTCTTATGTTATACAAATTTTATTGTTTATGATTAAACGCAACTCTTAAACTCACCAACCATTATGTTGACATTTTTAGTATGTTTTTCTCAGGTCGTTAACTCAGGCTGCCATTAGGAGCACATCATGGGTCCAGCATGCATCCTAAGACTTTAATTTAAAGACATAACACTTGGTTTTCATTTATGAGTTTTAAATATTGGTTGGCACGTGTTTTGCCAAATATTTACATTTATATACTTTGGGTTTGTTTTATTTTCAAAACGCTTCCGCATGCTTTTAAAGTTTGAACCTTGGTTGGTTTTGTTTTAAATATGGCATATAGTGTCATTCTGAGTAACTAGTGACTGTGATCCTGGTTTGTTCACATGCCTCGCGGTAAAACTCCGCACGTGGATTTTGGAGGTGTGACAAAATGCATGATATATAGAACTTTATGTGCTAAGTTTTATATGGATATATATGATTTAAAATTTGGAACAAATATATATATTATTTCAAAGATTTTTTTAGGACATATAAGAAATTAATAAGAAAAATAAAACATTTATTTTGTTGTTGTTGTTGTTGTTGTTGTTGATGCTACTGCTCTTGTTGTTATTGTTGTTGTTATTTTTATTGTTGTTGCTACTGTTGTTGTTACCGTTGTTATTATTATTGTTATTGTTGTTGATACTGTTGTTGTCGTTGCTGCTGGTGCTGTTATACACGTAACATTAGAAGTGTTAATATACACTCAAATGTCGTATTCATATTTTTGACCAATCATTTATTACAATGTATCAACCATGTTCAAAGGCTTCAAGCCATATATATTTAACATTGTCTTAAAAAGAAAATAAGAAAGTGAGTGAAAGATAGAGGGGGAAATAATCGGCTAACTCAGGTCCGTCGTAAGCACTAGCGGTGGCCATGCTTTCTACAAAAATACGCACCTCCACAACTATGGTTGAGGTTAGGAGTAGATGTGCTTTATGATGCTAGTTGCACTTCTAGGTGGCATTTTAAATCACACCAACAGTTAGAAATGCTAAATCGATTTACCTTAAGCAATCTAGCTATATTCAAGTCGTGTGTAGTAATATGGATTAATGGCTATGCAGGTAGTGTATACCACATGACATGTGAAAAGTGATACATATATATATGTAACACCCTGAAATTCCCAAGGATCAAAGAGGGGATGAAGTTTTCGCCCATAAGGTTATCGTGCAAGGAAGTTCTTACACAAATAGGTGTTCTCATGTGAGAACATGCTGGAATGAAAAAAAACTATAAAAGGTAAGGATGCTCTTGTTCCCTACCTTTCACGTGAAAACAGTGGCAGTGCATTCTAGAGAGAGAGAGAGAGAGAGAGAGAGAGAGAGAGAGAGAGAGAGAGAGAGAGGCGAGACAACTAGAGAGAGAAAGTGAAAAAAAGTAATGGAGGTAAGAAATCTCATGTTTAAACGTTCTTTAATGCGAGAATGAATGAAAAGATGATAGTTTTATTGCTTAAACATGTAGATTTATGTGTTAAAGCTCTCGGTTGGTGTTGTTTCTCTCGCAATCGTCTTAAAGTGAGTTTTAGACCCTTTATTTTACATGTTTACCATGATTTGGGGCTGATATGCATATCTGATTGTTTGCATTAAGTATGATAATTTTGGTGATGTAGATTGTTTTTTCACGTAAAAATAATCTAAAATTAATAACTTGGAGTTGAAGTTTCGACCCGATGTGATGTTTTCGCATGGGTTGTTAGGTTCTTGCATAAGCCGGTTACTGCATGAAATTTTTTTACGAATAAAAGTTTTTGCATAGTTAATTTCTCATGCGAATCATAGTTCTTACATAGTAAAGTTCTCGTGCGAACCATAGTTCTTGCATAGAAAGTTCTCACACGAATCATAGTTCTTGCATAGTAAGTACTCACATGTTACCATTGAATGCATGTGTACATGACTACGTTTGTGTAGTATATAGATATAGATGGCATGATCAATGTTTGATAGATAAAAAAAGAAAGAACGTTATAAGTAGTACCATTGTTGAAGTAAAGTTAACGAGGAAAATTTAGTTATTGTAATCATAATTCACATTTGAAATAGTAAAGAACTTCAATAATAATTAAAAAATAGTTACCTCGCTAAAGCACATCTGTGAAACGTTAAAGTATGCTAAAGAAGTCTTGCAAGCATAAAGGTCTTGATGCATTTCAAGCCTCGACATAGGAATCTTGCGTAATGGCAAGCGATAGAAGTCTTGGGTAATGGCAAGCGATAGGAGTTTTGCATAATGACAAGCGATAGGAGTCTTGCATGTATTGTAAGACAGACATGATTCTTGTATAATGACAAGCAATAACGAAGTCTTGTGTTTTGTACGAGCAATGGCTAAAGTAGTTCTATATGAAGTATAGACTCGTGATAAAGAAAAGATAAAGTAACGATAAAGTAAAAGCTAAAGTATGGTTAAAGAATGAGCATAGTAATATCTAAGAGGTGTTACCTTAATGTAAGCACAAAAATAAAGTTGATAAAGTCTAAAGTATAGTATTCAGATAAAGTAAGATTAAAGCTAAAATTTAAAGTATCGCTAAAGCATGATAAAAAAGTAGGTTAAAATAAATTTTAGTTAAAGTATTTTGTTAAAGTAAATCTATAACTCACTCAGCGACACTGAATTCTTTATGCATATTAGTTTGATAGGTGTGCTACATGAATAAGACATGAGCTTGGCATGGATCTGAGAGCTACCTAGCATATGGTTAAGACTGTCATCCTGACATAGTTCTCCTATAGTTAATTAGAGATATGTTGGATTTCATGTAATAGCTGTTTATGGGAATGTTTTATTTTCACTGCTTATAAATGATGAAATTTCGGTTTAAGAACTATGCTTCTGATGTCCAAATCCAACTATAAAGTTGCCTGGAAACAAGGCTTTACAAAATAATAATAGATAAGTAACGCTAAGTCATACGACAAAGAAAGTACGATGTTGTAGTCAAGTATCATGCAATTATTATTGAAAGAAAAAAAAAGTAGCTGTATAACTGAGGGTGTTATAGTCTCAATTTCTTTAAATTTTTCATCCTTGAAATTTGATGGTAGTTTTCTTGCCAAATGCGTTAAGTGTTTTAAGAAAACAAGAGTGTTATCCTTCAAATTTGATGGTAGTTTTCTTGCCAAACTATTTCTTAAACATAAGATCTTTCTTTTAATGTTATGACGTCTTTTGATGAACAAATTTGCCTGAGTTAGATCATCATGAAACAAGAATCAAGTTGGTAAAGATTCCAAAGTGGCCATTAAACTTCAAAACTCCAAACTCTCTAAACTCTATAATTGTGAGTGTAAAATGCATTTCCTTAACATTAACTAAGACTAATTGAAATTGATTATTTTTTAATGTGTGTAGATTAAACTATGTTATAACTCCCTTGTAATTTGGCTAAAAGAGCAAATATGACTAGTGAGGACTTGGACACATCATAAGTCAAGTTGTAAAAAACTTGAAAAATAAAACGTACACCTAAACCAAATTGTTACAAATCACACCAAACACAAATTGAAAGAAAAGTTCTCAAAAACCATCATGGTTATTTGAACGTAGAATAATATTCTACAGTTCATCGTCGTGATGTGACATTTAGGTTGTACATACTTCCAGTTCACTATATCATCTCATCTATGCATTCACAATTGCGGAACTACATAAGAGAAAATATTAAGCTCTACACATCTATAACGTCAACAATAAATATAATATACACATGCAGTTCTAATTAATATGTTAAAATTTTTCTTATTTAGTGAACTACTTATATAAAAAGTGTTGAAAAAGTAAGCTTTAACGATAAAGTCATAATTTGTGGCACCATGAGAAGAAATAGAAAGGGAAAACACGTTGCTTCTTTGATTGACTCCTAACCCTTAATCCAAAATGGACGGTGGAGATTTGCAAAAACACTATTCATTCACAAGCCTTTTAAATAAGATAGCAATATGTTTTCATAATAACAAGAATTGGATCAAACAAGAGGAAGTAACATATCTTACATAAAACTTCTTTTAACTTACTTAATTAAGTATTAGTTAGGAACTTAGGATAGTATTAGTGTGATTTCTTTAGAGGTGGACCCTAGAAATAATAAGAAAAATAAAGTCATAAAAAACCATAGAATATTATATGATGTGGTGACAACCACCAGACCGCATCCCGCTCGCTGCTTTTCCACTTTTATTATTTCTTTCTTACATCATTCCAAAATTTTATTTTATTTCTCACATTTCTGACAATAAAAAAAAAAAATCAATTTGTCCTCAGAAATTCAAAAACAATATCATTTTGGTCCTTCACCCCCTCCAACTGAAACATCTCTTCTTCTCCCACACTGAAAACGAAACCCAAACCACACCTTCAACTGCGTGAGAGAGAAAACCACTACTGAAACTGTAACTGAAACCCTAGGTCAACTGTATACGGTGGTTATGAAGAGTTATAGAGACAATGGTGGCGTTGGTGGTGGTTTTGGAGCTCGGAGTAAGACGGTGTACGACGACGTTTTCGGTGGTCCGCCGAAGTTCGGAGCCACGACTCTTCCTCCTCGACTCGAGGACTACACTGAGATTTTCCAAGGGTTTCACGCCTCCCGAGGCTCTTCAATTCCTGTTTTGGATCTTCCGCCGCCGGTTGTGGAGTCCGACGACGTGTGGTTTGATGTGCAGAGCTCGAAGCTCGATTACTCTGAGGTTTTCGGAGGGTTGAATGGGCTGGATTTCGCGGTTTCGTATGAGGAGTTGTTTGAGTGCTCGAAAGTTGGGGAGGATGATTCCTCGGATGAAGTTTGGTACATACATTACTTTAGTTACTTGTTTATGTTATTTAATTGTTTAATTGTTTGTTGTTGTTATTCGCATAGACATATGAGTTGTTTGTTTGAGTATGTGCTTGAAATGAATGTGTTGACTGTAGAGGTATTTTGGCAGATTCTTCGTGTTCTTTAAGTTAAGGTGTTTTTTTGACTGATATGTACGCTTCATAAGCAAGTTACTGATAAAGTAATGTATTGACACTGTTGATCGTAGCTTGTTTTATTACTAAGTCTATGTGCTTGATTGGAAATAGTTTTTATGAAGCATGATAATGTAAATTATTAGTTATAAGGAAGAGATTAATAAGGGAGAGAATGAAAGATGAGGGATGGTCATGGACTCACATGTATCATGTTGATTCTTAGTGGTTTGGGGTAGGGGATGGGTTGGTTTTAATGGTCTTAGTGGTTTGAGGTAGGGGCTGGGTTGGTTTTAGTGGTCTGATATTTGGCCTAGTGGTCGGTAACATTGCATTCATTGGAACCGCGTTTTCATAGTTGAAGCAGGATATGTTCAGTTATGATATTAAGACCACTTTTATGATCACCTTTGATATATGCAGCTCCGTTTAAGCTTAAGTTAACCATCAACTAATAACTTGAATGTTAAATAGATATTCTTCTTAGTGGGTTTATGTCTAAGGCTCTTAAGGTCATTGTTTTAAAGAAACTTATGTGTATTCATGTCTCATTTATAAAGATAGTAGATTGAAGAACAAATTATATGTTAGCTCGGATGTGTGCAGATAGGTGCACACTTGGTTGCTATTTCTACAAATGTGCAACTAATTCTTGTCAAAACTTTTTGCCAGTAGTCACCGGTTTTCTTGGCTGTTCTATGCGTTTTTTAAAGGCTGGAAAGAGTCACTATTGTTATGTTTATGATAATTTAATATTAATCTATTAATCATTTATCATACAAACTTTTGTTTTTTCAATTTGTGATAGGACCCCTGCTCAAAGTGAATCGCTGTCAGATGAATCAGATCCTCATACGTCTTTGGAGATTAATCAACAAGCGTCCACTGCAGATCCTAACCAAATATCTGGTGTGAAGTTGGAGAACGAGCCTAAATTTGAAGCAGAGAAAGATTTCTTGAATGGGATGACAAATGATTCTCCATGTCTTGATGACTTGGGTTCTACTGTAGGAAATAACCAGGCCCTTCCAAGTAAAAAAGAAAATGAGAAATTTTTCTCACTGGATAATAATGATCTTTGTGCACGTAAGGATTTCGGTGGAGTTGCTGAAGGGAAAAAGTTCAATAAATCTTTATCACAACCACTAGATAGTAGTTGTGGCACAGAAATATATGGAAATAAGAAAGATTATCCTGCTGGGAACAGACCACTTCTTTCTGTATCTGATCTCAGCCTTAAAACTCAGCCTTCCAACCTACCACCACCCTCTAGGCCACCACCTGCTTTAACATCAAAGAAAGGAGATTCTAGTAATTTTACTTCAAAACTTAAAACATCTAAGAGCTACACGTTTGAACGGATGGCAGATGACCAGTCGCTACCCTTTTTTGATGTTGAGATAGATGCAACTTCATCTGCTGCTGCAGATGCTGCAGCCATGAAAGATGCAGTGGAACAAGCTCAGGCAAAGCTTAAAAGCGCGAAAGCATTAATGGACAGAAAGAAAGAAGGCCATCAAAGCCGATCGAAGCTGCAGATGAAGTATAATGTGGGAGATAAAAAGGTAAAGGAAAATGAGAAATATGAGAAATTAAATGGTTTTGAAGGTGAGAGAATGAAGGGATCATTTGAAAGCAACAGTGGTACAACAAGGCATGAAGTTAGAGAGGAAAACCAACAAAATGCAGTGCTTTTGGAGCCAAATTTGGGGCACACATGGTCTAAAACGAATAATAATCCCGTCTTTGAATATTTGGAGCAGAAGGAAGATAGTGAAATTGTACAAGAAACTTCTGATAGATCCCAAAAGAAAGAGGGGTGCATAAAGGAACATACTGTGGTTCATAAGAAACCTAATGATTGTGATGAAAATGAAATGTATGAGAACTTAATAGAAATTCAGCTAAAAGATAATGATATTGTAACTGTGGAAAAAATAGTTACTGAAAATAGGTTTAAAAATGATGATATTGGAAGGAAAGGAGATGACATGGGACCCGCTTCTAGTGTGTGGGTAGATTATGATGTTGAACCAGAAGAAGCTGCTGAGAAAGAAAACGAGGAGGAACTAAAGGAGACCGAAGATCAGGATGAAAAAGAGTTTCAGCAATCGGGCCCGCCTGAAGTATCATTAATTCAGAGTGAAGAAGAAGAGGATCATGAAAGACAAGGAGGTGAAAGAATAGTTAAAGAGAACGATAACATATTGGAAACGGATTTTGAGCATGATGTAAATAAAAAGGAGCATACATTGGATCACAATGAGAAAATCTTACTGGGAGAAGATAAGACTAAAGCAGAGAGAGATGATAATGTGCAGACAGTAAATGATTGTGGGGAAAATGAAAAAGTCAAGACAGTACATGAATTGGATTGCAATTCAGAAGAATATAGAAAACTACCGATGGAGTCAGTTTCAGAAAATGATGGCGTTGAGTATGATCAGGAGGGTATTAAGTGGGATGAAGATGAGTCGATCACAGGGGAGGATTCAGAGGTACATGATGTGGTATTCCAAGTGGATGATAATGAAATCTTACAAGAGAAGGGAGATGATCAACAGGAAGCACCCAGTGAAAACTATGAAGTGACCCCAGAAACACCTCGCTCAGAGACGATAAAAAAGACAGTTGAACAAATGCATGAAGCGGGTGAAGAATCGTTTTCCTCAAACCAGATTGATTTGACAGGTGTAAAGGTTGAAGTAAGAACTGCAGATGTTATTAAACAATCACCAATAGATAATGATACGAAAACTTCGGAGTTGCTTTCTGGATTGAAGAATGACATTGATTTCATTTCAACAAAACTTGTAATGGATCAAAATACTAACACAGCTTCAAAGGTTGCAGAGAACAGTGGAAAAGAAGAAAGGTTGCAGAGAGCAAGAGAGCTAGAAAATGAGCGTTTAAGAAAAATTGAAGAAGAAAGACAAAGACAGATAGAAAGAGAAAAGGAGCATTTAAGAGAGCTAGAAAACAAGCGTTTGAGGAAAATAGAAGAAGAAAGAGAAAAACAAATAGAAAGAGAAAAGGAACGTTTAAGAGAGCTAGAAAACGAGCGATTAAGGAAAATAGAAGAAGAAAGAGAAAGGCAACTAGAAAGAGAAAAGGAGCATTTAAGAGAGCTTGAAAATGAACGTTTGAGGAAAATAGAAGAAGAAAGAGAAAGACAAATAGAAAGAGAAAAGGATCGAATGGCAGTTGATAGAGCTACACTTGATGCTCGTGAAAAAGCATTCGCTGAAACTAGAGAAAGAGCTGCTGTTGAAAGAGCAACTGCAGAGTTCAGACAACGGGCCCTGGCTGAGGCACGAGAAAGATTAGAAAAAGCATGTGCTGAGGCCCGAGAGAGGTCCCTTGCTGATAAGGCTATGGAGGGCAGGCTCAGAGTAGAAAAAGCAACCGCAGAGGCCCGAGAAAGAGCAGTTGCGGATAAATTTTCTTATCAAAACAGCGCAATTAGACAAAATTCTTTACCTTCTGTGAGTATCTATTACCTTTTTTTATTGTGTTATTGAATATATTCTGTTTATTATGTGCTTCCTGACTAATTCGATGGCAAATTGCAGGATCTGGCAGGGTCTTACAGTGGATTAAGATATTATCAGGCTCCATCACAGGGTGGTAAGTTACAAATTTCTTTTTCTTTCTCTTGTATTCACATTCAGCTATTTTTTCTTCATATATTCTAACACAAGTAGCAGGTGAAGGTGAGTCACCACAGCGGTGTAAAGCTCGTTTGGAGAGGCATCAAAGAACAGCCGATCGTGCTGTACGTCTTATCATATTTTCTTATCAATTTTAATTACTTTGTTTAGTCTTTCCTTTGTGGGAGCTAACTCTTAGATATGATCTCAGGCAAAAGCTCTGGCAGAGAAGAATATGAGGGATCTCATTGCTCAGAAAGAACAAGCTGAAAGAAGTGTAATCTTCTTACTGAAACTATTCATGACACCATTCGGCTTTTGCTTGGTTTTTATTTTTGTTTTTATAATTAATGCGTGTGATTCTCAGAGATTGGCTGAAGGTCTTGATGCTGAAGTAAAAAGATGGTCTAGTGGGAAACAAGGCAACCTGCGTGCATTACTTTCAACATTACAATACGTATGTTTTCTTGTATCAGATTATTAATATCAGGTTTGTCAACTTGTAATGATTAATCAGAATTTTTTTTTTCAGATTCTTGGGCCTGACAGCGGTTGGCAACCAGTTCCTTTAACTGAAGTTATAACTACGGCTGCTGTAAAGAAGGCTTACAGGAAAGCCACTCTCTGCGTCCACCCGGACAAATTACAACAACGTGGTGCGACCATTCAGCAAAAATACATTTGTGAAAAGGTTTTTGACCTTCTCAAGGTGTGTCGACTACCACCTTTCTGTTTTTTTCTTCAATATTTCAGATTTGATAACCAACTCAAGGTGTTCATGGTTCCTTTTGGCCAGCAAAAAGGACAACCAATGGCTGGTTTTACTTATTTGATGATTTGAACCAAATTTTTTATATATTTTTCAAAATCGCTAGTTTGTATTGAAAATTTTAAAAGAAAATTATTTGTGAATATTATACATATACATGACTGTATGTTTCAGAAAAACAAAAAAAAAATTAAGAATAGTTTAAAGGGCTAATTTTTACATTGCTGGTTTGGTTTGGGTGGTTCAATCGGTTTCAATTGTTTATAAACACTCATAATCATTAATTTTTTGTTATGTGGTTATTGTAGGAAGCTTGGAACAAATTCAACTCAGAAGAGCGGTAGCAGTGTCATTTCTGTTTTGAAGGGAATGTGCAGTTCATACGAACTTTCGGTATTTGCTTTATTTGGGTGTAAATTTAAGTTTTCCGAGCTGTGCAGGGATGGATGAAAGGGCGGGTGCCCATTCCTAGCAAAAATGAAACGTTATTTCATGGACCCTGTGAAATGGGTGGGTATGAAATTGATCAATTGCAGGATAAATGACATTTCCTTCCATACTGTTTTCTAATGGATGGTAAAATAGGTCGCTGCTAATCTCTTGCAATTTACTAATATAAATCATGTTTTTGTATACATTCTATGGCTTGTGTATTCCGCAAGTCCCATGAGTCATGGTACACGACTTAGTCGTGGATAAATCATAACTGTTTTGAAAAATCTATACTAGTAAATCAAAATGTCTAGAAGCCACATGAAATTTTTTCTGCATTGTCCACTTAGGATTTGGATAGTGTGGTTACTAGAATGAAAGTAACCGTTTAATGATACATTAAATGATAATAATTATATATAAACTTTTCAAATTATAAAACAAATTTTTTGATAAATTAAAAACATGTTTCTTTCAAGTAAAAACATAACTTTCTAACAACAAAAAAGTTATGAAATATGAAGTTTTTTAATACATAGAACTTTTAAAAAATGATATTGTTTAAAAAAGTATTTAAAAAAATTTAGAGGGTTAAAAAAGCAATTTTAATTATTTTTAAAGCAAAAGTTTTTTAAAGACGAAAGTTTGAAAAAAATATTATTTTTGTTTTATTACCTAAAGTAGTTATACACAATTTCAATCATATTTTATCTCAAAATTATTTTTCATTTAACGTGTGTAGTATACGAGTTTTTATACTATTGTCTAGTGAGTTTGAGTTGCGTATAAGCTAAAAGTCCCTGTACCTTCATGTCTATTTTATATAGCCATTTTGGAAAGTAACCATTAACGATTTCAAATAATGCGATAGTTTTAGCGTGCTCAACCATCATTTAACTGGATTAAGGTGGCCACAAAGAAGGGCCAGGTAGTAATATGCTTCATTGATCAAATCACAAGACCTTTTTCATCTATGTCATCTTTACCATGGCCTAGTGGTGTTGATGAGCTTAGACTTATACATAATATACTTTAATTTATCTCCGGCAATACCACGTTTGTATAAAGCTTCAGAAAGTTTAATAAACGTTATAACCAGTACCTTTCTAGCATTATGGGATAACGCGTTCACATGCTCATTCACTTCTAGATGTTACAATATTATGACTGTACTCCAATAGAATGGGTTCTTACCTAACAGAGAACTAGTCTAAAGAAGGTTTCAGCACAATTGTACATGGGTTAGATTATTTTTTACTTGAAATGTAAGTCTACGTGATAATAATGACAAAGCCTCTTATTAATATTATGGCCTTTGGCCAAGTAAATGAAAGCATCATATATACTCGCGACTTTGGACTTCCAAGTTTCGTTAAAAATGAAATCAATAAGGCGTCATTCTTGGGTGGGGTGGACCTAAGAAATTTCTTTTTTTCTTTTTTGGGGTTAGTTTTTCGGTTCTCGAGTCTATCTCAACTTGATGTTGGAATTTTCGGTTCAAGTTGGGTCCGGTCACATAAATAAAAGTTGATTGGTTTACGTTCAAAAGAATCCAATGAAAGATATTTTAAATCAATTTTTTCAAGAGTACCACGTGACGATGACGATTCACGTAACATTCTTTTAAAAATCTCTTCATAAACACTAAAGATAAAATCAATTAATATGTTTTAGTATATATTTAATCAATTATTATTATTATTCATTTGGAATACTAAATGACAAAAAATTGGTTAAATTAAAACACATGTGTTATAAATGTGTGAGCATATCAGACAAAGATGATCAGACATGTTAACACTTCTATCGGAATATGTGAACATATAAAAATAATCAATTGAAATCCATAATAAACACATTAAAAAAACTTGAGGTCTTTCTTTGTTGTCGCACAAAACGTCGAAGCAGGAATTGCAATTTGTTAATCTTCAAAAACGGTAATTTATAAGTAGCTTCTCTTTAATTAAAAATTTCTTGGTTTTACCTACTTTATATGCAATATATAAAATTTGATTGTTCCAGTCCTGCTGTCCATAGCAACAACCAAGCACACTGCGCCCAAGAATTTTCATGTGTGCAACCTATTACAATTAATAGTCACAAGCGATCAATAAAACTTTAAATACGAATTTGACATTTTAGATACATGATTAATAACAAAATAAATACATAAAACTTTAAATCATATCTAGTTTTAACTAACTTAAGGTTTCATACATAGACAAAATATTGAATGAGATGGATAGTAAAATTGACACTCTGGAGCTGGAGTCTACTAGTTTTAACTCACTTAAAGCTTGTAGTAAGATGGTGTTGATAGGAGATGTAAATAACCTTGATATTCTGGAAAATATGAGAAGTAGACATAAAGTATGTGGGAGGATTGAAAGTCATGATAAATTTTGTGAGCTCGACAGCGGCATCAAAGTTTCTTAGAGAAGGTGAACGGATGTGGCAAATGTGGTTTGAGAATCTTCGTGTGTGGGTTGGCCAAGAAGTTCCATATAGTTGGCTGACTTGGCGTACAATCCGAGGTATCCCTATCAACTTGTGGGATGCAACAGTGGTGGATCAAATTGGGGAAAGATTTGGTAGGATCGTATTGAATGCTGACATACCTCTACGGGACAACAACTTATCTCTTGCAACGTGTTATGGATCGAAGAAGAACTGATAGTGAAATAGAGAGGTCAATCATACAGAACTTGGACATCGGGGATCTCTCAAGTTTTCTTCATCGAAGAAGGAGCACAATGTTTTCTTCATCGTTATTCAAGAAACTCTGTTACGATAAAAAGAAAGAGAAGGAACAGATAGGGAACTCAATACATTTTCATCGTTTGATTTCTCATTCAGATACAAGCCCTATATAACGACTATAACGACTAACGACATTTCCGTTAGTAAGTTAATGACTTGTACACAAAGCACCCCTATACTTTCATAAAAGACAGAATTGACCCTTTTATTAACAGACGCATAACACTACTCCCTCCATATAAAATTCTTGTCCTCAAGAATCGAGAGGAAAATTTGGGTATCTGCTAACAAATTCTTCTGCAATCTCCCACGTGGCATCATGTAATGGTAATTTGTCCCATTGAACCAAGAACTTAATCACTGGTTTATGACCGACTTTAGTAAGCTTCCGATCCAAAATGCGATAAGGATTTAGTGAAGAATCCACACCGGATGGAAGTGGGGTGATGTGAGAAATGGGGCCCAACGCACGTTTGAGAAGTGATACATGAAAAGTGTGATGTATCTGAGCATCCGATGGAAGATCCAATTGGTATGCCACTAGTCTAATCTTAGCCACAACTCTAAAAGGTCCATAATATTTTGGAGAAAGCTTCGAGTACTTATGCATACGAAGAGTAGTCAAGACATACGGATGTAATTTGAGATAAACCCAATCTCCAATATCAAAAGAACGCTCCGTTCTATGTAAGTCTGCAAATTGCTTCATTCGATTCCGAGCACGATCCAAAGATTGTTTTAAGGTTCGAAGCATAGATTCCCTTTGTTGGAATAAGTCTTCCACAGCTACAACTTTTGAAGTAAGTGGAAAGTGAGGTGCATGCACGGGAGGATCAATGCCAAAGAAGGCTTTAAAAGGTGACATTTTAATAGATGAATGCCAAGAGGTGTTATACCACCATTGAGCTAAAGGCAGCCAACGAACCCAAGAATGCTGATCAGCCATTGTCATACACCTAAGATAAGTTTCCAAGCAACGGTTAACCACTTCTGTTTGCCCATCCGATTGAGGATGATAGGCAGTTGACAAGGCTTGAGTAATACCTTGTAGTTTCAAGAATTCTTTCCAAAAGTTACTGAGGAATAAGGTATCACGATCGGAAACAATGGTTTGAGGACAACCATGAATCTTGAAAATATTATCCAAAACCAATTGGGCTACTTGAGAAGCTGTATAAGGATGTTTTAAAGGAAGGAAATGAGCATACTTCGTAAATCTATCCACAATGACCAGAATGGTATCATAACCCTGAGAACGAGGTAACCCACCAATAAAGTCCATGGATACATCAGTAAATATGGACGTAGGTACCGGTAGAGGGCATAGTAATCCTGGGGAAGCTATGGTTTCATACTTTGCTTTTTGACAAATGACACAAGCTTTCACAAAGGCTTTAATATCTTTAGAAGCTCCTCTCCAATAGAATAAAGACTTAAATCTTTGTGTAGTAGGATGAATGCCCGAATGACCGGCCTGAGAAGAGCTATGGCACCATTCCAAAAGCTCTAAGCGGAGTTGAGTATTCATGGGAATCCACAGCTTGTTCTTTCTTTTCAGAAACTCCCCATCCCAATTAAAATGTGGAACCACTTCACCATGCAACAATCTTGTAATTATATCTTGTGAAACAGAATCAGATTGCCAACAACTTTTGAGTTTATCAAGTAAAATGGGTTGGAAAGATGATAAAGATAAGGTGAGTAAGGTGGATCCGTATAAGCGTGATAAGGCATCTGCAGCATCATTTTCAGTGCCTTTTTTGTAAACTATGTGATAGTCATAGCCCATGAGCTTACTCAACCAAGTATGTTGAAGAGGAGTTGTAATTTTTTGTTCCAAGAGGTGCTTCAAACTTTTCTGATCGGTTTTAATGGTGAAGTGCTTGATAATCAAGTATTGATGCCAATGCTTGACTGCCATAATAATAGCTAGTAACTCTTTTTCATAGACAGAAAGGACACTCTGTCTAGGTGAAAGAGCCTTACTAACAAATGCCAAAGGATGGTTATCTTGCATTAAGACAGCTCCGAGGCCTTTAGAAGAAGCATCAGTTTCCACAACAAATTCTTTCGACCAATCAGGAAGAGCTAAAACTGGGGCATGAATTAAGGCTTGTTTAAGGTGTTCAAATGCCATTTGAGCTTCATTCGACCACTTGAAGGCATCTTTCTTGAGAAGAGACGTTAAGGGTTTAGCAACAGAACCATAAGAATAAATGAATCTTCTATAATAACCGGTAATGCCCAAGAATCCCCTTAATTGTTTAACAGTCATAGGAGTAGGCCAATCACGAATGACTGCTATCTTTGACTGATCAGTGGCAACCCCATCTTTAGAAATAATATGCCCAAGATATTCCACCTTAGTGCCAGCAAAACTGCACTTGGATTTCTTTGCAAAAAGTTGGTGCTCTCTAAAAAGTTGTAAGACTTCACGTAAATCAATCAAGTGTTGTTGCAAGTTCTTACTATAAACCAGGATGTCATCGAAGAAAATAAGAACTTTTTTCCTCAAAAACTGTTGGAAAACTGAGTTCATCAGTCCTTGAAAAGTTGATGGTGCATTAGTTAACCCAAAGGGTAAAACTAAAAATTCAAAGAGACCTTGATGTGTTCGAAATGCGGTTTTATGAATGTCTTCTGGGTGCATCCGGATTTGATGATAGCCAGATCTTAAATCCAGCTTAGAGAATACTTCTGCCCCTCTTAATTCTTCCAATAACTCTTCAATAAGAGGGATGGGAAAACGGTTTTTGATAGTATTATCATTCAGTTTCCTATAGTCAACACATAATCTCCAAGTACCATCTTTCTTCTTAACCAATACCACTGGAGATGCAAAGGAACTGACACTATCACGTATAATACCCAGATCCTTCATTTCTTGCACCATTTTTTCAATTATATCCTTCTGACCCATAGGGTAACGATATGCTCTTTGATTAACAGTAGCTTTTTCATCAATCAGCTGTATCTTGTGATCACAAGATCTTGTGGGAGGAAGAGAAGTTGGTGACTGGAAAACATCATCAAATTCGTGCAATAAAGCAGATACTTGTTCATTCATTAAAGTATTTGAAACTTTAGATTGATGCTGAAACATACCATCTTCATTCACTTGAATGCTGAAAAGTTGGGAATGAACTATAGAATCAGAATCATTCAATAAGGAAGACATTTTTTCAGCTGAACATAAGGTAACCCTCTTGCTATCAGTTGTGACATCCGTCACCTTAAGGTCCGTCAATTAACGTGATTGTCTGTTATCTATTCTTGATCGATCATTCCTCATCTTTATTTGACTCTTTATGTGGATATCATGTGTGCATTATTATCATTGTGTGTGTGCATTATTATCGTTGTATGTATATTCGCTATAATCCTATGTTAACCTTAAAAAGACTTTTGAAACTTTCATTTTTGAAAACGTCAAATATATCATTTTATTTATAAATTAAATATTTTTAACATAACCATTTCTTAAGTCATAACAACATTAAATGAACTTTTACAATTAATATAAAACATCCAATAAAGTCGATTTTCAACCGAACAAAATTTGGGAAAACTCGGGGGTTAAGTGCAGGGACTAAACTTGTAATTTTGCAAACTTAGGCTGGGTATAAATACCCTCTTACCAGCCCTAATCTTCATTCTTCACCATCTTCTTCATCTTCACCCTCTACACACACAAAATCACCATTCTTGCACCAAATCCAACCCGAGAGGTCTTGTTTTCTTCGTCTAGACACCGTCTACAGCTTAGACTACTCATTTCTAGCAGGTAGTCGTCTTTGGTTGTCCGTTTTCTAGCCATTTCACGGCTGTTCAAAACTAGGGTTTCGGGTGTTCGGGTTCAACCCGAACACACAAGGTCGTATGGGTGCGTGTGAGGTCTCTTTGCTTGTGTTTCATGTTTGTGTATGTTTGTTGAGTGTTTCTGGAAGTCCTTGTGGTGTAAAACCCGTGTTTAGAGCAGCTCGGGGGCTGCTCATCCCGACCACAGTCGCGATTCTGTAGATCAGGCGACTGGGTCAACCATGCGATTGAGCCGTGCGACTGAGTGGGTCGTGCGACTGAATCATGCGTTTGAGTCAATCGCGCGACTGAGTTGTGCGACTAGGCATGTCGTGCGACTGAGTTGTGCGACTGAGTGTCTGTATGCGATTGAGTCATGCGTGCGAATGAGTGTATGCGATTGAGTCATGCGATTGAGTGATTGTGTGCAATTGAGTCAGGTGACCGAATGAATGTGTGCGAATGTGCGTGATTCGCACGACTGGAGTCCAATCGCACGAATGAAGGTTCAATCGTACGAAAGTAGCTAATTCGCACGATTGAAGGTTGATTCGTGCGAATGGAGGTTGAGTCGTGCGATTGGGAGTTGTGTGGTACGACTGAGGGCCAGTCATACGAATGAAGGCTCAATCGTACGAATGAAGCTGATTCGCACGATTGAGGGTTGATTCGCACGAATGGAGGTTGAGTCGTGCGTCTGACCTTGTTATGCGACTGAAATTGTTGTGTTTGATCCCCTTGTGCGTGGTGTGAGTATGACGTGTGATGTTGAGGTAACATTAACACAATAAGCCATTGTTCGGCCACAAAGATTAAAGTCAACGCGAAAAAGGGCACACATACTATTTTAAACAAATTGAACTAACGCTTTACAACCATCAACCGACTTATAACTATTGACACTTATTCAATACTTCTTCAATAACAATGAGACTTTTACTCAAACATCATCATCAATGGCAACAATGTCTTGTACTTGGAACTACATAAGATCTAATACGCGTGTCAGTTTGTGTGTGTTATACGCGACCCAGCCGATACGACCCGAACCGACCCATCATTATTACGCGCTTATATAACATATCATTAATGCTTTACAATAACTGTCAATAGGTGTTTGACTGTTTATTTGCATTCAACATTTGGGATTACATTGCTCATACATACTTACCACCTAACAAGTGAGTTTCGTGGCCCCTTTTTACGCTTATACAATATTTCAATCATTTACAACTTGGGGGAAAAGTATGCTTACTCATTTTCAATGCTGTACAACTTACATACATTTTACATACAAGGAATCAACGTGATACTGTGTTGCAAGTACTATTTGATACATGCTTGGGTCTGCTGTGTGGTTTTATCTTTGCAACTATTTAATTCCAGTGTGGGAACCGACGGTTAGGTATTGGTAGTACTACTGGATTGACACCCCCACCCTCGTTCGATGGTATACTAGTTGGTACCATCAGTGGCCAGGAACGGGCCCTTGGGTGAATATATGCCGACAATTTCTTTGTGTACGTCGCTAGGTTTGGTTGCAAAGCTCATGTCATGTGAATTTACTTGTGTATATAAATGTATTCACGGTATTCCATTACGCTTACATTATACAGCATCACTTACATTTTATTACATAAACCTGCGAGCTCACCAACAATTATGTTGACCGTTTTAAGCATATCTTTTCAGGTGATCATGCAAGTCCAGGAATCTAGGTATGCTGCCTTAGTGGAGACCCTAGGATGCATTTTTGGGACTTAACATATTTTGATAAACAATCTTTGAACAATGTTAACGCTTGTAAACAATTATCATCTCTTGAAACTTGTTCCCGGGGTTGTGGGAATTAACATTTACAATTTCATCTTATGTGATTATGTGTATCTTTATCATGTTGCTTATGGCTATGTTGTCGTGAACATTGACTAAACACGACACAAGTCCCCTTGTTGTCGGGTGTCGTCATGACACGCTTGTCATCATTTATTATATTGCATCTCTATCGCTTACCATGTGTTATGACGATCCCGGTCTCGTTACATCCCCGTGTTTCCGCTTTTAGCGGGGGTGTGACATCAGTACCCTTGAGTTAAACATCTTGTTGTTTACTGAGAATTGCATGGTGAGGGATTTAAAATTCCAAATAATGTCATTCAACGTTTGCAACCATTGAATTCCCAACACCATATCATAGTTCTCCAACGGAATCAGTAAAACATCAGCTTTGAACCAAACCCCTTGCATTAACCATTGAATGTCACACCCCAACTTTGACGGCGGAAACGTCGAGGTGTGAGGGTTAAGATTGTTCACAGTCACATAACGCTATATTTAAATTGCAAAATATTATTATCATAAGTCTTAAAATGAAATACAAGCATAAGTATACAATTCCACGTGTCGTCGAGAATAAGATTAAGAAGTTTCATTTGTCGGGGAGAGTCAAAGTGTCAAAGGTAAGTTTAGGGAGACGAGTAACAAAGTTTAAACAATTACAAGGCAAACCTATGCTAAGGCATCAAGTTGCCCATAACTATAGGGATTTAGGTTATTAGAAATGGTGACCTAGACTATAGCTTATGCATGAACCTCCCGCAATTTTCAAGACTTGAACCTAAACCCGAGTTCGTTTGAGTCTATTTTAAAAATCAAACTCACTAGTTAGCAACTTAATTTATTTTATATCTTTCAAATACAATAATTATATCTTTTATTCAAAATCTATTTATTGAATTATTTAGCATTTTGTAAAAATTTTGTGATTTTAAAATCTATAAAAAATTATAAATGTTGTTTGTTATTTATGACTACTAATTATAATAAAAAAAACTATATTGTAAAGTTCTTATAAATATTAAAAGGTTCATAAAGATTTTTCTAAAGAATTAATTTATTAGTTAACTAAATATGATTTTACAAACTTTAGGGTTTGAATTGCAAATCTTAAAACTCAAACTAAAGAGTTTTTACATAAAATAACAATGGATTAAAGATCAGGGACTAAATTGTAATTTGTTTAAAACCAACCCAAACACCCTCCCCGTCCCCGTCGAGTTCCCGTCTCCGGCCACCACCTCCGGCGACCATCAAACCACCCAAAACGCTCATTTAAAATGCAATTAAACCACACACTAACCTTTCGCGTCAGTTTCGAATCAATTACACACATTAATTTGGATTAAAACTCCCGTTAATCAAAGTTTAATCGAAACCGAAACACACCTTCAATATATTAACCATTCGACATGTAACAGCCGTAATCAGGACTTGATAATCATGGGAAAACTTTAGAATCGTTTCATTTGAACTTTCTGTAACACGAATTCCCATCTAAACTTGTCCGCACATCACCATCGAACACCACCTTCATCTTCGACCTGCAACTAATCGTGACATAAGATCGAAGCATTATTTAACACAATTGGCAGAGGGCTTTTGCTTAACATCGTTCCTAAGAGCTATCTGCAAAGTTAATTCGATTAACATCAACGTTTGCGCCTTGAATCATCATCCTTGCAGTCGTGACTATTCCTTTACATTGAATCATCGAATTGATCATCATCCTGGTAATTACACACACCCACACACTCGATTTAATATGGGAAACAAAAGCCCCATGTTTAATTCAAGTATCGAGATCGATTTGATGTTCGATTTGAAACAAGATCAAACTAGGGTTCATGTTGATTTGGGGGTTTATTTGGAAGAATGTTTGTATTAATTAATTTGGGTTTTAAGACAAGAACTTGGCTTTGGTCTGTTGGTTAGTATCAAACACATATACATGGCAGGTCAGGGGTTCGAACCCTGCTCCTGCCATGTTTACTCTTTTTATTTTAATGGGGTTTTCATTATTAAAATGATAATTCTAAATAAATATTATTTTGTTAACCAAAATATTTCAGAAATTATTAAGTTAATTTTAAAAGATTTTAAAACTTATAATTCTTAAATTAAAGAATAAAAAGATTATAAAAACAATATTAAGTCTTTTTATATGTTATAAATATATTATAATTTAAACTTGGTTTATTTTAAACGTATTAAACTTACATGTTATAAATACTTTAGATAATAAACTACACAAATGATTATTTAATAATTATTTAAATATTATTCATCTATTCAACTAGCCATATCATATACATAATTAGCTAATAGAATTATTCTTTTAACTTTCATTTAAGATTCTTGAAAATTTATAAAATAATATAACGTTCTATTAAACCTTATTTTTAAAGGCTTGATATTACAAGACTTTTACAATAAATCATATAAAAGTTCAAAACTTTATAAAATGATTTTTAAGTAGTTTAAAGTCATTTAGTTAAGTATTTAATTAATTCTCTTTATCAAATTTTAGATAATTATTTGTTAAATTAATTAACTCTTTTCACACATTATACTTAATCTACATTAAATTCAATAAACTAAATTATTGAATCTTACACCATCAATTTTTTAGGCTTAATTGATTAATACCATCTTTCCTAAATCAAAACATAAACGATTCATTATTTTTCTTAATTATTTAAACCCCTAAACTCCAATTGAAACCCTAGTTCACGTTTCATTATTAATCTTATTATCGAACTTAATCTTGGAATTTATATGTTTAGGTATCTTGTAAAAGAAATTGTTGGAGCCTCGTTTATTTTCTTATCATCATCTTATTTATTTCAAGTGAGTTTTCCATGTGAGTTCTCCATGCCCCTTTTTACTTTATTTCACACCTTTTGGGGTGAAACATGTTAACCTCATAAATTTACACTTGTAAACATCTTGATACTTGTAAATGCACATGCAATTCATCTTTACTTTTTTTCATGGTTATTTGTGTTATTGTAAATCTTATATGAGATACATATTTTGTTTACAATCATTAACTATTGCTAGCCTGGCGACGTCTTAGATCTTTGGGCCTGACAAGCCTATTTGGTGCTAAAGTCGATGTATTGCCGACTCCTGATGACGTATGCTTGTTCATCATGGGAACCAAATACACTTAGCCAATCTTATATACTTGTAATCAAGTCGAGGTTTGGTTGTAACGATATGTGTTCTATAACCTTACTAACTTATAACCTATGACATGAATTGCTACTTGTAACCTTGTTATATTATGTATGAAACCTTGGGAACTCACCAACTTTTTAGTTGACCCTTTATTTTTATCATGTTTTAGGTTTACTTCTTGTGGATTCTCTTCGTGCTCATATAGGACTTGGACCTAGTTTAACTTAACATGTTATTTCTTTGTTTGATGCTTTTGTATTGTATGAACTTATTTGACTTGTAATGTATCATGAATAATGACATTTAATATTATTTCAATTTAATTAGTTCCATGAGCTATGAGCAATCGTCTCGCATTCGTCCGCCGCCGATGATTCCGACGTCTTAGTACTATTGTTTTTAAAAGGAGTGGAAGTGAGTTTAGGAACTGAATTAACCGAGGAATAGGTCGAATTAGGCTTCTTGGAATCTTTACCACCAAAGAGAGTGAAATATACCACCTCTTGTTGTTTAGCCATAGCAATGGCATCTCTTAAGGTTTTTGGTTTGAAAATTTTAACTAAGCAACGGATTTCAGGCTTTAGGCCAGCAATGAATAAACCAGCTAGTTTTCACATAATTTGACTCTATTCAACAAAGCATCAAAAGCATCACAATATTCTTGTAAGGTACCTGTTTGATGAAGATTCTTCAATTCTTCAATCGGTTCTTCCGAAAGACGAGTGGAAAATCGATTGAGCAACGAACGAACATAATCTTCCCAACTTATTTCATCTATCTCTCGATCTTGACTTGTAACATACCCCTGGTGCCATTGCAGAGCTATACCTTCAAGATTAACCACGGCATAATTCACCTTCATGTTCGCCGGCGTTTTATCCACCACAAAGAAGTGATTACACTTGTACACCCAACCTTCTACATCATCACCGCTGAATTTGGGAAAATCTAATCTTCCCAATTGAACCAAACGATGTTCATGATGATCACCACCATTGAATTTCTTTTCGAACAACTCTCTGATAGAACCAATTTGAGAGCAGACTTCCGCCATCTGAATCTGCAAATTCTTGATATGATCAGTGTTCTCCTCCAACACTGATTGTTGAAGATGAATCGATTGTGAATTTTCTTTAACAATCTTCTCCAATTTCTCCATTTCTTGTTGTCGTGTTGCCGCCATCGCCGCTGGATTTCAATCGTTTTGTTCGCCGGAGCTCCGATAAGGATCGGTAGCTCTGATACCAATGTTACGATAAAAAGAAAGAGAAAGAACAGATAGGGAACTCAATACATTTTCATTGTTGATTTCTCATTCAGATACAAGCCCTATATAACGACTATAACGACTAACGACATTTCCGTTAGTCAGTTAATGACTTGTACACAAAGCACCCCTATACTTTCATAAAAGACAGAATTGACCCTTTTATTAACAGACGCATAACAAACTCAAATTGAGGTACCTAATATTGATGATTTTAAAGGTTTTTGGGGTAATTCGTCATTTGCTTTTGAGTTCATTCCGGCATTTGGTAGGTCTAGGGGTTTAGTATCTCTTTGGAATGCGGATATGTTTAATGCAGAACACATTATCAAAGATATGAACTTTCTTTTGTGTATTGGAAGCCATTGCAATTTTGAATGTATACGGGTCCAAGGAGTCAATCTAGAAAGCTAGCTTATGGAACAAGATAGCACAATTAAAAGGTAACTTTCAAGGGTTATGGGTGATGCTTGGGGATTTTAATGAGGCTAGGTCGGCTGAGGAAAGAATTAATTCAGTTTTCAACCCATCTAATGCGGAATGGTTCAATAATTTTATTAAGCAATCAGATTTACATGAATTTGGGATGGGCTGTTTATAAATTTTCGTACATGTCAACTAATGGAACTAAACTAAGCAAGTTGGATCGAGTTCTTATATGTTCATCATTTAGAGATCGGTGGCCTGAATCTTCTGTGATCGCGTAGATATTCTGATCATGCCCCGATTATCCTTAAAACCGAGTCATTGGATTTTGGGCCAATTTTGCTCAAATGTTTTGATTCTTGGTTGGAGAAACCGGGTTTTGGTGAAGTGGTCTATAAAGCCTACAAGGAAGCGGTGGTTCATGGACCTCCCGACAAAATATTCATGCTCAAACTAATGGCAGCCAAGATGGCAATTAAATAATGGCGAATGAGATGTAAAGAAAAGGAATTAGGTGACATGGAGGCATTAAAAACTCAAATCAAGGTGGAATTAAAAGTTGAAATACAAAGACTATCTAAAGAAGAAGTAGATATAAGAATAAAATGGAAGAAGGATCTATTTGAGCTTGAGCAGGCCGGCCAATCTTAGAGATGTAAAGTAAAAGGCTAGAGTAAGATGGATGGTGGATGGTGGATGATGATGACAATACAATTTTTTTTCAAAGGTTATTAAAGTACAACATAAAGAAGTCAAGAATAAATGGTTTGATGAAAAATGGAGTATGGGAGGTGGAACCACATATTATCAAGAATGAATTTTTTGGTCATTTTAAAGGCATATTCACTGAACCAATGGCGACTCGTCCTTCTTTTATTAATAGCAACTTTAAACGTTTATCGGTTGAATCAGGTATGTCCCTTATAGCCCCGTTTACTATTCAAGATATTAAAAAAGCGGTTTGGGATTGCGGAGGTGACAAAGCACCTGGTCCAGATGGTTTTAACTTTAATTTTATTAAGAATTTTTGGGAATTGGTTGAGGTTGATGTTAAGGCAGCTTTGGATTATTTTCACGATTGTGGTTGCTTGACGCTCGGGTGTAATTCTGCCTTCATAACATTAATACCGAAGACCAAGGATCCGGTACTCATAGCGGATTATCGTCCTATAAGTCTAATTGGTTGTTTATACAAGATAATAGCAAAAATCCTAGCTAATAGACTTAAAGGTGTTATCTATTGGGTGATTAGTGAGAAGCAAACGACTTTTATCTCAAGAAGATATATACTTGACGACCCATTTATTGTATCCGAAACTGTAGCTTGGTTAAAGGAGAATAAAGGCAAAGCTTTGTTGTCCAAGGTTGATTTTGAAAAGGCATATGACATGGAATTTTCTTGATTCCATCATGGAACAGATGGGTTTCCCAAATAAATGGAGGATAAGGATTAGGGGGTGTTTATCATCTGCTCGATAATCTGTTATTATTAATGGGTCTCCGACAGAAGCATTCACGGCCATTAGCGGTTTGAGGCGAGGTGATCCATTGTCACCATTTCTATTTATAATGGTTACGGAGGCACTTCATGTTCCTATTAAGGGTGCGGTTGATTTGGGATTATTCCATGGTATTAAGCTTTCTAATAATGGTCCGACTTTATCTCATGTAATGTATACTTATGATGCTTTAATCATGGGCGAATGATCCATCTTTAATGCAAAAAGTTTGTCCAGGATCCTTTGGTGTTTCCATCTATCTTTAGGGTTGAAAATTAACTTTTCTAATGTATTATTTATGGAGTGCGGGCTGATGAAATTGAGATAGATCAGGTGGCAGAGATAATACATTGTCGAACAGGTTCTACTATGTTTAATCTTCTTGGCATACCTGTTGGTGCTAATATGAATCACATTAGTAATTGGAATCTAGTGGTTGAGAAGATTAAGGCCAAGTTGTCATCATGGAAATCAAAGGCGTTATCTATAGGTGGGAGAGTGACGTTGATAAAAGCGGTGGTAGGCAGCCTTCCTACCTATTGTTTATCTTTATATAGGGCTCCTATTAAGTTAATACTCTTGAAGGGATAATAAGGAAATTTTTATGGTGCGGGTTATCAGATGTACAAAAAATTTATTAGGTATTATGGAATAAAGTTACGCAATCAAGGAAGCAGGGGGGTCTCGGAATTGGCAGTATTTGGGATGCTAGCAGGTCTAGCCAAATTGAGAGGAAATTTTTGAACCAAAAAGAAGCTTTATGGGTCAAAACAATCAAGGCAGTCCATCGTCAACCTCGTAAGTATGTTTTGCTCCCATTCAAAGCAGCTCTTCAAGGAGTCTGGAGGCATGTTATGAAAGCTAACTTAGGTCTAAGTAAACAATATGTTAATCTAGATTATCTTATGAAGTCATGTGTTAGTAATGATTCATCAACATTTTTTTGGTTGGATCATTGGGTAGGAAATGGGCCTCTCAAGTTACAGTACCCATAATTATATGCTTTAGATAAGGAGAAACCTTGTAAAGTTATTGACAGATCATCGTTAAGCGGACACGAGGTCAACTGCACTTGGAATTGGACGCGACAACCAATTTCGTATGATGAAAGGGTACAACTCGTGTTGCTTGGAAATATGATTCAGGAGGCTACTTTTTATGATGTTTTAGATAAATGGCAATGGCTCGGGGTTGATTATAGAATTTTTTCGGTCAAATCGCTTCGAACCATTCTCGATCAAAACCGTGTCTCGGTTGATTTCAACCATCATAGATGGCTTTCTTGGGTTCCCCTTAAAGTCAACATTTTTGTATGGAGGGCGAGACTAACAAAATTCCAACTAAAGAAGAATTATTGAAGAGAGGAGTGCATATTCCAGTGACCGAGTGTTCCTTATGCTTTGGGGAAATGGAGACGGTACGCGTTGCTGAGATGCCCATTTTCTGAGTTGGTTTGGAGACAAATTTCGAAATGGAGCGATATACTTTGGATGGATCAGGGGTTTCGTGAGGAATATTATGCAAATTCCAAATGAGATGATAGTGAATGACAAGCAGAGAAAGGCTCTCCGTGCCATATGTATGACAACTCTCTTTAGTGTCCAAGGTGATGGATGAAATAATCTATATGTCTTATTCATCGGTGAAGAATAGAGGAAACTTAGGAAATTTAGCATGGCATTCATGGTGTAATTTTACATTTTCTAGATTTCCATTGTAAATTGTCAGTTTCGTCCCTAGTTCTTGCTAGTGATCATGTTTTAATTAATAATACATGTCGTTAAAAAAACTACCAAAAGTATGAGCTAGCGTCAAGTAATCTGGTATCTCAAAATCATATGTACTAGTTCTTAGCTCATCAAAGTTGATTGTTTCATGCATGAGTACGTCTAGTCATGATTTCCCTCTGAAGTTCCTCAAAATATTTTCGTTGCATTTCTGGCATAACACTCACATCCATCATCATAATCCGCTGATCTGATTCCTTCGTTGTAAGCTCCATTTTCTTGGACTCGAGCTTTAATTTCTCTGCCTCCAATCTCAGCCTTTCATCTTCAAGTTGTAATTTTTCCCCTCTTTCTCCTTGTCGTACTCCATCTTTTCCGCCTTAAGGCGATAAAACTCCTTCTCTTGAGCACGTGACTCCTCTAAAAGAGTATACTTCATCTTTCTAAGTTTGATAATTTCCTCTGCATGCATGCCTTGGGTATTTCGTTTTCGTTTTTCTGCTTTTCTACCCATTGGTCGGTCCAATTCAGCAACATCATTCTCGGTCACACTCATCGTCTCAAGATCAAAACCTGAATCATCTATATTGGCTGAACATTGAGTTAGGGTTAGGGTTGGTGATGGGAACAATGTCTTCCTTTACTTTGTGGCGCGTGAAATCCAATTAGGTTGGTCCTTTAATATGTGCCAACAATGCTCAAATTGGAAGTGGCATTTTTCTAGTGACCGGTACATAATCTTCGCTTTTTCAAGGTTGCATTTAAATGAATATAATACATGTTAGCAAAACGAAAGAAAAAAAAATAAACTATGCTTAAAACAATAGTGTGGAATTTCTACCTTATCTTGCTCGGTCATGGCACTCTGATTTAACCCTTCAACTTGGGCTAGTTTTGCGCAAAACTTATTTGTGGCCTTTTGAATACACGACCATCGATGTATTAAAGATTTTATTGTCCGCTCGGTTGTTGTTTCTTTATGTTGCTGAAAGTAGTGAAAGATTTTTTCCCATAGTTGAGAGTGTTTCTGATCCGTTCCTTGAATGGCATCAAGGCTACAATTTAACCATGCAGAGACTCTCAAGTAACTTATCCTCTTCTGGGCTAAAATTCACACCCCTCGAACCCCTAACAGATTTGTTAACATCGGTTAAATTATTAGGGGGTAACAGAGAGTTGTCAAGGCATACATGAGAGTTTTCATTTTGTCCACCATAAGTAGGATCACAATGAGGATCTTGGCTGAAAAGGTTAAGCTGAAGAGTTTCCATAAGTAGGATTACAATGAGAGTTTCCATTTTGTCCACCATATCTTTTCAACTTATGGTCACTATGATATGCAAATTTGGTTAAGCTGAAGAACTACATTAACAAAAAAGCCATTTTAATCAAATAAGACTTGATTAGATCAAATCCACTAGCCAGTAGCAAGTTTAATCAAATATTAGATGATGACCACAGATAGCAAATGTTGATATTCAAAAGCATACTTTTTTCATATATATTTGGGTTTCTGTGTCACACCCCCGCTAAAAGCGGAAACACGGGGATGTAACGAGACCGGGATCGTCATAATACATGGTAAGTGATAGAGAGCAATATAAATAAATGATGACATGCGTGTCATGACGACACTCGACAACAAGGGGACTTGTGTCGTGTTTAGTCAATGTTCACGACAACATAGCCATAAGCAACATGATAATGATAACACATATACACATAAAGATGAAATTATAAATGTTAATTCTCACAACCCGGGAACAAGTTTCATAAGTTGATAATTGTTTACAAGCGTTAACTTTGTTCAAAAGATTGTTTATCAAAATGAGTTAAGTCCCAAAAATGCATCCTAGGGTCTCCACTAAGGCAACACACCTAGATTCCTAGACTTGCATGATCACCTGAAAAGATATGCTTAAAACGGTCAACATAATTGTTGGTGAGCTCGCAGGTTTATGTAATAAAAATGTAAGTGATGCTGTAATAAGTAAGCGCGTCGGAATACCGTGAATACAGTTATATACACAAGTAAATATCACATGACATGAGCTTTGCAACCAAACCTAGCGACGTACACAAAGAAATTGTCGGCATATATTCACCCAAGGGCCCATTCCTGGCCACTGATGGTACCAACTAGTATACCATCGAACGAGGGTGGGGGTGTCAACCCAGTAGTACTACCAATACCTAACCATCGGTTCCCACACTGGAATTAAATAGTTGCAAAGATAGAACCACACAGCAGACCCAAGCATGTATCAAATAGTACTTGCAACACAGTATCACGTTGATTCCTTGTATGTAAAATGTATGTAAGTTGTACAGCATTGAAAATGTGTAAGCATACTTTTCCCCCAAGTTGCAAATGATTGAAATATTGTATAAATGTAAAAGGGGCCACGAAACTCACTTGTTAGGTGGTAAGTATGTATGATTGATATATCCCAAATGTTGAATGCAAATAAACAGTCAAACACCTATTGACAGTTATTGTATAGCATTAATGATATGATATATGTATAAGTGCGCAATAATGATGGGTCGGTTCGGGTCGTATCGGCTGGGTTGCGTATAACACACACAGACACACGTACTAGATCTTATGTGGATCCAAGTACAAGACATTGTCGCCATTAATAATGATGTTTGAATAAATGTCTCATTGTTATTGAAGAAGCATCGAACATGTGTCAATAGTTTTAAGTCAGTTGATCGTTGTAAAATGTTAGTTCAATTTGTTCTAAATGGTATGTGCGCCCTTTCTCGCGTTGACTTTAACCTTTGTGGCTGGACAATGGCATTATTGTGTTAGTGTTACCTCAACACCACACGACATACTCACACCACGCACAAGGGATCAAACTCAACAATTTCAGTCGCATAACAAGGTCAGACGCACGACTCAACCTCCATTCGTGCGAATCAACCCTCAATCGTGCGAATCAGCTTCATTCGTACGATTGAGTCTTCATTCGTATGACTGGCATTCAGTCGTACCACACAGCACCCAATCGCACGACTCAACTTCCATACGCACGAATCAACCTTCAATCGTGCGAATTAGCTACTTTCGTACGATTGAACCTTCATTCATGCGATTGGACTCCAGTCGTGCGAATCACGCACATTCGCACACATTCAGTCGGTCACCTGACTCAATCGCACGCAATCACTCAATCGCATGACTCAATCGCATACACTCATTCGCACGCATGACTCAATCGCATACAGACACTCAGTCGCACGACATGCCTAGTCGCACAACTCAGTCGCGCGATTGGCTCAAACGCATGATTCAGTCGCATGACCCACTCAGTCGCACGGCTCAATCGCATGGATGACCCAGTCGCCTGATCTGCAGAATCGCGACTGTGGTCGGGATGAGCAGCCCCCGAGCTGCTCTAAACACGGGTTTTACACCACAAGGACCTCCAGAAACACTCAACAAACATTCACAAACATGAAACACAAGCAAAGAGACCTCACACGCACCCATACGACCTTGTGTGTTCGGGTTGAACCCGAACACCCGAAACCCTAGTTTGGACAGCCGTGACATGGCTAGAAAACGGACAACCAAAGACAACTACCTGCTAGAAAGGGGTAGTCTAAGCTGTAGACGGTGTCAAGACGAAGAAAACGAGACCTCTCGGGTTGGATTTGGTGCAAGAATGGTGATTTTGTGTGTGTAGAGGATGAAGATGAAGAAGATGGTGATAATGAGATTCTAGGGCTGATATGAGGGTATTTATACCCAGCCCAAGTTTGCAAAATTACAAGTTTAGTCCCTGCACTTAACCCCCGAGTTTTCCCAAATTTGGTTCGATTGAAAAACGACTTTATTAGGTGTTTTATTATAATTGTAAAAGTTCATTTAATGTTGTTATGACTTAAGAAATGGTTATATTAAAAACATTTATTATATTTATAAAATGATATATTTGACGTTTTCAAAAATGAAAGCTTTAAAAGTCCTTTTAAGGTTAACACATGGCTATGACGAATACACACACAACGATAGTAATGCACACATGATATCCACATAAAGAGTCAAATAGAGATGGGGAATGACCAATCATAGAATAGATAACGGGTAAACACGTTAATTGACGGACCTTAAGGTGACGGATGTCACAGTATCCCCCAGTTGAGAGAATTTCGTCCCGAAATTCAGCTGGAGTTAGGTCCAAGAGTGTCATCCTCGAAAAGATGTGGATATTTGAGTTTCATCTGATTTTCACGTTCCCATGTAAACTCTGGCCCTCGTTTTGAATTCCACCTTACGCGAACAATAGGTATCCTACTGCGCTTCAGTTGCTTGACCTTTCGATCCATGATCTCAATGGGTTATTCAACAAAATGAAGCTTGTCGTCAATCTTGATTTCTTCGATTGGCACGTGAAGGGATTCATCGGCCAAACATTTCTTGAGGTTTGACACGTGAAAAGTATCATGCACACCGCTAAGCTCTTGTGGCAACCTTAACCGGTAAGCCACTGGACCGATCCTTTCAGTGATCTCAAATGGTCCAACGTATCTTGGGGCTAACTTCCCTTTCTTTCCGAATCGAACGACTCCTTTCCAAGGGGAAACTTTGAGTAACACTTGATCTCCAACATTGAATTCTAGAGGCTTCCGACGATTGTCGGCATAGCTCTTTTGGCGATCTCGCGCGGCTTTAAGTCGATCTTTGATTTGGAAAATCTTGTCTGTTGCTTCCTGGATGATCTCGGGGCCTGTTAGTTGACTTTCACCAATTTCGGCCCAACAAACGGGAGATCTGCATTTCCTTCCATACAACGCTTCAAATGGAGCACATCCAATGCTTGTATGGTAGCTGTTGTTGTAGGAGAACTCAATCAACGGTAAATGAGCATCCCAGCTACCTCCAAAATCGATTACACACGCTCTCAACATGTCTTCTAGCGTCTGTATAGTTCGTTCACTTTGGCCATCTATCTGAGGATGATAGGCTGTACTCATGTCTAACCGAGTGCCCATCGCTTTCTGTAGCGTCTGCCAAAAACGTGAA
Organism: Flaveria ramosissima; assembly: GCA_025215565.1. Classification (NCBI taxonomy): domain Eukaryota; kingdom Viridiplantae; phylum Streptophyta; class Magnoliopsida; order Asterales; family Asteraceae; genus Flaveria; species Flaveria ramosissima. Next base: position 17,638,265 of record CM046037.1, read on the forward strand.
GTGAATCTGCTATCACGGTCGGATATGATTGACACCGGCACCCCGTGCCGTGTCACGGCCTCTTTGATGTACAATCTCGCCAACTTATCCATCTTGTAATCTTCTCGGATAGGCAAGAAATGTGCAGACTTTGTCATTCGATCTACAATGACCCATATCGAGTCATGTCAGCTGCTTGTTCTAGGGAGTTTGGTAATGAAATCCATAGCTATGTTCTCCCATTTCCACTCGGGAATTTCAGGCTGCTGTAATAATCCCGATGGTTTCTGATGTTCAGCTTTGACTTTGGAACACGTCAAGCATCGGCTGACGTATAAGGCAATGTCTTTCTTCATGCCTGGCCACCAGTATAGATCCTTGAGATCATGATACATCTTATCTGCACCAGGATGAATAGAATATCGCGTCTTGTGGGCTTCGTCCATGACTAAGGTTCGAACACCTCCCCATTTGGGTACCCATATGCGATCCATGAAGTACTGAATACCGTCATCTTTGCAGATCATCTGTTTATCTAACCCCCGGAATTCTTCTCCCGCAAGGTTCTCTTCTTTTAATGCCTCACTTTGTGCAATTTGAATCTGAGCTTTCAAGTTGGTTTGAATAGTCAATCCCAACGCTCGTGCACGTAGTGGTTTCACGCGTTCTTTACGGCTTAAGGCATCAGCCACCACGTTAGCTTTCCCCGGATGATACCGGATTTCACAATCGTAGTCACTAAGAAGCTCTACCCAACGTCGTTGGCGCATGTTGAGTTCCTTCTGATCCAGAATATGTTGAAGGCTTTTATGATCAGTGAAGATGATGCATTTGGTTCCATACAAGTAATGCCTCCAAATCTTGAGTGCAAATACTACGGCGCCCAACTCAAGATCATGAGTGGTGTAGTTCTTTTCGTGCACTTTGAGCTGTCGCGAAGCGTAGGCAATCACCTTGTCTTTCTGCATTAGTACACATCCCAATCCTTGATGTGACGCATCGCAGTAAACCACAAAATCATCGGTTCCGTCTGGGAGAGACAATATAGGCGCGTTGCACAACTTCTCTTTCAACGTTTAGAACGCTTGCTCTTGTGCATATCCCCAGTCAAACTTCTTGTCTTTCTGAGTAAGCAGGGTTAACGGTTGAGCGATCTTTGAGAAATTCGCGATGAAGCGACGATAATAACCGGCCAATCCTAAGAATTGCCGTATCTCTGATGGTGTCTGGGGCGTATCCCATTTCTTCACCGCTTCGATCTTGCCGGGATCTACGTGAATCCCGTTCTCATTAACCACATGACCCAAAAATTTCACTTCTCGCAGCCAAAATTCACACTTTGAGAATTTGGCGAAAAGTTTCTCTTCGCGTAGTAGCTCCAGAATTGCCCGAAGATGTTCTACATGATCCTCTTTTGATCGGGAGTAGATAAGTATATCGTCTATGAACACGATCACGAACTTATCCAAATAAGGTTTGCACACCCGATTCATTAGATCCATGAACACAGCTGGTGCGTTAGTCAACCCGAACGGCATGACCAAGAACTCATAGTGCCCATAACGAGTCCTGAACGCAGTCTTCGGTATGTCGTCCTCGAAAACCCTTAACTGATGATAACCAGAGCGAAGATCGATCTTTGAAAAATACGAAGCTCCTTGCAGCTGATCAAACAAATCGTCGATCCTGGGGAGAGGATATCGGTTCTTCACCGTTAACTTGTTCAGTTCACGGTAATCGATGCACATACGGAACGATCCATCCTTCTTCCTGACAAATAGTACCGGTGCTCCCCACGGTGAATGACTCGGTCGAATAAAACCCTTCTCTAGTAGTTCCTGTAACTGACTAGACAACTCTTGCATCTCGGATGGCGCTAGTCGATATGGCGTTTTCGCTACCGGTGTAGCTCCAGGAACCAACTCAATACGGAATTCCACCTGTCGTGGAGGAGGTAAACCAGACAAGTCATCTGGAAATACATCTGGGTAATCCCGTACCACTGGAATATCCACCAGTTTCCTTTCTTCGTCTTTCTTTTCAACCACATGAGCCAGAAAAGCGTAGCACTGCTTTCGTAAACTCTGGCGTGCTTTCATGCAGGAGATAAGCTTTAAGTTCTTGCCCGGTCGTTCTTCCTGAACCTTGAGTACTTCCCCGTTTGGCATAGGGATACGTACTACTTTGTCTCGGCAAACAATCTCTGCTCCATTCTGCGATAACCAATCCATACCCACGATCACGTCGAAGCTTCCTAACTCGAAGGGTATCAAATCTATCTCAAAGGCATGATCCTCCAGCGTTAACGAACACTTCCTAATAATCTCATCGGCCTGAACAACCCTACCATTGGCCATTTCTACGGAGTAGCTAGTATCTAGCCTACTAGGACTCAAATCAAGTAATTGCACAAACTCAGAAGATATGAAACTATTGTCTGCTCCAGTATCAAATAATATAGATGCGAAGTGATGATTGAGTAAGTGCGTACCCGTGACAACATTCAGGTCCTGACGAGCATCGTTGGCTCCAATGACGAATGCACGTCCCCGAGCTGCATTCCCCTGAGTAGTCGGGCCTGGATTCCCAGCGATAGCCATCACCTGCTGCTGGTTGTTCCCCTGTTGACCCGGTGCCCGATTCAGCCTAGGGCACATATTCCTGTAGTGATCGGGGCTCCCACACTCAAAGCAAGCCCTTGCATTCCCGGCGGGGTTAACCGCGTTGATGGGTGCTACAAGATTCGGCGCAGTTCTGCAATCTCTTGCCAAATGACCCGGTCGCCTACAGTTAGCGCACACCCGGCACTGTGTCCCTGGGGGATGATGATAATTGCACCTATCACATTTGGGGTGCGGCCCCACATACTCTCTCCTGACCTGAGACACGGCCACAAAATTCCTGGTCGGCTTAGACCTCTTCTCAAATTTCCCGGCACTCGACCGGCTCGATTCCCCAACATCTTTCCTCTTCTCGGCTCCTCGGCCCAAAACCCCAGTTCTAACCATCTCATCAGTCAAAGCGCCAGCTTTCAGAATTGCGCTCTGAATAGTAGGAGGAGCGGCTGCTGTGACCATAGCTCTAATTTGAGGCGCGAGTCCCCAAATGTACCTCTCGATCCTCTTTGATTCCGGCGTAACCAGATGCGAAACCAATTTTGCCAGCTCATGAAAACGATCAGTATAAGCTGCATGCCCTGCCCCCACCATAGCATGATTCCAGAACTCATGCTCCAACTTCTGCATCTCGTTGAGAGGGCAGTATTCCTCAGTAATCAAAGCTTTGAATTCATCCCACAACATCTGCATCGCAGATTCTCTTCCTCGAGCTTGAACCTGGGTGTTCCACCAGGTTAGGGCCTTGCCCTGTAGAGAACAAGTGGCATACTTGATCCTCTGGCTGTCGAGGCACTCGCTGATGTCAATCACTGCCTCCATCTTTTCCAACCACCTGGTTAGGGCTATCGCCCCACCTTTCCCATCGAATTCCCTCGGCTTACAAGCCACGAATTCCTTGTACGAACATCCCCGACGAGCATTAATCACTACAGTTTCGATACCAGCGGTACCACCATTCCCGGTTTCCTGGTTGCTCTCGTTTCCGGTTGGGTTTCCGTTTCCCGTCTCAGTTTCGATCCCACCTTGGGCTCTATCATCGTTGCCACCATCCCCGTGAGGGTGGTGTTGTTGGAGTGCGTCGCTCACTTGGGCCATGATAGTAGGAATCAGCGCGGCCAATTGCTGAGCGATCAGGGCTGCCATGTCGGCGTTCCCTGTCCCTTGACTGTTACTGGCAGGAGCATCGTTTGCTCTTGGTGCTCTGCCTCTGCCTCGGCCTCTACCCCTTGGGGCTTCACTCCCGCCACTATTGCTACGGGTAACACTTCGAGGCGGCATGTTCTAATCATAAAAGAGGTAACATATAAACTTTAGTCACCATAAGATACACAAGTATTCCACTTATCAAGTTCCAATGTTCATGTTCCGGTCGGTCAAGATCACCATGCAGCCCATTTCAAGCATATTCTCGGTATACCGGTGATGTTTATATATAGGGTTCCCCGCAGCGTTCCCACCACACCCACGATGTACCGAGAATGATGCCCGATCCGGTTACATGACATCCGACTTTCCTTTACATCATATCCATAATAATCCATCAAGTCCATGTATTTCATGTCAATATCATGCTTATTGTCATCATACATCACATGCAATTCGTGCAATTCACACACCATGAATTAATAATGTTTCAATGATAATCCATCACAACAGTTGTAAGTCCATGTATACAATCACGTTTAGTCTAGCGGAGGTTGTCTATTTCCTCATCTCTCGAGGTTTCAGACATATCCTCCTCGGAGTTAATCTCAATGTCCAAGGTCAAGCGCAATAGCATGATCTGTGAAGATCTCTTCGGGTCTAATACCCGGATCTGATAAACTAACTCGGCGCGCAGAGGGAACGGAAGATCCAATAGAAGCATCCCCATAAAAGAGTGAGCACAAGGGCTCTCTCATAGGGTGGAAAGATCACATAACAAATAGATGAACAAACCAAGCTGCGAGGAACACATACACGAGATATAATATGCATACAGAGTCCTAGCATGCAAATCTACATGAAGGTTCCTAGGTTATAGTCTAGGTCAAGCGTATTGCCTAATTCTCTATAACCAATGGCTCTGATACCAATCTGTCACACCCCCCGCTAAAAGCGGAAACACGGGGATGTAACGAGACCGGGATCGTCATAACACATGGTAAGCGATAGAGAGCAATATAAATAAATGATGACATGCGTGTCATGACGACACCCGACAACAAGGGGACTTGTGTCGTGTTTAGTCAATGTTCACGACAACATAGCCATAAGCAACATGATAATGATAACACATATATACATAAAGATGAAATTGTAAATGTTAATTCCCACAACCCGGGAACAAGTTTCATAAGTTGATAATTGTTTACAAGCGTTAACTTTGTTCAAAAGATTGTTTATCAAAATGAGTTAAGTCCCAAAAATGCATCCTAGGGTCTCCACTAAGGCAGCACACCTAGATTCCTAGACTTGCATGATCACCTGAAAAGATATGCTTAAAACGGTCAACATAATGGTTGGTGAGCTCGCAGGTTTATGTAATAAAAATGTAAGTGATGCTGTAATAAGTAAGCGCGTCGGAATACCGTGAATACAGTTATATACACAAGTAAATATCACATGACATGAGCTTTGCAACCAAACCTAGCGACGTACACAATGAAATTGTCGGCATATATTCACCCAAGGGCCCGTTCCTGGCCACTGATGGTACCAACTAGTATACCATCGAACGAGGGTGGGGGTGTCAACCCAGTAGTACTACCAATACCTAACCGTCGGTTCCCACACTAGAATTAAATAGTTGCAAAGATAGAACCACACAACAGACCCAAGCATGTATCAAATAGTACACGCAACACAGTATCACGTTGATTCCTTGTATGTAAAATGTATGTAAGTTGTACAGCATTGAAAATATGTAAGCATACTTTTCCCCCAAGTTGCAAATGATTGAAATATTGTATAAATGTAAAAGGGGTCACGAAACTCACTTGTTAGGTGGTAAGTATGTATGATTGATGTATCCCAAATGTTGAATGCAAATAAATAGTCAAACACCTATTGACAGTTATTGTATAGCATTAATAATATGATATATGTATAAGCGCGCAATAATGATGGGTCGGTTCGGGTCGTATCGGCTGGATTGCGTATAACACACACAGACTGACACACGTACTAGATCTTATGTGGATCCAAGTACAAGACATTGTCGCCATTAATAATGATGTTTGAATAAATGTCTCATTGTTATTGAAGAAGCATCGAACATGTGTCAATAGTTTTAAGTCAGTTGATCGTTGTAAAATGTTAGTTCAATTTGTTCGAAATGGTATGTGCGCCCTTTCTCGCGTTGACTTTAATCTTTGTGGCCGGACAATGGCATTATTGTGTTAGTGTTACCTCAACACCACACGACATACTCACACCACGCCCAAGGGATCAAACTCAACAATTTCAGTCGCATAACAAGGTCAGACGCACGACTCAACCTCCATTCGTGCGAATCAACCCTCAATCGTGCGAATCAGCTTCATTCGTACGATTGAGTCTTCATTCGTATGACTGGCATTCAGTCGTACCACACAGCACCCAATCGCACGACTCAACTTCCATACGCACGAATCAACCTTCAATCGTGCGAATTAGCTACTTTCGTACGATTGAACCTTCATTCGTGCGATTGGACTCCAGTCGTGCGAATCACACACATTCGCACACATTCAGTCGATCACCTAACTCAATCGCACCAATCACTCAATCGCATGACTCAATCGCATACACTCATTCGCACGCATGACTCAATCGCATACAGACACTCAGTCGCACAACTCAGTCGCACGACATGCCTAGTCGCACAACTCAGTCGCGCGATTGGCTCAAACGCATGATTCAGTCGCACGACCCACTCAGTCGCACGGCTCAATCGCATGGATGACCCAGTCGCCTGATCTGCAGAATCGCGACTGTGGTCGGGATGAGCAGCCCCCGAGCTGCTCTAAACACGGGTTTTACACCACAAGGACCTCCAGAAACACTCAACAAACATTCACAAACATGAAACACAAGCAAAGAGACCTCACACGCACCCATACGACCTTGTGTGTTCGGGTTGAACCCGAACACCCGAAACCCTAGTTTGGACAGCCGTGACATGGCTAGAAAACGGACAACCAAAGACAACTACCTGCTAGAAAGGGGTAGTCTAAGCTGTAGACGGTGTCAAGACGAAGAAAACGAGACCTCTCGGGTTGGATTTGGTGCAAGAATGGTGATTTTGTGTGTGTAGAGGATGAAGATGAAGAAGATGGTGATAATGAGATTCTAGGGCTGATATGAGGGTATTTATACCCAGCCCAAGTTTGCAAAATTACAAGTTTAGTCCCTGCATTTAACCCCCGAGTTTTCCCAAATTTGGTTCGATTGAAAAACGACTTTATTAGGTGTTTTATTATAATTGTAAAAGTTCATTTAATGTTGTTATGACTTAAGAAATGGTTATATTAAAAACAATTATTATATTTATAAAATGATATATTTGACGTTTTCAAAAATGAAAGCTTTAAAAGTCCTTTTAAGGTTAACACATGGCTATGACGAATACACACACAACGATAGTAATGCACACATGATATCCACATAAAGAGTCAAATAGAGATGAGGAATGACCAATCATAGAATAGATAACGGGTAAACACGTTAATTGACGGACCTTAAGGTGACGGATGTCACATTCTGTCATATACATTGCAACAAGTCATGTATTTAAGAACTACAAATCATCAAAGATTCACCAAAGTGGTCATGTATTTCACATTGCATCTCAACTCTGTTCGAATTTAGCTAAACCAAAGGTAACCACAACAACCCCACCAAATCAAGGGTTGGTTGGACCAAACAAAGCAAAAATAAGAACAAAGATATTTTATACCCAAATCTCAACCTTACATTAAATTTTCATGTGATGAAGCGCACACCCATAAACACAATCTAAGAAAATTCTATTACCACACAAGACACTGTCACCATTTTGCATCAAACCTTTTCATAATATAAAGAGATGGGAGTTGAAATTGAGGGATTCAAACCTAGTGTAAGAGTATAAGCAATCGGAATCGCAGCTTCTCAAGTCGAATCAAAACCTCATGGATTTTGTGGCAACAGATGTTTCTTGGACCGTCACTTTCACCTTAGTTTGAAGGGGAAGGCTGATTCCATCAGAACACTTCAATATTTTGGTTATAAGGGGAAGCCCGATTCCATCAGGTAGAAGTTGATAGGAGCATAGGAGAAGACACGAGAAATGGGTGATGGTTGGTGGAGTAGAGAGATGCGGAGTGTACAATAAATCTTCATATATCAAGAACTAGCTTTAGTAAACCCATATATTACACGGGTTGAATAAATAAGATATTAATATAATAAATTTATTAATTATACAATAGTATTATAAGATATGATATGACTGAAATAATAAAACAATGATATCAACTTTTTTAAATTTTGTTTTTAAATTTTTTGAGAAAACAAACATTTTGATATAATACAAAACGTATAAAAATGTAATTTTAAAAATTTCTTATTACACCTCCCAATTTTGATTATTTTTTGTTTTAAAAATATTAATTTTTTAAAAATATTCAATTTATTTAAAAATAACCTTAATAAATAGATATCTTAATTTATTAAATATTAAAATAATATTATTAGTAATTAAGGTAATTATTTAATAAAAGAGAGAAACATGAAAATTTTGGTGAGAATGATTGTGATGCTGACACGTGACACCATATTTACTCTTTTATAAAAGTAGGAAGATTACTGTAGCTTTCCAAACCTTATTTTTTTCTTAAAATTTAAAGATAGGGGTTGATATAAAAAATCTGATGAGAATGCTTTTATAATTCTATGTGTAACATTTTATATGTTATTTAATATTTCATATAATTCAAATAATAATAATGATTATATATATATGTATATATATATATATATATAATACATTAAATAATAATTATATAAATTAATAATGAGCTTATTTCATGAACCTAATCAAACTTGATATGTGAAGCTTGAAGTTTATGGCATACATACCTCATTCATAATGTTCAGGTCTTTGATGATCCATGTACTATGTATCTAAAACACTCTTGAATACAGTCATTTCTAATTTCACTTATAACTCGGCCTTATCTTAAAGTATTGTCTTATAATACTGAAGAAGACCGAAGTGTTTTAACCTTTGATGTTGAGGTATTGTAAATTGGTGTTAGTAGTTGGTGAGATATTAACAATGTGGTCATTGCTTATCAGTGTTATGTGATGTTTAATTCATTTTCAGTATCACACGACCATCTTGAACACTATCTAATGATTCAAATGCCACTAAGAAATCTTCATGATGTGTTTTTTGGAAACAACCAAATCCAGAAACATCCTTAGAAACAAGCATAAAGAATAAATCACTATTAGAAAGGGACAAAAAAGAAGGAACAATGTTAGCAATAGGCCAAAAGGAAGGAAAACAGTTAGAAAAAGATATAAAGATATGAACATTAGAAAAAGATAAAAAGACAATTTTTATTTCAAAACTTTAGTAGTTTTTGAGAAAATTATAATAAAGTATTAAAATTCCTTTTGTTTATAAAATATGATTTGAGTTTGTAGTCCGGGTTCTCCCTCCGGTCCAAATTTTAAAACTTGAGAATTTTTTTCTTTCTTGGTTTATTATAGAAAGTATAATTAATTTTTCTCTAGTAATCTATGATACCTACTATAAATCCAAACATATAGGTTTTATATACACTTTGAAACAAATTTTATTGGAAACTGAGTTTATCCGAAAGAGAATATTTTGTGGTCATATATATTCAATAAATACTTTATATGGATTGATCGATGTCATATTGTTGGTAAAAAATATAAGTACAATAGTGTTTAATGACTTTTAATAGTAAATGACAAAAAAGATGTCAAATCCATATGAAATAAGTGGAAAATGCTAGTAATAACTAAACTAAAAACATTAAACATTGAAAAGAAACTTACTTGATTGATTGATTTAAAAAATTATGAAATTAGCAGAAGTTAAGTTTGGATTTTTAACAATCTTGAATAAAAAGCAACTAACTTTGAGATTCCAGTTTGGTAAAATTACGTAATTTAGTTAAACTTATTGAGAAGTCATTAAAGATAACTTCATACTATACGTGACAAGATCCATGTGATGGTTATAGATCAAAGTTTAATAGACTCTATTCACATAATCATTGATTCAAGACATAAATCTAACTCAAAATCAATTACATAATGATTAAGATAAACCAAAGTCATATGAGATTAGAATTAGAATTAGGTTTTAATCACAATTAAATCGTTCACTTGATCAAATCACAAGTTGAATCAATAGACTTTAAAGGTTTTCAATTTAATCTCAAAATTAGGTTACCAAATAAGAAAAACAAAAGCTTGCACAAACCTATCCTCTGAAGTGAATAACAAATGGTTTAGCTTTGCTCATCGTTGATTCTTCAAAGCAACTTGAATTAAGCATGTAGATTTAGATGATCTTGATGTTAAAAAGACCTTTGAAGTGGTTGAAATCACCAACTTTCGTCTTTGATTGTTGTGGTAGAAAGTGATTTTTTGTTTTAGGGTTAATTTCCCTTTTAAACCTATCAAGATTAGGTTAAGAATCACCAATACACGTGTCTCGACGTCGGTGGCGCCACTAGAGGTGTTAGTGGCGCCCCTAGCGCCAACTGCCTTGAAATCCACTGACCTACGGTGGACTGACAATGGTTTCTAATGGTGGTGGTGATGCCACCCTCTACATCAACATTGATTTTCACTTGTAACATTCGATAGCTTTCATTTGATAAGTCGTTGGGTCCCGTAACTCTTTTCCTAGCTCAAGTTATGCCCATTTTAAGTTACCATGGTCCTACAACCTCTCTTCTATGTTTCTTCATCTCCTGGTTTTCGATTCGTAGCCCGATTCTTTCATACTCTTTGTATTCTTTATGTTTTACCAACAAACACAAAAACATCCTATAAGTAACTTCATTTCTTATAAATTAACATGTAAAACATGAAAATAAAGCATTTAATCATATTCCCCAAATTTACATTTTGCTTGTCAAATCTTAATTGTAGTTTATCAACCCTTTATTACAAAGCACATATTATCAATCACTCATCAATTCTCATTTAAGGTCCAAGGTCATACCTTATCACAAGACTTACATTGTTCAATAGATTTACATTCTAGAAAATTACTGATATATAAGTAAAATAGAAAATCACCTAACTAGACCTAACACACTTTTGATTTTTATTTTCATGCACACACCTATTATAAAATAACAAAATTATTATTTAACTAGGTTTTACCCCGTGCATGTTGAGCATGGAATTCCGCCATGACACCAAATAATAAAATGCCGATACCAAATAGTTGTATCTAATATAATTCAAACGTAAACCCTATGGCATTACGAAAGGTACAAAAACCACGTCGATACGGCTGTTACTTCGCTGTAAAACCCTAACGCAAGAAATCAAATGAAAATAAAAAACCTATGAAAAAATGTAATAAACAGATGCGCATGTTGGCTGGCACTATATTTGGGATTGATCTAAAACTATAAATAACAATCTAACAACATTGTTTATAACCACATAATGCTCTCCTTTTCAAACATAAAAGGAAATTCTAGTACAAAACCATGAATGAAAATGTTGTGTTGAAGTATGATAGATATGATGATGTTATGCGTTCAAACAGAACCTGCTAAGGAATTCATTCATTTAGTTCCGTTTGTGACAATTATTGTATCTATTTTTCGTTAAGTGTATAAACTAAAGTCTTTTCAAAGTAAAAGCGAAATGGCCTACATGCAATCACAATCTTTTGATAAAATTTAATAGACACTAAGGAAGAAAGATTAACATCAAGGCTGTCGTCATCATGGAAGAAAGCTAGAGATGACATCTGTTGACAGAACTTCAAAACCCTTTGTTTAACAACCATAGAAGAAGAGCGGTTAGGATGGGCGCCTCTGCCGCCTAGCCACCGAGGGTGAGCGGTGAAACAACTTAACCCAAGAGATTACCCATTCCTTTCTCAACTTTCTCTCTCTAAAGCAAAACATTCGTAAAGAAGACCGTAGACATCTAAATAAGGCTAGCACTTCTACTACTTGTACATGATGCATCACAAGCAGTAAAACACTATTCATTTCATTTTCTTCTTAATACATAGTATAATTATTAATACATAGTATAATTTAAATAGTAGAAATGAAATATATTTCATAAAAATTGGTCAATTTTAAACTGGTTACATAGTAGGAGGGATACATAGAGCTTACAAATTTTGATTTTAGTTTTAAAATAGTTGTGTAGAAAGGCATGAATATTATTAAAAATTAATGGGAACATTCGCACAAACTAACACAAGGCATTAAACATTCTCATGAACAAAAAAAGAAGGCAGGAATAGGATTATCGTGGATAACACAATGGGTGGTTTGTAACTCGTGTTGATGCAAATATGAGTTCGTCATGAATGTAATAACACTATATGGTTCTTGAGTGCTTAACAACCACGTACACTTGCATCCATTTGCAATTTTTGCTTAACAACAAACAAATTCATCATCTTTATAAATTATTATGCACAACCTTTAAATATAAGAAATATCATCGTCACCAAGTACATCAATCAATTAATTGGCTTGGTTGGTTATAAATAACGATTTTATTAGACAACCTAATCTTCAGAGCATGATTTAAACAATACTATTACGTAACAAACTTCAAAAGCCTAAAACAGTTTTATAATTGAGCGCAAAAGTGAAGAACGTCTAAACGACATATACTCAAACACTTCATTATACCACGGTCACGTTGATCACGTACCTCTGCTAAGGAGTACTATTTTCAGATTCTCATACTTAAATCTATTTATGCATGATAATATTAAGAATACGAATCTTTGAGTGAGTATAAGAAAAAATATTATCAACAATCTATAGAACAAAAACTTGACTAAAAGATATATAGTAGATATAAAAGCATGTTTGGAGATGCATCATGAAAAGATAATTGAGCATATATTATTATTACGTGATGCATGCTCATGTAACATATCTTTCTTAATTAATAGTTATTAAATAAATGCGAGTAAATGGTGATTCATGACTGCATTATCATTTAACTAATTAGGTCATGACTATAATTAATTGTAAAACGGTTCTGAACTTTTATAAGATTCCTAGGTAAGTTCATTTACATCCGTAAAAGCTAGTAGCAGTAGCAAGTGTATTGTTGAATTCGTTGATATTGATGATGATGACGGTGCTAATATCACCATTATTTCTTAAATCTTACAACAATAATATATATTTTTCTAAAACATATTCCAACTAATTCAATGTTCAAGCGATTTCTTATGTCCTACTAGGTTAGTATCCCGTGTATTACATGGGTTGAATAAATAAAATATTAAATAGTTATTAATAAAAATTAATGAATTATAAAACGATATCTTGATATAAGATATTATTGACATTACGTATGAGTGATAAAAGAACGATATCATATTTTAAACTTTTTTTATAAATTTTTTTTTTTTTTTCAAAAAAACTGGTTTTTAAACAAATTGTTTCAAAACAAAACGTTTTTAAAAGGTGTCATTTTTAATAATTTATTTATTATAACTTTGAAATTTAATTACTTTTGTTTCATAAGAATTTTATTTTTAAAACCTACAAGTTTTAAAATATATTGTGATTTTTAAAAGTTTGAATTTTTTTTGAAAAAAATTGTTATTTTATAAAAAAATATTATTTCTTTACGAATTGTATTTGTAGAAAGATTTAAAAAAAAAATATATGTAAGGACTTCTTTAAGTCTGATGCAAACCAAAACATCCAATGTCTCTCTGCAACAAATACACTAAGTACTGAAGTAAGAAATGCTTCGGAAGTTTTACACCATACACTAGAAAATACTCTAAGTGTAAAATCTTCCGAAGCCAAGACCAATATCTTCCGAAGCCAAACATGAAGTCTTCCGAAGCCTCAGAGACAAAGTCTTCCGAAGTTTCAACCTATGAAGACAGATTTCTTCCGAAGACTTTTAGTAAACATACTTTATCTGATGTACTGTTCCATAAAGCTGGACACCTTTCCGTTGCATCTCTGTAAAGTCACCAACTTATATGAGTTTGTGAAAAGGTCCATGCTTTTGGTAACTGTACATTGAGGTCTTGAGTCTGTAACTTTTTACTTTATGTACTTTATCCTTTTTGTAATAGATAAGGATGTGAGCTATGGCATGTCATAGTCACAAGGTCAAAAGGCAGATATGCCTTTTGATCCTACAATTGATTTTGTTTGTGTCTAGTCAATTGTATCCAACTGGCTTTCAAAGTATAGCCGTAGGTTGTAGTATAAATATTCCAAGTTCTTGTATTTTTCTTTATGCTTTGTAACACTTGTAAAAGAACTTGAGAAAGCAATATACTGCCTCCTTGAAACCCAACTCTCTTGTTCTGTCTCTTTTACTTTACTTGTGTTCTTTGTATCAATATATTGGTTAATCCAGTTCACTGTTTGATCAAGTTTAGTTATTCTCATCTTTGTGTTGTTATGTTGTAATTGTTCAAGCCCTTAACCGGTCCTGCAATTGGTATCAGAGCATTTCAGGCTCTTGATATAAGATCTCACCATCTTAAGATCCCTCACACACACAAAAACTAAACTCTCCAAATGGCATCCATCTCAAAGACTGATATGGAGACTGGAACCATGAACAAATCCCCACTGATCACTCTTGATGACTTTGACACCTGGTGTATGAGAATGGAAGGTTTCATCAGGTCTCTAGACTCAAGAATGTGGGAATCTGTTGAGAATGGACCTTTCATACCCAGCACTCCTTCTGCTACTGGTGCTGGTATGATTCCAAAAGATGTGGCCAACTACTTTGATGAAGATAGGAAGAGAGTAGAGATTGATAGGAAGGCCATGACTGCTCTTCAAACTGCTCTTCCAAACTCTGTGTACAGAGGTTTTAAGAAGTGCAAAACAGCTAAACAGCTGTGGGATGCACTGAAGCTGATGTATGAAGGCTCCTCTGAAGCCAAGGAGAACAAGAAGGATCTCTTGAAGCAGCAGTTTGAAAACTTCACCTTCAAAACAGGTGAAACCATGACTCAACAATACTTCAGGTATGCTAAGATAGTGGATACCCTAGTGGATGGAGGAGTTCCTCTTGAGAACAGGGACATTGTAAGGAAGTTCATGTCCTCTCTTCCTAGGCAATGGACACACTACTGTGTGGTGATCAAGAGGACTGAGAATCTTAAAACTCTTACTCTGACAGAGTTATATGGGATTCTCAGTGGCTACCAGATGGAGATGAACATGCAAGGTTCATCTGGCAACTCCAACAATCAAATGGGTTCAGCCCTTCATGTGGTTGAAAGGGATAGCATAGAACCCCAACATCATCTCATATACTACCCTGACAACTCATCAAAGGGTCCTTTCATCACCTTCCCAGAGACACCCAGGGAGAACTACACTCAAGGAAGACCATTCCAAGAGACAAGCTCTTCTCAAGCCTTTGTGTCTTCTGATGAAAGCTATGGGAACTCTCTCTTCACTCTTGAAGACCTGGACTGTATCCATCCAGATGACCTGGAGTACATGGAAATAGTTCAGCAGATGGCTCTCCTCACTCATAGAGCAAAGAATTTCTACAAGAGGAAAGGAAGGAGGTTTCCAAGCAATGCAACCAGTGGAAAGTTTGGGCTGGATAAAAGCAAAGTCAAGTGTTACAACTGTAACTTGATGGGCCACTTTGCTAGGGAGTGTAAGGCACCGAAAACAAATGGTGGCCAAGCACAAACCAGACCAAACTACACTGACAAAGCCCCTCAGAATGAGAAGCCAAAGCAACATGCTGCTGTTGTTGTTGAAGAGGGAGGCTTTGACTGGAGCTTTCAGGTGGAAGATGCTTCTCCAAACCAAGCACTAATGGCAGACCATGATGAAGCCAAGGTATTGGAACATCTCTGTACTCCTGAATGCATTGCAAAAGTAAAGAGATACAGGTCCTATAACTTAGAAATGAGATCTGATCTTGAGTCATTAAACATATTAAAATCTGATTTTAGAAAGTCTGAAAATGATTACAAGTTAAAAATAGAGGACTTGGAGAAAACCATTTCAGTACTAAAACATGAACATACAGATTTTAGGACTCAAATCCAGGATCTCATAACTAAGTTGACTGAGTGCCAGGCTGAGCTTGTGATCAGCAAAGCCAAGGCAGAAAAGAGTGTTCTTGAAGAAGAGACCTTCAAGAACATGATATCCTCATCCCTGCACAACAAAGTGTGCTATCAAAAAAGACAGGGACTGGGATCAAATGAGATAGCTCCTCCACACACAATCTTGTCTTTAAGATCTCCTAGGTGTGGAACTTGTGAAGATGAGCTTCCTCTCATAGATCCTATAAGTGAGGAGGATGAAGAAGAGATAGTGAAGAATTCCTCTGAGAAAAGTGAAGAAGAGGATTCTACCAAGGGCCACTATCCTTCTGAGGAGAAGAAATCTACTGTGATGACCAAGTCCAAGAGAAAGAACTTGATCAGGACGAGCAAAAGAAAAGCAAAGAAGGCTCAAGAGATCAAGGCTACTTTTGATTCTAAGCAGAAACAAGTTTTTATCTCTGCAGGTTTTAAAGTAGTAAAGACTGAAGACATCAACCAAGACTCCTCAGCTAAGAGTTCTGGTTCTTGTTCAAATCATCTCAGTACAAAGAAGAAGACTGAGCTGCTATGTACCACTGCTGCACAGCCTGGACCATCAAACTCCAAGAACAGTTCACAGCCCAAAAGAACTGTCTCGGCATCTACAAAGATGAAGGTGGAGAATGGATGTGACCAAATCCAGTCTTGCTCTCATAGGGAGACTCTTTTGAAGAAGAAAATGTTATGTGTCATGTGTGAAAGTACCTCTCACATTGCTAAGGATTGCCCATACAATCCTAAAAGTACTATCCATATGACCAATACAAAGACTTCAAAGAGTTTCAAGAAGACTCAAGCTTCGGAAGGAAAGTCTGTTTCCTTTGGAAGCTCCAAATCAAAGAAGAAGGTAAATGGAAAATTACCTTCGGAAGAAAAATTGGTCTCGGAAGAAAGGAGTTCTTCCGAAGCACTAAAGTCTGCTGCAGTGACTGTAGAATCTTCCGAAGGTTCAGTCATCAAAACTTGTGAAGTCCCAAAAGCTTCTAAGGTTTTGAAGGTCAAGTCCAAGACTTCGAAGGTGGTGTGGATGTCTAAGAAAGACCAAATGACTGAAGTTTCTCCATCAACAACAGCTGAAGATCCCCCTAGTACAACCATAGGATCTATTACTGTTGCATTACCTTCTATTATACTTAGTGAGCCCAAGACAAGTAAGGCTTGGGTTTCCAAATGTAACTAATCATTTTCTTTGTGCAGGAACAGCTCAAGACAAGCAGGAATGTCTGGATAATTGATAGTGGTTGTTCCAGGCACATGACAGGCAATAGGTCTCTACTCCACAACTTTGAGAGAATTGATGGAGGATCAGTTGCTTTTGGAGGAGATGAAGGTGGTTACATTTCAGGAAGGGGCAAGGTCACAAATGGTAAGCTCAGCATTGAAAAGGTAAACTTTGTTAAGGAGCTTGGGTACAATCTCCTGAGTGTATCCCAATTTTGTGATCAGAATCATAACATGCTCTTTACTAAGCATGAGTGCATTGTTCTCAAGCCTGGAGTGGTCATTCCTCATGAGCATATCCTGCTCAGAGCCCCCCGGAAAGGGAACATGTACAAGATGGATTTGCAAGAGACATCTCCCTCTGGAGAAGTTTCATGCTTTCTATCTAAAGCAAATAGTGATGAGTCTTTCCTATGGCATAAAAGAATGTGCCATGTAAACTTTAAGAACATGAATAAGCTAATTAAAAATGATTTGGTAACTGGAATGCCAAAGAAAGAGTTTACAAGTGATGATCATTGTGTTGCATGCCTGAAAGGGAAGCAACATAAGGTATCTCACAAGCCAAAGGAAAGGAACTCCATCACTACTCCCCTACACTTGTTACATATGGATCTCTTTGGCCCCACCAGTGTAATGAGTCTAGGAAGGACCTCTTATTGTTTAGTGATCACAGATGATTTTACAAGATTCACTTGGGTTTTCTTTCTTAGAACTAAGGATGAAACCCCTGAGATTCTGAAGAATTTTATCTTAAAAAATTGAGAATCAAAGTGATCATAAGGTCAAAACCATAAGATGTGATCAAGGAACTGAATTCAAGAACCAAATCCTTGATACATTTTGTGATGAAAAAGGTATTACAAGACAATATAATGCTCCCAGGACTCCTCAGCAAAATGGAGTTGCTGAGAGGAGAAACAGGATACTAATTGAACCTGCAAGAACTATGTTGTCTGACTCTAAACTGCCCATCACCTTTTGGGCAGAGGCAGTAAATACTGCTTGCTATATGCAAAACAGAGTTTTGGTAGTCAAGACACATGGTAAGACTCCTTATGAACTTTGGCACATGTGAAGTCACTGGATCGGTAAACATCCGAGCATGTTCTTGACGGAAGGATAAACAACAGCAAAAACCAAGAGACAATCAATAACACAAACTATAATATAATGGTTTCATTGATAAAACCTAACGATTACAAGCTCGTTACAACATAAGAATCAAGACTCTTGGCAAGGGGAGATCGAGCATGATCTCCCCTCTCATCCGGCAACCCTAGGCTCCGGGCAGACTCCCTCCCCAAACCCTTTATCTCTCTACACATTGAAACTGGTATATATAGGCATCGGCCCATATTGGATGCGACTGGGCCCATTCGTGCGATTGGACCATGCGTATGGTTCAATCGTACGACTGGACCATGCGTATGGTTCAATCGTGCGACTGGACCATACTTATGGTTCAGTCTTACGAATGACCCAATCGCATCTCTCAGTCGCACGACTGGCCCATTAGTAAGGCTCAATCGCACGACTGAGTCTCATTCGCATATGCTCCTGTGAATGACTCAGTTTCATGTGTTTACAACATATCAGGTTTATTACATTAAGTCTAGACTATTCGACAAGCGACGGACACGGACACACTATATATGACAATATATGCTCCAACAAATTCCCCCTTGGACGTTGCTTGCGAATAGTAGATAACACCTCTTACAATCTTCAGTCAATCTTTGCTCTGGTTGTCAATAGAATCAAACGAAAACCATATTAGCCAACGTTGTCGATCCGTCAGGTTGCTACAATATCCCTGAAAATGAATTTAGGCACAATAGCTTTCGTTTACTTTGTAGAACACCATCACAGCATCAAGATTCCCCATATGACTGATTTTTCCAGATAATGACATGAACAGTTTTCCATTGCTTTAATCTTCACACAGGTTAACCTGATTAACATTAACACCTGCAGAAATTCCCCCTCACATTCAGCATATCCCAATATATAAACGTTATGCTCCTTTGGCGTCTTCATACGGTGTATTGGGCAAAAGGTTGAAGGTTCCAATCCACAGCTGACAATATCAAACAAATCAGCATGCATGTAGATTCTTCATCAGAAACCGGCTCACATCATCACTTTCTGATTGCGTGTTCAATCTCTCTATACATGGATTCCCCCTAAGAATGAGAATCCTCTCTGTGCGGATAAATATAACTTGATTGGCCCATAAATAGTCAGATGCTCCTGACTACCCCACAAAATCAGCACTGATCGCTGACATCTTCTCTTCTCTCTTTCGTGTTCCAAATACATTCACCTATTCTGGATGTCCGACAAATAATGGGGTATACATCGAACTTGTTTGACAAAAGAACCGCAGGGTGAATGTGCTTTGCTCATCTTCAAATATGTGCAGGAGGCAGTTCCAGACTCTTTTTTTTTTTAAATAGTCTGGAACAAATGCGGATGAGTCAATGCGGATGGTCCATTCGTGCGATTGAACATACGACTGGTCCAGTCGCACGACTAAACATACGACTGGTCCAATCGCACGACTGGTCTATTAGCATGGTCCAGTCGTATGAATGGTCCATTCGCATGGCCCAGTTGTACGAATGGTCCATTCGCATGGCCCAGTCGCATGAACGGGTCTACACGCAGATTTTCAGATCTGCAGCCGCCAGGGATGCCCAAAACCCTAATCTGACGAATTCAACATGAACCGAAACAAAGTAGACATCATCAGATTCGAAAGGGTGATAGAAACGTGGTTTTGAGTGCAATTTTAACATAGAGATGCCACACGTAACACGATCTGATCAAAACACGAAGAACACGAAGTGGGTTTAACGTCAAGATCTGAAATTGGATCCAGAAATCAAGAGCTCGGGTTGCTAGAATGATTGTTAGATCATTCCAGCAGTAACCGGCTCTGATACCAATTGTGAAGTCACTGGATCGGTAAACATCCGAGCATGTTCTTGACGAAAGGATAAACAACAGCAAAAACCAAGAGACAATCAATAACACGAACTATAATATAATGGTTTCATTGATAAAACCTAACGATTACAAGCTCGTTACAACATAAGAATCAAGACTCTTGGCAAGGGGAGATCGAGCATGATCTCCCCTCTCATCCGGCAGCCCTAGGCTCCGGGCAGACTCCCTCCCCAAACCCTTTATCTCTCTACACATTGAAACTGGTATATATAGGCATCGGCCCATATTGGATGCGACTGGGCCCATTCGTGCAATTGGACCATGCGTATGGTTCAATCGTACGACTGGACCATGCGTATGGTTCAATCGTGCGACTGGACCATACTTATGGTTCAGTCTTACGAATGACCCAATCGCATCTCTCAGTCGCACGACTGGCCCATTAGTAAGGCTCAGTCGCACGACTGAGTCTCATTCGCATATGCTCCTGCGAATGACTCAGTTTCATGTGTTTACAACATATCAGGTTTATTACATTAAGTCTAGACTATTCGATAAGCGACGGACACGGACACACTATATATGACAATATATGCTCCAACAAATTCCTTCATCATCATGAGCAGTCAAGGCTTTTGGATCCTTGTTTGATGAAGTAGAACTGGAAGCTTGTTTGTCTTGGCGAGTAAAGGACGAGAACGGGTTCCCGTTACCCGTCTTCTTTGGCTTGACACATTCTCTTTTGAAGTGCCCTTTCTCTCCACAGTTGAAGCAGGTCACTTTGCTCTTGTCAAAGCCAAATGTGGTATCCTTAGTAGCTACCAAATTCTGTCCGGTTTTTTTAACAAACTTCTTCGCCCTCCGGACAGCACTAGCTAAGGCCCACATTATATCCATCCTCTCAAGCTCTATTTCGTCCACCTGCTCG
Organism: Flaveria ramosissima; assembly: GCA_025215565.1. Classification (NCBI taxonomy): domain Eukaryota; kingdom Viridiplantae; phylum Streptophyta; class Magnoliopsida; order Asterales; family Asteraceae; genus Flaveria; species Flaveria ramosissima. The sequence goes on from CM046037.1 coordinate 17,659,275, forward strand.
TAGTCCTCATCTACCAGATGGCAGTTTCCAATCTTCCCGGCAACAAGTCCATCATATGAATGAACCACTGCAGCTAAAAGATCCATATGCTCTCGAGCTACTTCCACAGTCACATTACCGAGGTTCTCGGTCTTCAGTTTGGTAGCACTTGCTTCTGATCCAATATAGTGGGTACAAGACGACCCTGATGTGTCTGATCCAGAAGGAGAAGCATGTGAAGGACCTGACGAGCTAGACACAAATGCAGTCTGGAGAGGTGCTCCAGATGTGTTAGCTAGAGGCGTGGCGTTGTACAAAGCTGGATTTTGTGTGTACGTAGACTTCTGAGCTCTGTACTTCATCCTTAGTGCTTCTTCTCGCAACTTAAGAATGAAGTCATTAATATCCAGCTTTGCAAGCATTCCATTCTGTCTCAGGTTAGACACGAATGAAGCCCACTTATCAGGCAATCCATCTGCAAAGTTACTCACTTTCTCTTCCATGGTCGTTTCCACTCCATGTGTATGCAGTTCGCTCATCAAGTGGTAGAATCTATCTATGACGTCATCTAAACTCTCATTACTAATCGATGAGAAGTTATCGAATTCCTTCTTTAACTCCTTTGCCTTGATTGCCTTCAACGAAGCATTCCTATCATACCTCTTCTCTAGCTCATCCCACAGTTTCTTGGACTGCTTATTCTCTGAATACTGGTGGAATATGTCTTTGGGGATAGACTGTGTAATCAATGCATAAACCCTTTTCTCTGCATTGTACTTAACCTTTTGCGCGTCCGTCATCCCACCTAATGTTAGCTTAACTCCATCAGCTCCCACCGGTGTACTATAACCAATCTCAATGGCTTCCCACAGATTAGGATCTACTCCATTGAGGTAGATCTCAAAACGTTGTTTCCAGTGGGGAAACTCATCTAAAGTCAAGAGCTTTGGTGGTTTATTGTGATTACCCACCTCACTCTCAAACAGCAGCAGGTTCTGTATCCTCGAGTCCTTCCCAGCAGTAAAGGCAGACATCTGATCTTCCATGGCGAATAACTTTAAGTCTAAACAAACAAACTTTCACTGATGCGACTGAAGGATGCGAATGGTCTAGTCGTGCGTATGAACTCTGCGAGTGGTTCAATCGTGCGGCTGAACTGGGCGATTGGTTCAGTCGTGCGAATGAATCAGGTGCGTATGAGCTATGCGAATGAACGGTTCAGTCGGCCGAATGAAGGTGCGACTAGGTCCAATCGTGCGAATGAGCAATGCGAATGGAGTCTAGTCGTGCGAATGGGTCACTCGTGCGACTGAAGCTGCTGTTTTGCGAAATTTTCTAGGTTTGACGGGTTTCAGCCGTAAAAATTCGAAATTTCACAAGTTCTAATCGCCTAAGTCCGTAAAAACCAAACTTTGATGAGCACTGAACGTCCAAGATCACTTTTGGCACTAAAGATTGCATGTTTAGTGCAAACACACAAACTTTTATGCAATCTTGATTGAATCAACACGTAATCAAGAGCCAAAGCTCTGATACCACTTGGTAGGACCTAGTACTTGAACGAAATACCTAGTGATTAGCATGTAAACCAACTCAAATAGTGCGGAATCCTATTTGATTGGTGATCCAATCAGTGAGAACACACGAAGAATCAATCAAGAATTGAATCTAACGTTAGAAGTCGATTAAGAATCGATCTAATGTGTTCTGTGAACTTGGAGAATGATTTGGGAGGTCTCTGGACGGCTAGGGTACGTCTGGAATCGTAATAGTATGAATGCTTATGTTTTTCCATGAATTGGGTCTACTTATAGGTTAGTATTGTTCAATCGTGCGACTGGACCATAAGTATGGTTCAGTCGTGCGATTGAACCATGCGGTTGATTCATCCGCACGACTGAGTGTTCAGTCGTGCGACTGAGCCAATCTTATGTGTCAATCATACGACTGATCCAGTCTCCTGGTTCATTCGTGCGATTGAGTCAATCGTTTGAAGTTATTAATGCGTATGGTCCATTCGCATGGGCCATTCGCTTGAGAACTTCATTAAGTTAAGTTTGAATGTTTTAATTAATATAACATTATGTATAACCATTCGGCCAATCATAAACCCAATTAATCTAATCACGACTCATTAATGAAATATTAAACATTACAAATCACAAACAATCCATATCATTTCATTTATCATTACATATTACATCATAATCAGACAGACAAGATCTATTACATTACAAATCATGATCTAGGGACATACATGCATCAACAGCACAAGAGAAAACCTTTCATTGGCTTTCTCAGGTCATTTGGATGTCCCTGCACCATCTTGAATACCAAGGATCAAATTGCCAAGTTTGCTGAGAAATCAGATGATGGACACTTCATTGGATACTCTTCCCAAGCTAAGGCTTATAGAGTATACAATCTCAGAACTAGAATTGTTGAGGAGTCAGCCAATGTGACTTTCAATGAACACACACCCTATGTGGCTGGTTCTGGTCCTGATTGGCTATTTGATCTTGATTTAGTTACCAACTGTTTTAACAAATCTTGTGAGAATGTTCTAAATACAGGTGATCCTGATCCAAAATTTGAGCTAGGAAGACCCTCAACTCATATATCTTCAGCTCCAGTTGGGACTACTTCAGCAAATGAGGTCTCTATCAACACTACAATGACAAATTCAGCTGATACATCTGGGATGCCTTCAAATTTCAGCTCAGAGGCTCCACAACCAGATAAAGATACCTCAATTGTGATGGTGATGGTGAAAGTGATCAGGAATTCCTTGATGCTAATAACGACACCATAGATGACAACATCAATGATGTCACACACTCATTGGATCAAGTTAATCTTGATAACTGTGGTAATGTGGAAGGTGAATCATCTATGTCAGATCTAAATTTCTCAAATTTGGATCTTTCTCAACAACTTGCTGTGATCCCTCAGATAAGGATCCACAAGTCTCACCCCACCACAAACATCATTGGAGATGTTGTCACAGGGGTAAGGACAAGAGGACAAACCCATGAAGCAAATGTTTGTCTTCACTCTTGTTTCTTATCTCAGATAGAGCCAAAGAAAGTTGATGAAGCTCTAAAGGATGGAAGTTGGGTTGAAGCTATGCAACAAGAGCTACTTCAATTCAAAAGGCAGAAAGTTTGGAACCTTTGTCCTCTTCCTCATGGGAATACTACCATTGGAACCAAATGGGTTTTTAGGAATAAGAAGGATGATAGAGGAATTATCATCAAGAACAAGGCAAGACTAGTTGTTCAAGGATACACACAAGAAGAAGGGATTGACTACACTGATGTCTTTGCTCCTGTAGCAAGATTAGAAGTTGTTAGGATATTCCTGGCATTTGGTGCATCCAAGAACTTTAAGGTCTTTCAACTTGATGTAAAGTGTGCTTTCTTATATGGAGTGATTGATGAAGAGGTTTATGTCAAACAGCCACCTGGTTTTGTAGACCCTGATCATCCTGATTATGTCTACAAGCTTGACAAAGCTCTTTATGGGCTGCATCAGGCACCCAGGAAATGGTATGAGACATTGTCTGAGTATCTTTGTAAACATGGATACAGGAGAGGTACTATAGATGGAACTCTCTTCATCAAAGGACAAGGAAATGACTTATTGCTAGTTCAAGTATATGTAGATGACATCATCTTTGGTTCAACTAATCCAAAGCTCTACAAAAACTTTAAGAAGCTGATGAAAGACAGATTTGAAATGAGTGCAATGGGAGAACTCAATTTCTTTATGGGAATTCAAGTGAAGCAAGTTGAAGATGGCATCTTCATAAGTCAGTCAAAGTATGTTCAGGACATACTCAAGAGGTTCAACATGACTGATTGTAAGATTGCTAAGACACTCATAGCCAGAAATCACTCCCTTGGACCTGATCTTGAGGGGGAGTGTGTAGATGAACATTTATACAGGGCTATGATTGGGTCTCTTATGTATCTTACAGCTAGCAGGCCTGATATCATGTTTGCTACATGTATTTGTGCAAGATATCAAACCAACCCTAAGATGTCTCACTTAATCACTGTCAAAAGGATTCTAAGATATCTCAAAGGTGCTTCAACACTTGGTTTATGGTACCCAAAGAATCCTGACTTCAATCTGTATGCTTATACAGATAGTGATTATGGTGGTTGCAACATGACTGCAAAGTCTACATCTGGGGGATGTTAATTCCTTGGTGGAAGGGTTGTCTCATGGCAATGCAAGAAACAATCCTGTGTGTCTGCATCAACTGCTGAGGCTGAATACATTGCTACTGCAAGCTGCTGTGCTCAAGTGCTTTGGATTCAAAATCAGATGCTAGACCATGGATTTAACTTCAAGGAGACTCCTATCCACATAGACAACAATAGTGCTATCTCTATCACTGAGAATCCTGTGCAGCACTCAAGGACCAAACACATCAATATCAGGTATCATTTAATAAGAGATAACTATGAAAAGGGATTAATTAAACTAGTCAAAGTTCATACAGATGAACAATATGCTGATCTGTTTACAAAAGCTTTTGATGAACAGAGATTTAAATATCTAATATCAGCTATTGGGATGATTAACTTTGAATAGATCATTTTCTTAAAACTAATTCTAATTATTTCTTAAAATATGTGTGTCCTAAGTTGTCTATTTCATCACTTTCATAAGCTCATGTTTTCTTTGGATATAAAATTCTTTTTGAAGACTTTCCTTAGATTCTTGAAAATTTTCTGATCCTTCGGAAGATAAAATTTTCTCTTCGGAAGAAAATCATGTCTTCAAAATAAATAACTGTCCAAGAAATTTTACCTTCGGAAGAAGTCTAAATCTATCTTCCGAAGCTTAAATTTTTATCTCAGACACTTATTTGTTTTTAAGGACTTTTTCCTTCCGAAGCAAAATTAACTCTCGAAAGCTTTGTTGTTCCTTATACAAAGCATTCAAGTGTTTATTTCTCTTCCGAAGCAAAATTTTCAAAACTCTCAGGAAAAATCTTCCAAAGCCATTTTAGCTTCGGAAGCTTTTTCATTAAAACTTCCGAAGATAATTTACCTTCAGAAGCTTTTCGAATTCCAAGAAAAGTACTTTTTGAGCAAAAGTAAACTACTTTTTCAGAGGTGAGACCGACTTTCGGATTTCAAAGTTTATCCTCTTTCATTAACTTTGGTTCAAATCCCTTTTCACATAAATACCCAACGGTTCCCCCTCTTCCTCACTATCTTCCTCAATTCCACTATTCCTCAAACCTAATTCCCAAAACCGCCTTTGCTTTCTACCTTTCTTCAACCTTAATCTTCTAAAATGGCCAACCTTAACCGCAGAAACAACCCAGATTTCTCCATGCAACTTCACAGGCAACACAATCAGGTTGCTCTGTTAAGCCTTGAGAAAGATGCAAGTTTCTCAGAGATTTGCCAATTCTTAACTCTATCCAACTACTTCACCTCCCTGACCATTGATCCTACTCTGTATGAGGATCATTTGCTTGAATTCTGGAAGACCTGCCAAGAGGTCATTATGGATGGGGAGAAGGCACTGTCTGCCATAGTGCAAGGGAGGACAATCTACATCACTACGGCCATCATCAACCATTATTTGCAGCTGGATGATGAAGAAGGTGAGTTGTCCTTCCCAAAGGAAGCTGTTAATCATTCCTTTAAGCAGATGGGCTATAAGGGAGATTTCTCTATAAAGACCTTCAGGAAAGGGAAGGCCTCATCCCAGTGGAAATACCTGCTCCATGTGGTTATCCACAGCTTGTCAAACAAGCATGGAGGGTGGGACCAGATTCCTGAGGATCTCTCCTTTATAGTGCATGGAATGGTTCAAGGGGTCAAGTTCAGGTACTCTCAATTTGTTTATACCAATCTACTTGCAAACTTGGACTCCTTAGAGTATTACATGTTTCCTAGATATGTTCAGCACATTCTTAACTGTGAACTGGGCTCACAGTTGAGGGAAACAAGTAATATTCTTAAATTGGGATAGATGAAGCCCGGCATCTTTAAAATAATAAAGAAGCCAACTGTAGGCTTCTCAGGGGTAGAAACAGCCCTAGTCCCCAAAATGTTAGAGCTCATTGCTCAAGGTGACAACCTAGCAACACAAGCTAGTGTTGAACCCACACCTTCTTCTTCCTTACCACTAAAAAGACCACAAATAACCCTCACCTACCAAAGAAAATCCAAACGAACCCCTGCTCAAGCTATTGAGTCTGTGCAGGTCCCCGTATACTCACCTTTACAGGAGGAAGTGGACACTAGAGCTCCCACTTCCCCTGAGGAGCAAACCACTCCCATTTCTTCAACTATCAGGGCTGAGGTTCCTCATGCTCACCCTGATGAGCTCACAAGCCCAACAGCCTTAAGCCTTCACTCTGAGTCTCAACACTCAAGTGAACAACCTTCAGGGGACAGTTACCATCCCCAGCCTTTAGATCTAAATCAACCCATTCCCAACCTATCCTTCTATACTGATGAAGACTTAGGATTCAGTGAGTACCATGAGTCTCTCTTCTCCTCCCCTACTCAAAGAGAGATGAGTACCTCTGATTCTCCTTAGTCTAGCCCACATCAGTCACCTGTTACTAAGGTGGACACTTCTGAACATGTTCAGGATGTCCATATGGAAGAGGCTCTCACTTCTGCAAGTGATTACATCATTAAGACCTCAACCATGGCAACTCAGCCCACTGGCATCTCAACTGAGATTGCTAGTGAGCAGAGGAAAACCAGCAGCCAAGAACCTCAAGCTGGTGGTGAGAGAGAGGACTTTGGTCCAATCATCTCATCCCCCAATGATTCTTCTGATGAAGAAGAGGGGAATTTGAGACTAAAGGTGCAAAAACTGTCAAAAACATGCTCCTATTTAGTCTCTAAGGTTAGTCACCTTGAATCTCAGGTGACTACCTTACAAAACAGGGTCAATGATCAGCAACTTCAGATTTCATATCTTAAGGAAAAACTAGCTGGGAGACCTTTAAGGAGAGCTCAACCAGGAACACAAGAACCTGTGGAAGTGATTGACTTATCCTCCAGCTCACCTATACAAGTGGGTGATGCTACCAAAAAGGGGGAGAAAGTTATTGCAGCCACAGAACCTGGGAGTTCTTCACAGAGAATGGACATAGAGGACTCACCATCCTCACTTGCAGTTGTGCATTCTCAGCAACTTCCTCAAGTTCACATTAATGTAGACTCTATAGACTCTATCATCAGGAGTCTCTTTGAGGAAGGTATACCAAGGGCTGTGTCATCTCCACCACAAGGAACTTCAAACTACATCATAAGGTGGAGGTATGATGCTGACAGAATAGCCCTTATTCTTCACAGAGTTCAAGGGCAACAAGAAGTATTTGATTTTCAAAGCTTGAACTTCTATGAAAGATTGGATCTAGTCAATATGCCACTTGTCAATCCAAGCAACTCAAGACAGGCTGACAGATTGGCTCAAAGAATCCAAGATAGGATCCTTGCAGAGTTCACTCTAAGAAGGAGACTTAGGCAATCAGGCAATGTCATCGGTCAACTGGATGTTGAGGTGGACCCTAAGATTAGTTTCATCGGGGAAACCTTGACTGAAGGCCCAGTGGCAGAACCTGAGACCCATGTCTCATCATCAACAACTGCTGCAGAGGTTCACACTCCTTCTGAGACACCTGCTGGTGAAGGTGTATCTCAGTCTCTCTCTGGCCAGAGCATGGATGCTACACCAAGCAATGAAGGCCAAGCCTCTATCCATCCTGAGTCACAAAGGTCTGTGGGTGATAAAAGGAAAAGGATTATGACTCCTGAGGAAATTGAGGAGGAAGAGAGAGAGAGGAAAAGGAAGCTAAGGGGAGAAAGTTCCTCTGGGTCTTCAAGCTTTATGCAAGCTGCAATCAGGGCTGCCCCCAGACCAAATACTCAAGATGATGAGTTGAGGGCAGTCAGGATTACTTATTTACAGACCAGGAACTATGATATTGATGAAATCATCTCCCTCCCCTTAGAAGAATTGAATGAACTGGCTGACATGGAAGTGTCAAGAGAGATGAAAGAAAAAGAGGATGCAAGGCTACTTCTCCAATTCAAATAGGAGAGGAGACAGAAAAGACTCTACAAGCATGCTCTCACTCTCTCTCAAGTTCAAGAAAGTCCTGTACAAGAAGATGTGACTCCACAAGAATCTCAGATAGACAAAGAAGAAGATAGGATCAAAATGATCAACTACCTGAGTGCCACAGGCTTCTATCAGGCATATGCACTTCTTCCCCTGTCCTATGACTTCATTGAGTTTGAGTGCTTAAAACAACTTGAACTTGAGCTAGTCAAAGAAAGAAAGACAACTAAAAGGAAGCTAAGGGAAGAAGCTGCAAAGTCAAGAGCCATCATCCAAAAGAGTATGAAGAAGTCTGCTGATAGACAAAGGATGATGAGCTTCTTGAAGCTATATGGGTTCTCCGGAAGGAGACTTGGCCCTATGTCTCTATCCACAATGGATGAGCATATAAGGGTAATCAAGCAGAAGATTAAGAGTGGTGAACTGATTGACTTACACTCTCTTCCAAGTCAAGTCCCACCTGAAGTGGAGGTTAAGTTTGAACAACGTGAGACACCTCAACCCGGACCTCCAGCTGAGCCTCAGCAAACTTCATCTTCTGATCCAAAGCAGGGTCAAACTCCCTCTCCTTCTGAACCTGTAAGGGAGGAACATCCAACTGAGAAAGACAAGGATGATCAACAAGGTGCTGCAGACCAGTCTTCTCAGTTAAAGTCATCTAAGAGGAAGAAGAGAATGGCTTCTAAACTAAAGTCTAAGAAGAAGAAGCCTAAGTCATCTACCTTTACACCTCAGGCTGAGTCTGATCAACCTGAGGAAGTGCATGATGAGGCAACCCAATCAACTCCAGTGCAAGTGGCTCCTCTGACAGCTGAGACACCCATCTTGTCCTGGACTTACTCTACCAATCCAGAAAGATGGCATGTAATCAGAGATCAAGGTGTTGAGAATGTCTATACTTGGCAAGACATAATCAACTTACCTCTGCATGATCTCTTTGAGATGAGAAGATACTATGAAGGTCTGAATGATCCTGATCATCTAATGAAGAAGGGTATGGTCATGATTGTGCTGAAGACCACTAACATCTGAAGATCTTCTAAGTGTTTTGGTAGCATCAGCCTAGGGGGAGTTTGTAAGGACTTCTTTAAGTCTGATGCAAACCAAAACATCCAATGTCTCTCTGCAACAAATGCACTAAGTACTGAAGTAAGAAATGCTTCGGAAGTTTTACACCATACACTAGAAAATACTCTAAGTGTAAAATCTTCCGAAGCCAAGACCAATATCTTCCGAAGCTAAACATGAAGTCTTCCGAAGCCTCAGAGACAAAGTCTTCCGAAGTTTCAACCTATGAAGACAGATTTCTTCCGAAGACTTTTAGTAAACATGTTTTATCTGATGTACTGTTCCATAAAGCTGGACACCTTTCCGCTGCATCTCTGTAAAGTCACCAACTTACATGAGTTGGTGAAAAGGTCCATGCTTTTGGTAACGGTACATTGAGGTCTTGAGTCTGTAACTATCTACTTTATGTACTTTATCCTTTTTGTAATAGATAAGGATGTGAGCTATGGCATGTCATAGTCACAAGGTCAAAAGGCATATATGCCTTTTGATCCTACAATTGATTTTGTTTGTGTTTAGTCAATTGTATCCAGCTGGCTTTCAAAGTATAGCCGGTTGTAGGTTGTAGTATAAGTATTCCAAGTTCTTGTATCTTTCTTTATGCTTTGTAACACTTGTAAAAGAACTTGAGAAAGCAATATACTGACTCCTTGAAACCCAACTCTCTTGTTCTGTCTCTTTTACTTTACTTGTGTTCTTTGTATCAATATATTGGTTAATCCAGTTCACTGTTTAATCAAGTTTAGTTATTCTCCTCTTTGTGTTGTTGTGTTGTAATTGTTCAAGCACTCAACCGGTCCTACAATATATATGTAATATGAAAAGAATTAAGTTATATCATTTGTAATTAATGTGTTATTTATTATGAGAGAGAAGCGGGAAAATAAAATTTAGTAACTCTAAAATTGTGACAAATGACATACAAAAACCTTCTTTTATTAATGTTAAAGATGACCAATAAGTAGTTCCATAACTAATTAAAACTACAAATTTCTTTTTAACAATAATAACTTATTTTAGGACCCCATAAACTACTCTAATCAGTTTTGGATGATCTCGATAGTTTTTAAAGAATCTCTGTCTTGTATCACTGGGCCACCAACCCAAGGGGAAATTAAAACTATAAACTAGTT
>CM046037.1:17674566-17732066 GCA_025215565.1 Flaveria ramosissima
ACGGGTCATTTGGAAATGTATAAAAAGAGTTAAAGGCCTCCGTTTTAAAGTTCGTTTGGGGCCTCCAAAAAGCTTGAGCCGGCCCTGGGCCTTTGTCAGGAATTACCGCTCTAAATTTAACCCATGACTCCTAAACTACCAACAATCAGTTTTAACACAAGTACCCACACACCCCTAGACTACGTAGACCAAAAGATCAAGAACTAACTCAAGGGTTCATATACACTTACAAAATATGAACCAAGAACTACAAGAAGGACACCAAGACTCGTCGTAGCTCCATTCAGCCCGACCCATTCGATCACTGTCATAACACGCAATAAGAACATGATGCAACTGGAAAGACATAAAAAACATAGTTAAAGAAGCTAGGATTACAACGTTACCCGACATAATGACGAATACAAGAGTGAAAAATACAGTTTGGGCATGTGACGAAGGCATTCCGGGGCCTGAACTCACATCAGAAACTGGTCTTTCTTGCTTCAAGATACGCTTCAGCGTGATCGACAGTATAAAATTTGCAACTGAACCCATTGCAGCCCATGACGCAAGATCATCATGCCTCAATATTATGAATCCACCAAAACTTATAGCAACAACCCATTTACTCTAGAATCAAAACAAATCATCCAAAAATTTCATACTGAATGTTGGGAATTACACAAGTGTAAGAAACAAGAATACCAATTACCATACGATTAAGAACAGTGTGTAGACCACCAGTGGTTCGAGTTTGTTGACAGGAAACACCACCATTGTTGATCATAGGTTTCTGTTTAAAACCTGAAATTGTTGGGGTAATATGTTGGTCATCGTGATCACCACTGATGAATGTTGTCTCCATTGATACCGATGTCATCGTCTTCTTGAATCTAACAGATTTTCTATGAACAACTGCAGATTCTTTCAAGGTACCAAAATAGGGATTAGAAAACTTGGTTTTACAAAGAAAAGTGTTGAACTTTGGATGATGGTTTAAAGTTTGTGATAGTTTTATGAAGATTGCCGTCGCTGCCGGAGACATATTGTAATGAGAGGATTAAGGATTATGTTTAGAAAAAGAGGATGTGATGGAGATGTTACTTGTCAATAAATTGTTATCAGGAGGATCAAGTGAGTTACACATGAATAGATGTCTTAAGTAGTTATGACGGGAAACTAGTAAAAGTAAAACCTGAATATATGTCGACTGGAGGGGAATCAGATGCTTATGTGATTTGGAGTTTCGAGGTATATATATATATATGCTAGTTTATGATTATATAATAATGAATGGTTGTATATAGTGTTACTAAATATAACATAAGCATATTCAAATGTATTATTTTAAAACACAATTAGTAACATTGATTACAGTGTTACAGTTATTTAATATATATATTTTGTAATCATAGTCTAGGCTTATAATTAACCAAAATAGAATCACTTGTTAATGTATTACACTTGCTAGTCGGCCAAAAATGGAATCTGACTGCGGACCAAATTGTTGATACCAAATTCAAGAACTTAAATTAAGTGCAACAGCTTCAATTTAGATTTAGGTTAATTCTGGTTATTGATGTTAGAATTCTTTTAAATTTTAAGAAAAATAAAAACCGAAATTTTCAATATCTATATTATATTATAATATATATAACTATATAAGTAGAAAAACATTGTATTTTTACATAAACTTTTGAACAGTTTATAATGTTAAAATTATATTTTTAATTTAATTTCACTACCTTTGTTATATTTTACATACATACTAAATCATGTGATTACAATTGTTAACTTTTAAACCAAATTCTTTCATATTTTTTTAAATGACTTATTAATTTTCTATATGTTAATATTTTGATTAATTAAAATTACACCTTAAAAAACATGTATTTTATTCTTTTTAATTTAAATATAATATTACTATTTTTTTAATTTAAGAAAATTACATGCGTTTTTTCTCAACACATCATGCGCAGGGCCGGCTCTTCTTTGCAATAGGTGAAGTGCTTTGCTTGGGGCCCCCAAATTTCAAGGGCCCCAAATTCATTGATAGAGGTCTATGTTCTCTGTGAAATTAAGTCATCAATTGTCACTGGAGAAGCTGACATAAGTGGACGATGAATTTAGTGGCAAGGAATGAAGAAATCTTAATATCTGGTACTAGAGTTTAGAAATCTTAATCTCTGGTTTATGCACTTTTGCTTCTATCTTTCATGATTATTAGTACTACAAAGCCTCTAAAACTTGGTTAGACCTTCAATTTCTCATGTGGAATCTTCACTCTTCCAAAATGAATTTTGGTCTCTGTTTTTTAAACATCATCTGAATTTAGGTATATGCTTGCTCCCTTTTATGGGTTGAACATTTAAATATGAATTTTGTGTGTTTTTCATTTGTTAGTTCTCTAAGACTTTCCTTTTTTATGTTTGATTATCTGTGGTTGGTTTATTTTGTTTCTGAATATAATTTTCTAGCCTATTGTTTACATGCGTGATCATGTGAGAAAAGAAACATACTCAAGTTGTAGAGATTTTCGTCAGAGAGTTAGAATTAGCTTTGTCTTTCTGGTAGGTACTATTATTTTACTTGGGACTTTATGATTTAAGATGAGGCAAAGTGCAAGAACAGATAACTCTGCATCTTTGCTCTACAAATTACCAAATTTTAGGTTTTGATCTTTTAAATTTTCATCATTTTAAAGCAAAAATCACAATTTAAGTTGAATAAAAAATCAAAGGGATTAGTTTATGTCATGAATCCTAGATAATGAAATGAGCATGGATTAACAGTTTTATAAATATTTGGAATAATGACCAATTTTATTACTAGTTCAAAATAAAGGGACTAGTATAAGTGCACATCCAAACACTCTAATCTCATTTTATTTACTGATTTACTAGGTAAAGTGTTAATTTGTTATTTGCTGGTTTGATTTGTTAGACTTGCAGTAGAATAATTTATTTGTTTTGATTGCATTTGAGTGATTTGCAAACATAAGGTTTAAAACAATCAAAAATGGGAAAGGCCCCCGAATCTTACATTCGCTTTGGGCCCCCAAAACGATTGAGCCGCCCCTGATCATGCGGACATCTCTAGTATAATAATATGCATTTGTTTAAAAAGAAAATGACAATATGCATTTTCTTTGATGAATTTCAAATTGATTTTCATTTTAACTGTAAACTAAAATTATATAATATATTAAAAAACAACTTATATAATATATTAAAAAACAACTTGAGTTGCTACAATGTTATTTTTAACTTTTGAAACTCACCACTATCCTTTTCCGACGTTAAGTTTTTACATATGGATATATGTGTTGATGTAATTTTTATATTTTAATCAATTCAAAGTTAATATTATATTTTAGTTATGTTTGCATTTTATATATTTTAAATTTAGATTTTAAGACTTTATGTTTATAGTTTAAAATTAAGATAGAGTTAAATGCGTTTTACGTCCTCGAGGTTTCATAGAAATTGAATTCAAAAGTTTAAAATGTTGTCATTTGCATCTAAAAGTTTCACTAAAATTACCATTTGAATCCATTTGGTACACCTAACTAACACGATTAACTTTTTCCGTTAAGTTTCTAACATAAAAGTTATTTTAATTAAAAAAATTACAAAATAAAAAACCAACTCACGTGGGGTTTTTATATGTTTAGCCTCTTTTGATAATTGTAGTTATGATTTGACTCTATAATCGTATTTATTATTTTGTCTTGTTAATATATTTTGGTTTAGTAATTGTATTACTTTTGTCCGTTTTATTAATTAAACATAGTTTTCTTTGGTTTCAATCTTAATTATGATTACGATGATTGATGTTTTATGATTATTATTCATGAGCAGTTAATGTTATTCTATAAATTGTTTTTATACTTTTATGATAATTTATCTTTTATGGTTATAATTAAATAATTTATATTATATGACTTGTTTGTTTATATATATATGACTTTTATGTTTTTATACGTTTAGCCTCTTTTGATAATTGTAGTTATGACTTGATTTTTTATTTTGTAATTGATTTGACTAAAATACCTCTAATTTAAAAAACTTAACGGAAAAACTTAACAACGTTATTTAGGAGTAGTTAAGTGGATTCAAATGACAATTTTTGTGAAACTTTTGGATGGAAACGACAAAATTTAAACCTTTGGATTCAAATGTCAATTTATATGAAAGCTTAGGGATGTAAAATACATTTAACTAATTAAAATATTTTAACAACTTGTATATTGTAACATACAGACTTAACTATTTATCGTATACATATACATGTTTATTATTGATCTAGAGTAGGTATGTTTTTAGGGTTTTTTTAACATTACGGTATAATTTTTTAAAATAATATGGTACTCGAAATAGAATATTTTTTCGAAAGCGTAAGATATAACGAGTAACATTACAATTGTAGTATCATGACGAACCTAACCGTTTATGAGTGAACAACATCGTTCCCATTGTCTTAGTATTAGCTGAACAAATATCGGTATTCGCTTTTATGGTTTTAACAAGCTTAACCGATAACGACCAAACTTTTGTTGTGTTACCAGGGAAAAAACAACCACACTCCTGCTGTGAAGCACGAAAATAAAACTAGTTATATGTAATAACAAATAGCAATTACACGTACGGTGATCAACAAGTAGAGGTGGTCACAAATCGGTAGAACCGACTTAATACCGATTCCCGAACCGATTTTTAGTGTATTCCCGAACTAATTAGAATTGTATGTACATGTATTCGGTAATGGATTTCTGCTGTAATCGGGTTCGGGATCGGGATCGGGAAAAATTATAGGGAACCCGACTTTTAAATACCGACCCGATTTAAAAATATAAAACCTAAAAAATGACGGAAGAAAATATGGAAATTACAATTAAATATGGATGCTTTTGAATTTAGAAGGCACAAGAATTTGTGAAACCAATTGTGATTCATCATTCAATTTATAAATAATTTAGATCTCCTCAAACCTTCACAATTAAATCGTTGCTGCTACTACTTGCCTTCACCTTCATCATCAACTTGTTTATCGTATAACAATTCTCATCAGGTTAGTTTTTCAAACACTTTGCTTTAACTATTTTAAATGTATGTGTGCTAACCTATTACGATTGAAGCACAATGCTCCAATATCTTTATAATATTTGCAATAACAACTTTCTAACATCACCATCATCATATTCAAGATTTGAATTTTTCAAGAACTCAATGAGTACAATATTTACAAACCTAGTAAAACAAAGGTGGGTCGTTTCAGAATCATAAACCATGACTCATTAAACAATAAAAAGAATTTTAATTAGCTTCTTACAATCTATTTGTTTTTTACATAATTTGGGATTGTAAATTATTTGATTCTTATTTGTTAATTGTGAATAGATGGACCCTGTGAACATTGAGCAACTATCAAGCGATGAATCTGACAAAGTAGAGAAACGAAAATCAAAGCGTGTTAAACACGAACCTGAAAAAAAGAAAAGTAAAGCGGGTCGTTCTCCATACTGGGCTGAATTTGAAAAGTTTACCGACGAGGATGGGAATATAAAGGCAAGATGTATTCATTGTTCAGTTTGTATAGCTGCACACCCAAAAACTAATGGAACAACCGGACTGAAAAAGCATCTTGAAACATGCAAGAAACATCCTTCAAGGTTAAAGGGTCAAACAAACATATTTCTAAAAAAGAATGATAATGTCGGGGCCGGAACTAGTGAAATTAAAACATGGAAATTTAGTGCTGAAAACAGTAGATATGCTATTGCTGTGATGATCATACTAGATGAGCTCCCGTTTACAACAGTGGAGCACGAGGGTTTTAGGAGACTCATGGAAACCATATGTCCGAATTTTAAGATACCAAGCAGGTATTTTATTTTTGTTATAGCTATAAACTATACTTAATTTTATTTGTTTAAAGTCATTAAGCATTACAAAATAATGAACAGGTCTACAATTTCAAGGGATTGTGCGGAGATCTATTTAAAGGAAAAGGGAAAGTTGAAGGAATTTTTTGCAAGGAGTAAAGCCAAAGTATGTCTAACCACCGACACATGGACATCTATTCAGAGAATAAACTACATGTGTGTCACAGCACACTTCATTGATGATGACTGGGTATTACACAAACGTATTATAAATTTTAAGCCGATATTCAGCCACAAAGGAGAAGAAATTGCTAGAATATTACTTCAATGTTTAAATGATTGGGATATTGATCAAGTCTTAACTATCACTACTGATAATGCATCATCCAATGATACAGCCATGGTGTCTCTTAAAGGTAGATTACAAAATCTCTTATTTGATGGAAGATATTTACACATTCGTTGCATGGCTCACATTATCAACTTGATTGTAAAAGATGGGCTGCATGAAAATAACTACTCAATTGAGCGTATACGAAATGCAATTCGATATATTAGATACTCTTCTAAAAGACTAGAGGCATTTAAAAATTGTGTTAAAGATGTTAGGATTGAAAGTAAGGCAATGTTGTCTTTAGATGTCGCTACTAGATGGAATTCCACATATGAAATGTTGCATACAGCTGAGAAATTTGAAAAGGCTTTTCAAGCTTATGATTTGATAGATCCCAATTATTCAAAAGATTTGGGTGATATTCCCACGATTACGGATTGGCACTTCGCGAGGCACATGGTAAAAGTTTTAGAATTGTTTGCCCGTAAAACAACGAACGCTTCAGCATCGACAAAGGTATTTGGTTTATATATTTTTTCTTAGTTACCACTCTTTTTATTTTTGTTTAAACATATTTAAGTTATTAATTATTAAACAATATGTGTGTGAAACAGGTGGTTGCTAATCAGTTCTTTACTGAATCAATGGATATTGAAAAACATCTTCGAGACTTAAAAGGTTCACCTGACCTAGAAACTAGATCAATGGGTTCCAGAATGAAGGAGAAGTATGAAAAGTATTGGAGGAAGGATAAAAATTTTAATAAAGTTTTATATTTTACGACTATACTAGATCCTCGTTTGAAAGTTCGTGTCATCGCATATGGATATAATAGTATATTTACAGCTGAAAAAAAGGAGGACGAGACAGTACATGATATTAAAAAGAAGGTTGAGGCGGTGCTTAAATGTATAACTGAAGAATTTGAGATACTATTTGAGCAATATAGAATAACTTATGAAAGCACAAGTTCAAATAAGGTTACACAAAGAAACGTTGAAACTTCTTCACACGGTGACAACAGTTTTTTATCCGACTTTAAATCAGATTGTGGCTTTACCGTGTACAACACTAAATCAGAACTTCAAATGTATCTTGAGGATAAGGAGGAGAAAGATTACCCAGGATTTGATATTCTGCAATGGTGGAAAGGTTCGTCTTCAAAATACCCAATTTTAGCAAAGGTGGCAAAAGGTATATACATTTAACACTTGTGTTTATTTATAATTTTGTGTAATTTTGTAATTTCTTTAACTTGTGGTGTTTATTCTTATAGATTTATTAGCTATTCCGGTTTCAAGTGTTGCTTCTGAGTCGGCATTTAGTACGGGAAGGAGAGTTTTGAAAGAGTACAGAAGTTCTTTGTCACCTCCGCTTGTCGAAGCACTTATTTGTACACAGGATTGGATTCGTGGGTCAAGCAAGAAAATAAACGAAGAAGAAGAATTTACAAGCTTTGACGACCTTGGAAAAGGTAAGAGTTTATTTATTTTTGTAGTTTTTATTTATTTTTTTCATTTGTGTTATTATATTTATAAGTTTTTCTTCTTTTTTTGTAGAAATTTTTGAGAAATCAGAACCAATTAACATAAATGTTGAGTGAGACTAGCCAACGGGTGCAACTAAACATGAGAGCGACGGAGATTTTAGACATATTCTTATCTATCATTGTTTTGAATTTTGATTATTACGATTTGCTTGAGTTTTAAAGTATTCTTATTTATCTATGGAGGTTTGATCTATTTTTTATTTTATTAACTTCGCACTTAACATGTTGCGGAAACAATATATTTCAACCAACAAGGCAAGTTAAACGAATCACGTATAACTTATTGATTAAAAAGTCAACAAATGGGAGATTTTGTGTTGAAGAGAATTGAATACAACTAATATGCTCGATACTTACTTTAAAAGCCAACAATTGCACAAACACCTTAACATGTTCAAATACAATAGTTGTACTAATCAGTAGGACATAAAAAAGCAAAGAAATCTTCACCTACATGCACACCTAAAAATATTCAAGTAATCTGTTTGTACTAAACAAAGTAGTTGACAATCAAAAGTCAAAACTTTGACTCAAGAAAAAAATGATTCATTTAAATTTACAAATCATGTCCTGATTATGTTCATCAACGCACACCTCTTCACCATCAAAACTCCAAAACCACAGTAACATTTTCCCCCAAAAATTAAACTTGGTTGTTGTAACACCCGGAAATTTACTATTTTGAAGCCGGTGAAGAAAGAAAAGAAATAAAGTCCAAAGTCGAGGGACCAAACTCGCCAACGAAGGAAAAGTCGGGAAATGTGGTGATATGTGTAGGGAGAGGGCAGCCCACTCTCCCCACACTTCACAAAATTCAGCCACCAAAGAAGAGAGAAGAGAGAAAGAAGAGAAAAAGGGAGAAAAGGGTTGATTCGGGTGATTCGGGTGTCCAAATTCGTCGAGTAGCAAGCCAAATCGAAGCTCTTGTCTTTGTGCTCGATTGTGTGAGTTCTAGGACCCCACATTTACTTGTTTTCAACTGATTTTAGGGCTGGAAGATGTCAAAAACCCGTTTTTATGTGTGTGTGTGTTTGACCCATTTGGGTGTGATGTGTATGGTGTGTTTAGAGTATGATTTTGGGCTTGTGTGTGCTTGTATGGTGTTAAGGTATACATTCCTAAGGTCCAGGAGGGTTGATTTAGGCTTAGAATGGGTTTGGATGAGCTTGGAGGCCGAAAATGGCAGATTGGGTTCGGGATGAACTCCATTCTGCATCAGCTAGGGCTAGGCGACCGAATGAAGGCCATACGGCCGAATGAGGGCGATTGAAGTTCATTCGCACGATTGGGACTCAGTCGCACGACTGGGAGTCCAGTCGCATGAGGGATGTGCGACTGAGGGTTCAGTCGCATAGATGCTTAGTCACATGAGTCCATTCGCGTGAGTTTAGTCGCACAGGTGCCCATTCGCAGTAGTTCCATTCGCACATGGTCCATACGCACGATTGGATGTTCATTCGCATAGATGACCATCCGCATGGGTCCAGTCGCATGATGTTCAGTCGCATGGAGGCCATGCGACTGAAGAGTGTTCATACGCCCGAATAGGGCTGTTGCACTCAAATGAATGTGTAGTTTGACTTCTGGCCTTCGGGAAAGGTGCAGATGTAAGTTTGGATGTAAGGAAAACCGTAAGAGCATGTAAGAGTATGGTTAGGGCCTTAGAGTGCATATAGGGCATGATGGTGATGATGTTGCATGTTTATGCATATTATGAATGTATGACGTTGCCCTGTATGATGTTGATGATTATGTTTGATATGTTCCTTGTTATGATGTATGATTACCTTTCTTATGGCTTTACGTATTATGACGAATGTAATGAAGTATTATGTAACGTAAAGTGGAAAGAGATGACACGTCTTGCATGCATCGGATAACGGGTCCTTCTTTGTGATTGACCATTATGTGGAACCTCTACCGCTTACCCTTAGTACTGTGGCATACGTTTAGCTGTTCATTTATTGACTTCGGCCCAGTGGCTATGACCGTCGGTTATTATTAGTACTGTGGCATACGTTTAGCTGTTCATTTATTGACTTCGGCCCAGTAGCTAAGACTGATTGGTTAACCCCAGTACCGTGGCATACGTTTAGCTGTTCATTTATTGACTTCGGCCCGGTAGCTGCGACTAATTGGGGTGTAGCATATGGTACTGGTATGGATGATGTCCGATGCGCAAGTAAGTAAAAAGGAACGAACGAATGAATGAATGAATGAAGAAGATAATAATGATAATATCTATGCGTACGTATGATGTGTGATCACGTTAAAGTAACGAATGGTTTTATATGAAAGTAAAGTATGTTTTATTATTAAAACTAGAACTCACTCAGCAACGCTGACTTTTATTGCATTTTCCAGTTGGCAGGTAAATGATTGCTGATGATGGCACGGCGAAGCTACTCAGCTCTTTTGGGATGGCATCCAATTATATAGCTTTTGTGATGTAATGCAAACATGAATTTGTAACCGGATAATGATGTATTATTTGGCAAAAGTATTTATAATGAAATGTGATGTCATTTTTGAATGTTTTCCGCTGCAATGGTTTCTTAATGTAATGTAAATATTATATTTTATGAGCGATGAATGACCAACTGTAGGCGTCCCGGGAACGGGGCCTTACAAGTTGGTATCAGAGCCAAAGTTTAAGTGAAATGGGTAAATTTTCAAAATAAACCTTAACTTAAACTGAAAATGGGACGAATGGGGAATGGGATGCCAAACTGAGTAGCTGCGTGCCATCAGGTATTTTGTTAAAGTTAACTGGTTTATTTGCGCATGGTATATGTTATGTGTTGTATGTAGATTTGAATACTGATGTAGTCAGGACAGGTAATACTTGGGGTATGAAGAGTAAAGTAAGTGGCTAATCACAACTGGCCACTGTAATTAGGGACTTACTATACTTGACATAAACTGAGTTGTTTCCTTGAATGACCGTGTTGGTGTTTGAATCTTTCAGTGTGTTAGAGAATGGCTGGTGGTAGATCTTCTAGAGCTTCTAGGGGTGGAGGCCGTGATGGCCCTGTTGCTGAACCACGCCCTAAGAGAGGAAGGCCTAGAGCTGAGAAAGAGGTTCCTGCAGAACCTGAGACTCCTCATCCAGAAGCTGGGGATGAGAGTGCGAACTTGAGGGCCTCGGTAAAGGAGGCTGTGGTTGAGGAAGTGCATCAGGTCATGCAGACAATCTTACCGTCTGTGGTGACCGAAGTCATCAAAGCTGTGAAGGAGGGGGAACGAAAGGAGAGGAATCGGGCCTCGGGGGAGCAACCAGAGCCTGAAACTATTTTCTCCGATAATGAGGAGGAAGAGGAAGAGGAGCCTGTGCGAGAGGTAGCACGAGGCTGTAACTACGGGGTGTTCATGAGATGCAAGCCCCCAACTTTTGATGGTAATGGCAATGCTGCCGCTGCTCACCGATGGGTGAGAGAAATGGAGGCTGTTCTCGACATAAGCGAATGCCGAGAAGATCAGAAGGTAAAGTTTGCCACCCACTCCTTTGTGGACTCGGCATTATGCTGGTGGGACAACATTGTCCAAGCTGAGGGTAATCGGGCGATCGGGAGAATGAGGTGGCCCGAACTGAAGAAGATGGTAATTGAGGAGTTCTGTCCTCACAGGGAAATGGATAAGATTGAGAGGGAGTTCCTGCAGCTGGAGGCGGGATCCATGACGCACCAGCAATATACTACCAAGTTCAACGAGATGGCACGTCTGGTGCCGGATCAAGTGACACCTCTGTCCCGAAAGATCAAGAGGTACATTCAGGGTTTACCGGTGGATGTTCGCCGGCATATGATCGCCGCCCGGCCAAGTACGTTTAGGTCGGCGGTGGATTTGGCGGGAAGATTGTATGATGAGAGGACGGTGGTGGTGACTGATGGTGGCAGGAAGAGCGGTGGTGACCGGATCTGGCAGGGGAAGAGGATTGGTCGGGGTGAGGCCTCGACGGGTAACAAAAAGGCACGGGTGGATGACCGCCGCGTGGCCACACCGGGAGCAGGGTCGAGGAGATGTGGAAAGTGTGGAAAGGAGCATGCGGGAGAATGCAGGCTGGGTTTGAACGTGTGCTTCAAGTGTGGGAAGACTGGGCATATGGCGAAGGATTGCCTGACGGGCAAATGTTTTAACTGTGGGGAAATTGGTCATATGAGCAGGGATTGCAAGAAGCCGAGGGCTGAGAGTTCAGGGGCGAAGAGGACGAGAGGTGATGGACCGAGGGCGAGCGCCAGGGCATTCACCATGACACAGGAGGAAGCTAGAACGGACCCTGATGTCGTGTCCGGTACGTTTCTGGTGAACCAAACTTTAGCTTCTGTGTTATTTGATTCGGGTGCTAGTAAGAGTTTTATTTCTGCTGCTTTCTGTGCTAAGCTGCCTGTTAGTAGTAGACGTGTCGATGCGCCCTTTGATGTAGAAACTGCCATAGGTAAGTCTACCAGGATTTCTGAGATGATAGAGAACTGTGATGTGGAGCTCGAGGGCCATAAGTTCCCGGTTAGACCGTTTGTGATGACCTTAGGTGGTTTCGATTTGGTACTTGGGATGGATTGGTTAGCGGAATTCGAGGCGAACATTGTGTGTCGCAAGAAGATGATCCGGTTGTCGGCGCCTGACGGTAGCTCCGTGACGGTATATGGTGATCGGGTTACTATGATTCCGAAGGTGATCTCGATGGCGGTGGCGGGAAAGTGTATGAGGCGTGGATGTAGTGCCTACTTGGCCTACGTAAAGGATGTGGATACGCCAACACCACAACTAGCTGATGTACCGGTTGTGTGTGACTTTCCAGATGTGTTCCCAGAAGACTTATCAGGAGTGCCACCTGACAGAGAGATTGAGTTCCAGATTGATCTGATACCGGGTGCCCAACCTGTTGCCAAGGCACCGTATCGGTTGGCTCCGACCGAGATGAAAGAGTTGATGGAGCAGTTGCAAGAGTTGCTTGATAAGGGGTTCATTAGACCGAGTATCTCGCCTTGGGGTGCTCCGGTCCTGTTTGTAAAGAAGAAGGATGGTAGTATGAGGATGTGCATCGACTACCGCGAGCTGAACAAGTTGACAGTGAAGAACCGATACCCCTTACCGAGGATAGATGATTTGTTTGATCAGCTTCAGGGTGCCAGTTGGTTTTCAAGGATAGATCTTCGATCTGGTTACCATCAGTTGAAGGTGAAGGAGCAGGATATTCCTAAAACGGCTTTCCGTACGCGCTATGGTCACTACGAGTTTCTTGTCATGTCCTTTGGTTTGACCAACGCGCCAGCTGCTTTTATGGATTTGATGAACCGTGTGTGTCGGCCTATGTTGGATAAATCAGTGATTGTGTTTATTGATGATATCCTGATTTATTCGAGGAGCGAGGCAGAGCATGCCGGTCACATTCGAGAGGTTCTAGAGACGCTGAGGAGGGAGAAGTTGTATGCAAAATTCTCCAAGTGCGCGTTCTGGTTGCGCGAAGTTCAGTTCTTGGGTCACGTGGTGAATCCCGATGGGATTATGGTGGACCCGGCAAAAGTGGAGGCGGTTATGCAATGGAAGTCGCCAAAGACGCCATCCGAGATTCGTAGCTTCTTGGGTTTGGCGGGTTACTATAGAAGGTTCATCCAAGACTTCTCCAAGATTGCTTCTCCACTAACCAAGTTGACCCGAAAAGATGTGAAGTTCGTATGGGGTCAAGCTCAAGAGAAGGCGTTTGAAGAATTGAAGGCGAGATTGACTCAAGCTCCTGTTCTGTCATTACCCGATGGAAGTGAAGACTTGGTGGTTTATTCCGATGCTTCTTACTCGGGGTTGGGGTGTGTGTTAATGCAGAGAGGAAAGGTTATAGCCTATGCATCCCGACAGTTGAAGGTTCATGAGGTCAATTATCCTACTCATGACTTGGAGCTAGCAGCTGTGGTCTTTGCGTTAAAGATTTGGAGGCACTATCTGTACGGGACGAAGTGCACCATATTCACTGACCACAAAAGTCTGAAGTACTTCTTTGAGCAGAAGGATTTGAACATGAGGCAGAGGCGGTGGTTGGAACTTATAAAGGATTATGATTGTGAGATCCACTACCATCCGGGCAAGGCCAACGTGGTGGCTGATGCCCTTAGCCGAAAAGAGAGGCCCGAGCCGATTCGGGTGAAAGCGTATCAGCTGATCATGACCTCCGATGTGATGAAGCAGGTTAAAGAGTTTCAAGATGAAGCATTGAAAGAAGATCATCTTAACTCTGAAAGAATGAGAGGTCTGGTTGGAGAATTGGGTGAAAACACGCTCGGTGTTAGAACTCGATTTGATCGTGTGTGGATTCCTCGTTTTGGAGATCTACGGGGGAAGATAATGGATGAAGCTCACAAGACTCGGTACTCCATTCATCCCGGTGCCACGAAGATGTACCATGATATGAAGAAAGATTATTGGTGGCCGGGTATGAAGCGCGATGTGGTGGAGTACGTGAGTAAGTGCCTTACTTGCTTACAGGTGAAGGCCGAGCATCAAAAGCCGTATGGGAAGATACAACCTTTGGATATACCGGAATGGAAGTGGGAACACATCACTATGGATTTCATTACAAAGCTACCGCGTACCCCGAAAGGGTACGATGCCATATGGGTGATAGTTGATCGTTTGACGAAGAGTGCTCACTTCCTACCGATCCGCGAGACATATTCATCAGAGAGGTTGGCTGATCTGTTCATCAGGGAGATTGTAACTCGTCATGGTGTGCCGGTGTCTATTGTGTCGGATCGTGACACTCGGTTTACATCTAAATTCTGGAAGAAGTTCCACGATGCTATGGGGACGAGGTTACATATCAGCACGGCTTATCATCCCCAGACTGATGGTCAGTCGGAAAGGACCATTCAGACGCTGGAGGACATGCTTCGGGCATGTGTGATTGATTTTGGTGGAAGTTGGGATGACCACCTACCGTTAGCCGAATTCTCATATAACAACAGTTATCACGCCAGCATTGGCATGCCTCCATATGAGATGCTATACGGTAGGAGATGCAGAACGCCCGTTTGTTGGGGCGACATTGGTCAGAAGGAATTGGGGAGCGTCGAGGTAATCGAGGCTACGACTGAGAAGCTTGAGAAGATCAAAGCCTTCATGAAGGCAGCCAAAGACAGACAGAAGTCGTATGCTGATAAACGACGCAGACCGATTGAGTTCCAGGTGGGTGACCGGGTTATGTTGAAGGTCTCACCTTGGAAGGGTATCATTCGCTTCCGAAAGCGGGGCAAGTTAAGCCCAAGGTATATAGGCCCTTTCCGAATCATTGCCCGAGTAGGAGAGGTGGCCTATAGACTGGAGTTGCCAGATGAGTTAAGTGGAATTCACCCGACATTCCATGTATCTCATCTAAGGAAGTGCTTAGCAGATGAAGATATGATTGTCCCATTGGAAGATATCGAAGTAGATGAACGGCTCAATTACGTGGAGCAACCAGTGGCAATCATCGACCGAAAGGAGAAAAGGCTAAGGAATAAAGTGGTTCCTCTTGTGCGTGTACAGTGGAAGCACAGGAAGGGATCCGAATCGACGTGGGAGACTGAGGAAGAAATGAGGCAACATTATCCACGTTTGTTCGAAGAATAACAGGTTTCGGGGACGAAACCTATTTAAGGGGGGTGGACTTGTAACACCCGGAAATTTACTATTTTGAAGCCGGTGAAGAAAGAAAAGAAATAAAGTCCAAAGTCGAGGGACCAAACTCGCCAACGAAGGAAAAGTCGGGAAATGTGGTGATATGTGTAGGGAGAGGGCAGCCCACTCTCCCCACACTTCACAAAATTCAGCCACCAAAGAAGAGAGAAGAGAGAAAGAAGAGAAAAAGGGAGAAAAGGGTTGATTCGGGTGATTCGGGTGTCCAAATTCGTCGAGTAGCAAGCCAAATCGAAGCTCTTGTCTTTGTGCTCGATTGTGTGAGTTCTAGGACCCCACATTTACTTGTTTTCAACTGATTTTGGGGCTGGAAGATGTCAAAAACCCGTTTTTATGTGTGTGTGTGTTTGACCCATTTGGGTGTGATGTGTATGGTGTGTTTAGAGTATGATTTTGGGCTTGTGTGTGCTTGTATGGTGTTAAGGTATACATTCCTAAGGTCCAGGAGGGTTGATTTAGGCTTAGAATGGGTTTGGATGAGCTTGGAGGCCGAAAATGGCAGATTGGGTTCGGGATGAACTCCATTCTGCATCAGCTAGGGCTAGGCGACCGAATGAAGGCCATACGGCCGAATGAGGGCGATTGAAGTTCATTCGCACGATTGGGACTCAGTCGCACGACTGGGAGTCCAGTCGCATGAGGGATGTGCGACTGAGGGTTCAGTCGCATAGATGCTTAGTCACATGAGTCCATTCGCGTGAGTTTAGTCGCACAGGTGCCCATTCGCAGTAGTTCCATTCGCACATGGTCCATACGCACGATTGGATGTTCATTCGCATAGATGACCATCCGCATGGGTCCAGTCGCATGATGTTTAGTCGCATGGAGGCCATGCGACTGAAGAGTGTTCATACGCCCGAATAGGGCTGTTGCACTCAAATGAATGTGTAGTTTGACTTCTGGCCTTCGGGAAAGGTGCAGATGTAAGTTTGGATGTAAGGAAAACCGTAAGAGCATGTAAGAGTATGGTTAGGGCCTTAGAGTGCATATAGGGCATGATGGTGATGATGTTGCATGTTTATGCATATTATGAATGTATGACGTTGCCCTGTATGATGTTGATGATTATGTTTGATATGTTCCTTGTTATGATGTATGATTACCTTTCTTATGGCTTTACGTATTATGACGAATGTAATGAAGTATTATGTAACGTAAAGTGGAAAGAGATGACACGTCTTGCATGCATCGGATAACGGGTCCTTCTTTGTGATTGACCATTATGTGGAACCTCTACCGCTTACCCTTAGTACTGTGGCATACGTTTAGCTGTTCATTTATTGACTTCGGCCCAGTGGCTATGACCGTCGGTTATTATTAGTACTGTGGCATACGTTTAGCTGTTCATTTATTGACTTCGGCCCAGTAGCTAAGACTGATTGGTTAACCCCAGTACCGTGGCATACGTTTAGCTGTTCATTTATTGACTTCGGCCCGGTAGCTGCGACTAATTGGGGTGTAGCATATGGTACTGGTATGGATGATGTCCGATGCGCAAGTAAGTAAAAAGGAACGAACGAATGAATGAATGAATGAAGAAGATAATAATGATAATATCTATGCGTACGTATGATGTGTGATCACGTTAAAGTAACGAATGGTTTTATATGAAAGTAAAGTATGTTTTATTATTAAAACTAGAACTCACTCAGCAACGCTGACTTTTATTGCATTTTCCAGTTGGCAGGTAAATGATTGCTGAGGATGGCACGGCGAAGCTACTCAGCTCTTTTGGGATGGCATCCAATTATATAGCTTTTGTGATGTAATGCAAACATGAATTTGTAACCGGATAATGATGTATTATTTGGCAAAAGTATTTATAATGAAATGTGATGTCATTTTTGAATGTTTCCGCTGCAATGGTTTCTTAATGTAATGTAAATATTATATTTTATGAGCGATGAATGACCAACTGTAGGCGTCCCGGGAACGGGGCCTTACAGTTGTTGTCATCTACCCAGGTTATCCACATACAAATCTAAATATTAAGAAATTGAAGAAAAAAAATGAAAATTAGTAGCATAATCGAACAAAAACTGTACCAATCAGACATAAATGAAACTAACCTCATGAATGCAATGAAATACCTTGTGAAATCAACGATTATGAAGAAAATCAAGCATTCTAGCATCAAGGTTACAAAATTACAAGATAGTGTGTAAAGATTCAATGTCGGTTCCGGTACCTTCCCGATTTCCTTGTTACCGAAACCGAAAAAACCCAAATCCCGATTATATGTGTTAGGTACGGTAATCGGTATTACTTTACGATGAAGATCGGGTTCGGGTGCGGTATACCCGATTTTGGTCGGTATACCGAATTTGCTCACCCCTATCAACAAGTAGCTCATGCTGGATTTATAGCACTCAAGAGTATTCACAAGAGGTTTCTTATATGTTTATTAGTGTGTTTCTTATATTATATGAAATGGTTATAAGTGATTGTGAATGGAGGAGATGGAAAGTATTATTGTTTATCTGTATATTTGATAAACATTGTTCATCTTTTAAATTTTTAATACTTTTTGAAAGTGGTTGTGAGTGTAGGAGAAAAAAATAAGTAAGAGTTAATTACACGATTGGTCCCTATGGTATGCTAATATTGTAGTATTGGCTTCAACTTTTGAGAAATTACATTATTTGTCCCAATTGTTTGCAAAACCATCACACTATTGGTATTTGACACTAATTTCTGTTAAGTTTTTATGTTAAGTGATTGTGAAAAGACCATTTTGCCCCCGAACAAAAAGATAAAATTATAATATATAATTAATTAATAATATATATATATATATATATATATATATATATATATATATATTCATATCCCCATCACAAGATCATCATCATCAGCATATCTCCACCCACCACCATCTCTCATTGTTCTTCGCCACCGACACCACACCACTGTTCTTTGCCGTCGACACACACCACCGTTCTTCACCGCCAATGCCACTACCATTCTTCATTAATTAGCACAAACCTGTAGATCTAGATCTACAAACCATCGTTAGCACCACCGTTCTTCACCACCGCAACCACCGGCACACACCTCCCTTACCACCCCCGGTGCTACCTCTTTCACCATCACCACCATTCTTCATCGTCACTACCATTTTCATATATTTCTCTCTCTTGGTGTTATGCAAATCTAGTGCGATGGTGGTCACAAGTGGTTCAGTTGTTAGTTAGGTGGTAGGGTGATGGTGTTGGTTATGTAGGTATGGGTGATGCCAATGGTTGTTGGTCATGGGTGAATGGTGATGATAGGCCAGGCAGTCGATGGTGGCTATGGTGGTTGGTGATGGTGAAAGGTGATGATAGGTCAATTGGTGGTACTAACAACTTGTGATGGTGGCCGAAGACACACGCTGACTAGGGGTATGGTGATGATGGTGGGCGGTGTATGGTGATGATGTGTTAGATGATAATGATGATGATGATGATGATGATTATGATGATAATAATGGATTAATAACGATAATAATGATAATAATTAATAGAATAAGTTACATGGATTGTCCTTGAGGTTTGTTTAAATTTCATTTTTCATCATTGGGATTGAAAAATTACATGTTTAGTCCTACGGTTTGATAAAATGTAACACATTTCGTCCCTCAGTTAAACATCCGTTAATTTATTTTGTTAAGTAGCTATAAATTGATTATTTTACCTTTCTTCTTCCTCACTTTCTTCTCATATCACCCGCACAATCCCATCTCAACCACTACCATATCACCACCAATCAATCACCACCCTTGTCACGACCACCACACCCCCTCACCACCACTCTTCGCTTTCGCCACCACACACCCCCATCTCTACCACCACACCACACACCCCATCTCCACAATCACCAGTCCGACGTTGTCACGAGCTTCATGTTCAGTGACACTGGAGAAGCAGCAGTCTAAGAGGTAGTGGAAGGTGTGGGAGAGTCCTAATTTTAAATGGTGAGGGATTTTCGAAGGAGGATTCAAGGAAGAAGTCTTGCTTGCTGGATCACCAGTAAGTTTTTGGTTGTGGGGTGATCCATGGTGGTGGTGGGGTTGAGAGGTGTGTGGAGGGTTATACATAGGTTGTCAAAGATGTAAGTGGAATAGGAATTTGGTGGTGGAGATGGGGTGCGTGGTGTGTTGGTGGAGATGGGGGGTGTGTGGTGGTGGTGGTGGTGGAAAGGAGTGGTAGTGGTGGTGGCGTAGATGGGGGTGTGTAGTGGTCGTGATAAGGGTGGTGGTGGTGGTTGAGATAAGGTTGTGTGGGTGATTTAAGAAGAAAGTGGGGAAGAAGAAGGATAAAATATTCAATTTACAGCTACTTAACAGAAATAATTAACGGCCGTTTGACCTAGGGTCAAAACATGTTACATTTTTTCAAACCTTAGCATTAAACATGTAATTTTTCAATTTTAGGGATGATATATAGGTGAAATTTGAAACCTCAGGGATGATCCATGTAATTTACTCTAATTAATATTAACAGGGGTAGAATGGTCATTTAAAAAAATTAACTCCTAAAACTTACGATCATCCACTCTAGGGACCAACCATGTTACGATTTAAGAAAACAGTTGAAACCAATGATGTAATTTCTCAAAAGTTATGATCAAATTGCAATATAGGCATACCACAAAGACCAATCATGTATGATAAATGTATAAAATAATATTATTTGATTAAAAATGAGATAAAAACTAATAGTTTTTAATGTGATTATAATGTTATGATAAAGCTGATGTGAATGCTCTCATATCTCAATCCCCATCCTCATCCATACCCCCATATTTAACCAAAATCATTAAAGTACTCATTTCATTCCATCCCCGATCCCTATATTCCATCCCCATGATTTTAGAGGAAACAATCCTACCATTAAGCGCATTCGTATATCATTTCTCATTTTCATCTTTATAATTACACAAAACTTACAATCTTTTCTCTCTTATTTTCAATTATTTTTCACATATTTTTCATTATCTTTTCTTTCATTTCTACTCACAACTACTTTCAAAAATATAAAAAAAAGTATAGAGGTTGAACAATATTATCTTTAAATATACAAATAAGCAATAATATTTTCTCTGTTCTACATTGACAATCACTCACAACCATCTCCTATAACATAGGACACACCCTCACATAAAATGAGAAACGAGATGTGAATGTTCTAAATATAGAGGTTCATTATTCAACACTTATATCATTTAAAAAAATTTCATTATTGGATGTGAGTAGAAGAGAGAAATGATATTAAAAGAATAATAAATAAGTATTATTTAATTGAAATAGAAAAAATACGAGGAACGAGTTGTAAAAGGTTTTTTAAATAATAAATAAATTAAAACAAAAAATATATTTTAAAATAGATTGTAAGGATGAAAATGATAAATGAGATATAAATACTAATATACTATTGTTTTGCATGCACACAGTTTGAAGCTCTATTTACATTCATGCATGTTTTTTTTTTCTACAGTTATATATTTTATTTAGGCAATTTGTTAAGCAAATACAGATATCCAATTGGTTATTAGTATGGTGGATGTGATTTCGATACCTTCTATATCCTATTTTTTTTATCCAACCTACTCACTAAATTACAAGTTTTTATTTTATTTTTTTAACACACAACGTCACAACCTACTCACGTACACACACAAGGTTTTTCTTTAACAAAATTGTTGTAATGTTTCTTTTATTTAATTATATAATTATATTACACATATTTTAATCTTATCTTGTTTTAATATACAGTTATATTTTTGTTTAATATACAGCTATATTGTGATCTTATCTTGTGACT
The DNA here is from genome assembly GCA_025215565.1 of Flaveria ramosissima. NCBI lineage: Eukaryota > Viridiplantae > Streptophyta > Magnoliopsida > Asterales > Asteraceae > Flaveria > Flaveria ramosissima. The sequence continues at coordinate 17,695,785 of CM046037.1, forward strand.
TATATTATACAGTTTTTTCGTACACTTAATATTCTTGCGATGTATATTTTTAATCGATGTTTCGGTACATATTTTATCTAAAATAGGTCATTTATGACATATTTTCATACATTTTTACTTTTCTCAACACGTTTTTCTACATATACATAACCTTTTATTGATTTCTAGATATATTATCTTTTAGTTAAAATTAAACCGCTCTATAGCTTGATGTAAATTTCTCATACGAGCCAACTATTATATATTTTTACTCTTTTTTATCAAATTTGTTTTCATTTTAAGCTCATTTTTACAACGACGTAACGTTTTGTTTTTTTATTTTCGAATACACCGTTGCGACGTTCTCGTTTTTATCTACAATTTAATATCTACAACTGAGCCACCACAACTTTATACATTTATCTTTACGTGCTTAACCACGCAATCGCCACCACCACAATGCGGGGTGTCATCGCCTAGTTAATTAAACATGTACACATAAAATTATAGAATGATGTTAGGATAAAAAGATGGAAAAATCTAGTAAAGAAAGTAAGGAATCTGGAAATCGATTTTTACAATGAAGAATGGATATAGTGCTACGTCACAAGTAAGTTCCTTAAAAGGGTGGATGAGTAGAATAAGAATATCCAGTTAATTTTAACTTCTTATGAATTTCTCTTTATTAGGATCGTGTTCCTCTAACTCATATCAATAGACTGATAACAGCAAGATAATTAAACACATACAATTGTAGTTTAACAGTAATCAACGTAATTGAATCAAATACGTATATGATTGATGAACAAGTTTGATTAGAGAATTAAAACCGAAGAACACTTAAATTCCCCTTGGAAGCAAGCTCTCAACTAAATGACGATTTCACACACTTATTCATTTTGTATTACAATTGTTGACGTGTACAAATGTATAAATCGTCATAACTGCCATTGGATTAATATTTGATCAAAGGGTCCGCTATTTTGCTTCCCAACAAATTGATCTCATCAGGAGATGTGATCAGCTGATATTTATGAGAGGTTATCTTCAAAGGATCTTGTTAGTGGTTCTTCATGTATTCTGCATATGAACAATCCACTTTCTAGAGTATCTGATTTGAGGATCTCAACATAAGATCTTTGTTCCTTTTTAAATTCATTGATATATGGATTAGATTAGATGATCTTCAAACATTTTCTTTTATTCTTTAAACGTTCATAAATTTTTTTACATTGTTAACATCATTTTAAAGTATACTAGAAAATCAAATATTCTTTTATCTTTAATGTAAGTATGCTATTGTTATTTACCTATATATTAAATTTGCAATGTGAAGGAATAGTTGTGTTTGTGATGTTTTTGTTTTTTACCACAACAGTTTGAGTGGTTTGCACATTACACCCTCTCTTACCAGTCTCTTTATAGAGAAACCAGGTGGAAGGTTTCTTCATTCACTCGGTTCATTCTAGAGAGAGAAAAAGTAACTCCCACGTCAGCCACCTAATCCGCCCCGCCATCGGTGATGGCACATCCATCGCCACCGTATATACATGATGCAACTGTTGGTATACCGGCGGGCGGCTGGCGGTGACGCCGACGCCGTCGCCACTGTGCTTGCATGGTGGTGGTTCGGGTTTGTTCGCCCAGATCGATTGTGGTCGGTTGCGTGGCGGCGGCTAGAATTGAACCGGTTTTCCGGTTGCTGTTCTTCATGGCTTAGGTCATCGTTGCGGTGACGGATTAATGGTTGCATCTCTGTGTCGCCGATCATCACGGGTGTCTTGGCGGTGGACTGTATTACCGCTCTTACTCCCCTTTATGGTTGAGGTGGAGCAGGCAGCAGTTCTCGACTATGGTCATCCATAATCGTTGTGGTATGACAACCTCTGTTGCTCCTTCTACTTTTCTCCAGGAGACCCTTTTAGGGTTTTGGACCGGTGGTGTAAAAATTCTTCGATTATGATGAGGTGGCCTCACCTTTGAACATGTTCCACATGTTTTGGCTGGCTTCTACTGGTTTGTTCAATGATGATGAGGAATGCCTCTCCTGAGAACCGATAAGATGTGGTTAATTTGTTGTTCGAGGCTTTCTTTTGAAATTTTCAGATTTAAGAAGTACTCATATAGTCTATTTTGTTGCTATTTCTGTTAATTTGGGTTGTCGTTTGAATGTTTCGAGTATTGTTTTTGTTCAATGATGATGAGGATGCCCTTATCTGAGAACCCATTACTTTTTCTTTGATTTTTATTTGGTGGGTGTTTAGTTTGAGTGTGTTCTAACTATTACAACAATGATGTAATTGGGTTTCTTCTGGAGTCTTAAACGCACGCAATGACAATGTAATATGGTTTATTCCCGAGCCTTAAACGTTGAGCGGATACATTTGCATTTAACGGAATTTATTCCCGCCGTGAAGCGCGGGGAGAATAAACCTAGTATATATTTATAAACTATGTTCAATTTACGTTTTCTTGAACCAAGTGTTTTAAAACATAATAATTTAGATCGAGCTGCTCATTACACATGTCGTTTTAGCTTTTAGTCATTTCAATTTACTATCTGGGCATCAGTTTTCAACATATTGTTTTAAATTGGTTATGGTACTTTACACATGCTGTTGTAGATTTGGACACCCAACTTCTATTTTTGAACGCGTTTTTTATCCTTTTCTATTTAAATATGTGTCTAGTCCTTATGCCCATTTATTTATTATTTTAATGAAAAAAAACATGGTCTTTTTATTCGATCATTCTCCTAGAATTCTACATCTACCTATACTTATTACTACTTAACCATAATAATATATGTTTTTTAAGTTACTATGTTTTGTTATTTTTTTTGTTTTAAATACAACAGTAAACTTAAACATCATCTTAGATCATATAGAAAGTTATAAAAAGTTCAAGCTGTATTATATTTATGAGTAAATTATCATTTGCAATCTTGCTAACTTGTGGTGGTGGTGATAAGGGCTGTGGTGAGGCCGGGTATTCAAGTCGGTTTGAAATTGGTTTAGTGGTGATGGGGGGTTGGTGGCGGTGATGGGCAACGATGGTGGTGGAGAGGGAGAAGGAGAGCGAAAGAGAGAGAGAAGTATATATTAAAAAGATAGTATGAGAGTATTGATGGTGAATAAGAAGATGATAATAGATGGGTCTCACAAGTTTTTTGGATTTATTTAATGTGAATAGTTTCGTTAGTTGACATGATCAAATAATAAGATTGGTTAATTTTGGGTTTGGATTTTCTATTTGTCGTCCACGCAACAATCAAACAGAAAATCAAATACATCTATATACAAGAAACAATCAAGTTCAACCATTATGCATGCAATTGGAACAACCTAATTAATTAACAACTTCTGATTTATGATTAACTAAATTACAACTTTCCGATAAATTAATAAAATTAATTTTGCAAAGAACAAGTAAAGCCAACAAACAAAATGATAAAACTAATTATCAAACAATTCAGCAAAATGTTTAATACAATGGTGCAAACAAACTTGCCAACTCCATAACCCAATTATGTTTATAGTAAAATTGTATGCCGATGTAGACGAATGGCTCTAATGTTCACCGAAAGAACAAATTTTAAAGCCCTATGTACAATTTGTGGAGCCGTACACCTTGTTTTATGTTAGATTTTGGGAATAAATGAAGATGAAACAAGAAAAGTATTGTATAAATCACTTAGATGGCTTAGGAGTAGGTGGACCAGATATCTTTAAAGGAGACTCGGGTTCGATCATCTTAAGATGCATCTAGTGTCCAGTCCACATTCATGACCAGGAATTCCAGGTTAAGTTCTGGGCTTTATGCGATTGTTGGGTACAAATAACAGTTTTAACCCCACCAATTAACTTCGTTTGTTGTAAATTTTGAGAATACAAGTCTTTAGCAACGATTTAAACCAAAGAAATAGCAGTAATTGATCTTTTACTCACGGTAACACTACTGGAACAACATCAGCATGTAATGAACAAAGATGATTACAGAAAACAAATCAATTGGCAATGGATAAAACCATTTTAGAAATCTTGACAAAAATTAGGGTTTCAAGCAAAAAAGGCAATGAGAAATATGATCCATGTGTGTTTGCTTTTAGAAAACTTGTATAAGAGTATATATAACTCTTCTGCAGTGCACATATAGATCTCTAGCTTTAAGGATTATGTCTGCATAGCCCAACTCCCTTTAAGCCCAATCACTTGAATCCTTAGCAGCCATGAGTTAAGCCCAGTAACAATTGTTTACATTTTACAACAGCCAACCTACAATAACTCTAATCATACAATAATCCCAACTCCCTCAAGTATGAAATAAAAGATTTACTATTTGACTTGAAACAATATCTTTAACAGCTTGGCTTTAGAAACATGAGTCGGTTGCCTCTTAAGATGTTGCAGGGAGAGAGTGCTTTAGAAACATGAGTCATTTTTAAAATGAGTGTGTTTTTTTTTTTAATTTTTAACTTAAAAACATCTTACTTTCGACAATCGAACCCACTAAGATTATGTTCATGAGTATTAAAAATTTTCGACAAACTATTTCAGATCATCACAATATTTGCAAGGAGGGGAGGGAGAGGGGGTGTATGTAACTTTTTATAACAAATAATGTAGTTTGTTAAGTATATATCAACTAAGACATAGCAATCATATGTAAAAGTAATAGTTATTGAGGTATTCATGGGACTGAGTCTGAAAATGGCTAGACTACAGTACAATATTTGCATCAAATCAACCTACCAATAAAATGTATTAGATCATTAATCTTCACCTTTCAACCAATGTCGAATAACATGTGAAATAAACCCTAAAGTAAAACCTGTGGCTCCAACAATAACAAGGATTTTAACCAACAGACTGGAGTCGTATGCTTTATGAACAATTGCTTCCCATGCCCATAACCATAAAACTGCAAAAACAGACCCCACGATTGCACCCACAACGACTTGGATAGTAGTGTGATAACGTTGTGACACTCGTAGCCATGACTGCATAGACAATAAATTCAGAATCTTAATCATTTGATGTTCAAACATTCTCAATTAGATACAAAATGCGTATTTCTGCTATATAAAAAGGAATCATTGTTGTATAAAGTTACTAAAGTGTCTCTTAACTTTAATCATTTGATGTCAAAACATTCTCATAGTTGTATATAAACGAATCATACGTGTTTTAGCATTTTTCTCCTTTTTTAAAAAGAAAAAATAGCAAACGACCCATCTAAACACCACCATAGTGACAAGTCTAATCCAAGTAATCATTTTAACAATGAACATCTAAACACCACCCTTAATCCAACAGAAAGGGTTTTATCTAATTTGATCATGATTTTCAAGATCTATACAAATAAAAAAACTTACCAAATCCAGTCAATATAAGATTCATATATAACTTTGTTACTGTATGCAAGTAAAAAATCCTATAACTCAGTCTTAATAATTTATTTAATTGGCCTACTTGGCTAGACTTGCCTAGATACTTATTCAGGTGGAAAACGCTTGGGCCTGCGGGTTGACATATAAGTCAAAATTGGTTAAGAGACAAACCACTAAGTTGCAAGTATTTGACAATTTCAACCATTTTGGCATTCCTCCATTATAGCAAATATTTTCTATTCTGCACGGCAGACCAGTTATCGATAAACTAAGGGCCCAAATTGACCCATTTGCATATAGTTAGGTTGAAATGCTACATCTATTTAGAATGATGAAAAACTAACAAGAAAAGTGAATGTGTACATACAAAATAAGAGCCAATCGCTACAGCAAACGTGCCAAGGATAGCTGTAACTGCACTGAATCCTAGCCATTCGACCACTGTCATAACAAGCATAACAAAGAGATTATGTAACACACTGAAATTTAGAGTGGCAGTTTGAAAATGAACGAGTTGAAAAGAATATTACCTGAAAGAATAACAAATGCAATGGTGTAAAAGATTGATTGAGCATGAGACGATGGCATCCCATGGCCTGAACTTACTCTAGATGCAGGTCGTTCTTGTTTTAAAATCCTCTTTAAAGTGACTGATAGCATCATATTTAACACAGACCCCATTGCAGCCCAAAATGCAAGAGCATCATGCCTCAACAGAAGCAATACACCAAAAGTTGCAGCAACAATCCATTTACTCTGCAATCAGTTCAATGCATTTCACCAAACCATAAGAATATGCTATCTAAAACTATGAAGAACAATACTACTACTAATTTGGTCCAACAAAAACACAATATGTAAACAAGATGTCAAATGTACCACCAAAATCACATGGATATAATTGCTATTTAACTGCTTGTGTTGACTCAATCAGTAGAAATTCTGGTATAAAATTGCATATGTGCACAAACCCACCTCCAAATTTCCCAAAGATCAAAGTCCACAACAATTCTGAAGTTCGAACAACATATTCAATTTGACACCCAAAAGTCAAAAGATTGAAAAGACAATCCAACAACTTCTAAAGATTAGATTAGCTCATGAACAAGAAAGAAACGATACGCACCACAAGATTAACAACAGTATGTAGCCCACCAGCTGTTTGATGAAATGACATACCACCATTCTCAATCAAAGCTTCTTGTTCCAAAGCAGAATTAATAAGTTCATCACTCCCATCAACGATTCCAGTCTTAATCGACTCTGCTGCCATAGTTTTATGAAGTCTAACAGAATTACGATTAACAATTTTGGATCTTTTCAAGTTTAAGGGAAGAAAAGATGGACTACAAAAGGGGGATTGCCGATGAATATTAAGTTTATGAAATTGGTTCGAAATTGGTGGTGATGGGGCTATGAAGATCGCCATAGCCGATGGAGACATAGTGGAATTACAAGAGATGAACAAGAAGCGAAGGAGATCGGCATAGATTATGGATAATTTGAGCGATTGAGTGAGAGGTTATCAATTGAACATGTAGATGTTGACTTGAATAAGAATATAATATACGAAAATGAGCATATGATAATCAAGTTTTAACGAGTTCTTGTTGGTCTTAACAATCTAATTAGGGTTTGCAGTTGAAACGATGATTTTGTTTAGAAGATTGGGGAAATAAAACTTGGATTGATTGAATGAATTTTGATCAAACAAGTCAAACGCTTGAAATCACGTTCGTTGATAGTTAGAATTGCCGGATGTAACAATTTTGTTATTAAAAATATTGTTTGCCTTAATAGTCACTAAAATTTATACCATTTTACTTTGTTTAAATCATTCCAACCAAAAATGAAAACACAAATTCTCTTTTTAGGAGACGACTGGGCTCGCCGAACTACCTCGGCAAGAGAGTCGATAAGATCAACAAGTGGGTTCCTGATAAGATATATCATCCTTTCGATTTCAAAGGTTGAATTGTGGTCTCCAATTGCTACCTCTTTCTCGAACTTCTCACGGACAAAAAATAGTTAATTTTGTTTAGAAATAGCACCCTTTAAATATCAAGGGTCGAATTTTGGTCACCAGTTGCTAGTTGTTGTATCATCCTCGAACGTCTCACTGATAGAAACAATTAAATTTGTTTTATCTTTTGTTTAAGAAAATAAAGGAGTGTTCCGTCTAAAGCAAAGAAAATAAGAAAACTGGTGGTTTAGCATTGATGTAATGTGTGGAAAAAATAACAAGAGTGGTAACGACTCCCTCCTCAAGAATACAAATCCTTACTCATTTGTGAGCTTCATTTCACTTGTTAAACTTTGAGATACATGTCGTATGCAGTGTTTGTTTTTGGTTGTAATGTATGGTCTTTATACAAAGAATATTGGTTGTAGACTTATTTGATTCACATAATTTGTTGTTATTGAAATTTAATTTTAAGTAATAATGTTTTTGGTTATAGGTTGATTGAAACTAAAATTGAATGACTTCTTTTTAACTCGCTTTAACTCATAATCGTCACCACCACCAATGTTATCACTGTTTATATCACCCTCTCACCACCATCACATTTCAATCGTTTTAATAAATTAACAAACCTAACATATTCATTAAATATTCTAGTTTCTTTAAATTTATACTAGTTTGATAAATTTGTATTTCTAATCTTGAATACTCAATTCACATTTTAATTTAATTTTATTTATTTTAGTTCTTTAAACAAAGTTGTGAATCAAAAAACCCGCTAGTTTATTTCATTTCTCTAGTGTTATTGTTAGGAGAAGGAAAAAACCGAATAGATGGGTAGGAATTAGGTGTTTAGGTCAAAACTCATTAAATTAGTAGTTTATGACTTTGGTACTCTATGTAGCCGATATGTAACCAGCTCCCTTAGTGGAGTTGGTAAAGCGATGAAGTTTTGAACCTCACTTCATGAGTTCAAATCCGAGCTAACTCGGGTTTTACTCCCGGAGTACGTTACGCTAGTGGGTTTCGGCTCGTGTAGCGGCGCAACTATTGTCAAGTGGCAGTAGGCTCCATAGGTTTTCCAAGAAACGCCAAGCCCCTCCAATTAATAAACCCGCGGGCCCGGTTCAGACAACGTAATGGTCAGGCATTGAGGGGTGATGGGTCTTTAACTTGTCGGAGATGCGATCGCCACTCAAAAATGAAAGTCGTCGTTTAATAAAAAATGTAGCCAATATGTAAACAATTTGTAACAGATTTAGTCTTGTAGACTAGCTAACGTTAAATTTTTATGTTAAACTATTCGTCTTTCTAATCTTATAAGACTGTTTATGTAATTTTAAATCTAAAAGAAGTTTTATGCAACCTTTTCATCTTCTACTTTAAATATTTATTTTTAAAAGTATTTAACCTATTAAAGAAAATTTAATAATAAAGATTTGTATTCACATGATGTCATTATCATTTTATTTTGTTTAGTGTTTAATATACTACAAAACAATCGTATCTTACAACATGGGACACGTTTGATATTGAGTTTAGCAAGCAAAAACTCTTTAAGAATTGTTTTTTCTTTTATATATTTTAATAATTTACATATTTATCAAATAGATTTATATCAACAGCATATCATTTTTATTTAATACAAATAAATCTTGAAAGGTTTAACATCCCTATCAAATCATATTTCTTTCAAGAAAAATACTACTTATGGCCTTAATGTCTTCTATACCCATTTCTTCATCTATCAAATTTTCATAATTCTCAAACAATTATTAGGATTCCTTCTTCAAAGTGTCACGAAATCACCGACTTTTATATTGCATGAATGGTCTTCCCAATCGGGGTCCATGACTTGTAAGGACCCAAGTGGTGTTCAACTTCAAACATTTCGAACCCCTGCATTTCAAATGGCCTTTGTTTATTTCATCCTCTAGTCCACTCCTCGATGTTGCATAAAATGGGCATTGTATTGGTCCATCTTCTCTTGCTCTACTTCTCCCCACATTAACAATTATTATATACCAAATTAAGATATTTAATAAAGTATACCAGGTGCTTTATTTAGCTCTCAAGTTGCATAGGGTCTACAGAGGGGCAAGATCGCTTCACGATCACCTTAGCCAAACTGTTTGTTTCTATTGGATCGTTTCGTGACAAGAACAAAGTCATTCTCATTTCCTTTTTACATGTCCAATCAACAAAATCATGACGAGATGATAACAACTGACAACTTCAGATTGTATAAGTAGACTTCAGTAAACGTGACAACAACTAAGAATAACTTATGAGCTTACCACCGTCATCATCGTTGTATAAACATCATTTGCAAGAACTATCGCTATCATTATTGAGCTTACCACCATCATCATCGTTGTTATCAGCGCCATGACCACTGTAGCTCGACTAAATTACATTTTTATCAATTAAACAATAAATGAATCTAGAACTGACCGGTAAAATAAATTAACATATAACGCTTTATAGAACATTTTCTTATGGTATATTACGTCACGTCGTACGATTGGCACACATATCGAGGAATGTTATATAATGTCGTATGATTGGCACACATATCATGAAATATTACATCGTATCATATAGATTTATAAATATAAAATTACACACTGATCAAGGAATATTATATCGTGTCATAAAAAATTAAATAAAATTTATATTTGAATAATTAAATATAACTTGAATAACACAACAAAGAGGAATGGAGACGAGTCATAAAGGCCTTTATGGTCCATAAGTCTTTTGGCCTTAAATATTTTCACGACCCGTGACTACAATGAATGGCTAATGGGACATGATGCAAAATTTGTCGACGCATACGACCAGCAAAGATCCTTATGAGTTGTATTCTGGGTATCTAGATATCCATCTATGTATATCTATAACATGCCCAATTTAAATCATTATTTAAACATAATTAATAAAGAATTTAGATTATCAGAATAATTTAACTCATGTATCCATTTGTTATCCCCATTCAATCATTATAAATAAAATTGCAAGCTTTTACTATCACACACTTGACATTAACACACCTCATCTCCATATAAATCTCGTCAAACATACCCTCAGGGTTTCATCAATGATCGACAACAATGGAAAAAGAAGTTGATGGGCAGAGTACCACAATGGAAAAGACTACGATAATCCACCTCGGTATCGTTGATTGATGCTGAAAAGCTGACTAAATTGTTAATGTTCTACAGAGCACTCACCAGAGGACATTGTGATGGAAATCAGAGGTCAAAAGGCGGGTGTGTGATATGATTTTTAAGCGATTGTTCTTGTTTGGTCAGGTATGATACAACTCTATTTATGTTCCTTTCTAGCGATGGGTAAAGACAAACAAGTCATGACATTGAAGGACGGACTGAGAAGGTCGTGCTCAGAAGGAGTGGTAGTTCATAATGGATAAGTATGATGATTTTGTATGCAATTGAAGCAACGTATTCAAAGTGACCACGATAGGGAGTAAACCCTAGAAAGAAAATGTGATAAGTGTTAGTCCAATAAGATAAGAACCATTCAATCATAAATTTTTATTGTTCATGCCAGTTGAAAATGATGTAGTATATAATCATTCCAACCAAAAATGGAAATAAAAATTCTCTTTTAGAGGAGACGGAGTAGGCCTTGATTGAAAAAACAACTTCCTAATCAGAGAATCCATCCTTATTCCGAGGGTTGAATTTTGGTCACCAGTCGCTCCCTCATCATAGAACTTCTCATTGATATAAAACAATTATCTTTTTAATATTTTTAAGCTAACCAGAAAATGGGAAAAGTGGTTTGCTTTTCGTTCGAAAAAAAAGAATCCAAATATGAATGGTTAAATTTGAAAAATGGTATTTAATTTAGAAAACTAATCAATGGTGGCTCTCCATGGTTTCACCTAATACGCCGCGGCTAAAGTTGTAAAAATAAGAGCTTGAATACCACTTGTAAATAATCCAAAGAACATGACGAGGATAGGAAGCATTGAAGGTACTAAAGAAACAAGAACAACAACTACTAATTCATCGGCTAATATATTTTTGAAAAGTTAAAAACTAAGTGATAGGGATTTTGTGAAATCTTTTAATATGTTAATATGTAAAAGAATTGGAGTTGGTTGAATATACTTTCTGAAATAACCTAATCTTTTTTTCTAAGACCTGTATAGAAATATGCCATTTGCAACCTCATTTGATTAATAGGAAACAATTAATTTTGTTTTTCCTTTTTCTTAAGGGAAATGAAGAAAGTGAAGGAGTGTTTCGAAGAAAATGAAGAAAATAGGAACAGTAATGATTTATCATTAATGTAACACGCAGAAAAAAAAAGAATGGTAACCACTCATTCCCCTAGAAAACAAATCCCTAATCATATATGAGCTTAGTTTCATTTGTTAAATTTGAGAGGCATTTTGTATGCAATGTGTAGTTTTTGTTCTAATGCATGTTCTTTGTACACGGAATCTGATTGTAAACTTCTTTGATTCGCTAGATTAATAGGTACTGAAATCTCAATTTATATAATAATCTGTTTTGAGGATTAACGGAACTAAAATTGAATGAATTATTGTTAACTTTTTTAATTAAAAAATACGATCATTCCTAATGTAAAGGAACTAAAGCAAAGAACTAGAATTTGTCACCGAATTACCACCACTACCCCACTACAGTTGTAATCTTCACCACCACCAATGGTGTGACAGATTCAATCACACTCGGTTACGATCCTCAAATTCCTTAATAAATTAAGAAATCAAACATATGCATTATATGTATTTTAATGCCTCTAAATTCTTACAAGTTTGTCAGATTTGTATTTCTAATCTTAAATACTTCATTACATTATATCAATGAATTTAAAAACTTGCAAGAATAGTTTTTAGCTCCTATTGGTGGGCCGAGGCTGCTAACCAATCAGAGCCTGTCACTTGACGGGTTTTTGTTTTTTTATAATTTCTTTTTTCTTTTAAGAGTCACAATATATATATATATATATATATATATATATATATATATATATATATATATATATATATATATATATATATATATATATATATATATATATATATATATATATATATAATTGCATCCAACTTAATTTACAAGTTGAAAGGGTAGATGGGTTTGTTGGGCACATGGTGGCTTTCAAAAACAAACCAGGTACTAACCTTGGAATATCCTTTTCCTAAATATTTTTTTTCAACGAATCAAATGTGTAAATCCTTCATCAAAAGATGAAATGGTAGACTTTTTGAAACCCCAAAAGCAGAACCTTTATATCAGCACGAAATAATCCATGAGATTTTTGTGTTCAACGTTCAAACTGTTGAGCTAAGAATCCAACCCTCAAAAGCAGAACCTTTATATTATCATCAACAAAGAATAATTGCTTTTAGACGTTTTCCACTCATTGTGAAATCAAGTGTCATCTAAGTTAATGAAGGCCAGGTATGCAGGATCAGGACTCATCAAAACAATGACCAATATAACACGACATTACGTGCGGGAAAAATGACTGGCATCATGTCATTTATTTTTTAGAGTTTGACCACTAAAGTTTACTATTTTAGAGTTCCGTCATATGACTTCGGTTTTATGGTATCCTACAAGCCGGATCGATAAAAGACCAAAGTAACACAACATTGAATGTGGGAAAAATTACCGGAATCTTGCCATGTAGCAGTGGGAAAAACTAGTTCTAGTTATATTTTTATTCATTTGAGTTTCTTAAAGAAATTTTGTGAATCAAAAAGCCCGTTAATATTTTCTAGAGTAAATTACTGTTTTCGTCCATGAGGTTTGACGAAAATCACGAGTTCAGTCCAATAGTTCATTTATTACATTGACGGTCCAATAGTTTTAAGATTTGTTTCAATTTTATCCAAGCCATTAACACCGACATTGTTTATTCCGTTAAATAGTGTAAAAAGACTTTTGTGCCCCTGATTAAATATAAACCACTTCCCCATTTCTACCCCACCCATATCTCTCTCTCTCTCTCTCTTAGATTTAGCATCATCACCACCGGATGACCATGACCGCTGCTCACCACCACCAACTGAAACCCGCCTGCCATCAACAAATCCAGTGACACCGATCCTTATCCATCTCTCTCTGTCTCTTTCTCTCTCCCCCCATTGTAATCCACCATAACCACCACCATTGGACATAGGTCACCACCACAACCTGAAAACGCCGGCCACCACCACAACCTGAAAACGCCGGCCACCACCATAATCCGTCTCCCTCCCTCTTTACTGTCGTATTCCACCACTAGCAACACCATCGTTCACCCTTTGATTTTGGGGTTTTGATCTAACAAGATCCAAGATCCCCAAGCCCTAGATCGGTGGAGGTAGGTGGTACTTGGCGGTGGAAACCGAAGAGGGTAGCGACCAAAGAGGAGCGGTGAAGGTGAGATCGGCGGTTCTCGGATGAGAGAGAGAGAGAGAGAGAGAGAGAGAGAGAGAGAGAGAGAGAGAGAGAGAGAGATGGTAGGGTGACGAAGATGAATGATGGTGGTGAGTGGGTAGTGGAGGATGGTGGTGGTAGGTGGTGAGTGGTAGTGGATGATGGGTGGTAGGTGGTGGTTGGTGGGGGTGGGTGGTGGGTGGTGGGGAAAGATGGTGGTGGTGGGTGGTATTTGGTTTCTTTTAGAGAGAGAGAGAGAGAAAGAATGTTGTGGGTTTTCTTTTAGAAAGAGAGAAAGCAGATTGGGTTGGGATGAGATATGTGGTTTATTTGTTTTTTTATTATTTTATATTTTTAAGGGTAGGGGTAAATTTGTCATTTAATATCAACTTAACAGAAATATTTAACGGTGTTAGTGGTGTGGGTCGGATTGGGACAAAACTTAAAACTATTGGACCGTCAATGTAATAAATGAACTATTGGACTGAACCCGTGATTTTCGTCAAACCTCAAGGACGAAAACAGTAATTTACTTTATTTTCTATAGTATTACTGTTGTTAGAAAAAAACCGAATAGATGGGCCGGGGTTAGGCGTTAAGGCCGAGCCCATTAAGTCAAGTAGGTTTATGACTTGTACTTTATAATTTATGTATCTGAAACAATTGGGCTGGCCCATCTATGTCTTGTATTTTTCAATAAAAACTTTTATATTTAACCTATAAAAAGAAATAAAATCAAAAAAGATTTGTTTTTATTTGGTGTCATTATCATTGTATTTGTTATACAAAACAATCGTACAACATGGGACACGTTTGCTATTGAGTTTAGCAGGTAAAACAACAAAAGTCTTCTTGAATTGTTTTTACTTTCTTTTTTCTTTTTTATTTTTTTTTAATTTACGTAATAATCAAATAGATTTATATCAACATTATATTATTTTTATTCAGTACAAACAGATAGCGAAAGGTTTAATATTCCATCAAATCATAGTTTCTTAAGAACAACAATAAAACTTATGGGCTTAATATCTTCCATACCCATTTCTTCATCTATCAAATTTCCATAATTCTCAAACAACTCGTCGAGGATTCCTTCTCCAAAGTGTCGCGAGATCATCGACTCTTGGATAGCTCGAATAGTCCTCGCCACAACGGTCCCATGGCTCATGTAAGGACTCGAGTGGTGTTCAACTTCAAACATTTCAAACCGGTCCACTTCAAATGACCCTTCTTTCTTTACTTCATCCTCTAGTTCACTCCTCGATGGTGCATAAAAATGGGCATCGTATTGGTCCACCTTGTCTTTCTCAACTTCCCCCTACATGAACCACAATTATATACCAATTAAGATATTTAATAGGGTGTACTCTCGCTTTACGCAGGGTCTAAAGAGTGCGTAGATCGCTTCACGATGTAATATACGAGGCCTTAAGGCTGTTTTTCACGACTTAATCTAAGTCATTTGTGATAATTTTAACCCCTATACTTACTATTTGTATGAAGTTTTTGAGTACCTTTGCGACTAAGGTGGCGAATGATTGTGAAAGAAGTTCCCAAAGGAACGAGTTGCCCCTATCAACATGGGTTTGATCTCTCCTTCCTAGCAAAATAAGTACCATTCGGCCTCCCGATAGTAATTCTTTTGATCTTGATCGCAAAAACAATGAAAAATCTTCTTGGAATTGATCGAAGTATGCTTTGGAGACTTGTCGCGAGCTCGATTTGGAGATGTAAAAGCTACCTTTGTTAATCGATCTACCCTCTTTGTCATAAAGTCCCGGAGGAACCTAGACAAGTAAATTTTGTCATACATGATTGTTGATCGGTATAAAAATCACCACAGCTAAAAAAAGGTAAGTGCGACCATAATTGCGACAGATAAAAACGATCTCAAAAGTAAAAACAGTATTTTAGACCAATTTTGCAAGGAAAAACAAGTCAGTCGCTAGGGTTGGTTGCTAATATTTTGATGAAATTCTGGTCACAAAGTTGGTCGTAAAAGTAATTCGGTTGCATAATAGGTCTCTTTGTAACAAGTTCGGTCGCTATATGTAACAAAAATTCTTGTCGCAAAATCAGACATAAAAATAGTTTAGTGTAGAAAATATCACAAAATCAGGAGAAAAATTAGTTTGGTTGGATGTTAACAAAAGTGATTTGCCATTTGGTCAAAAAGGGTATTTTTGATTGTTTTTGAGATGGTGTTCACAGTTAAAAAATCATTCTAGAGCACTTTTGTCCAACTAGTTAAAATATAAATGCAAGACTTACCCTAGAGAGCCAATGCAAACTGTAAGAGGAGTAAATGAAGTGTAGACACTTGTCCGGAAACAATCGACCATAAAACGAGCCCGGATAACCAGCGATATAGACACTCGATTCACGTTTTTGGCACCGAAGGCGCCTCTCGAGGTTCAAATCCTTGTAAAACTCGGGCAAGATCTTAAAGACAGCATTGAAGTCGTTGGTAGGAAGATCATTAAGGTAGACACGATACTCAGGTGGTGGGAGATTTGAAAACTTATAGGCGGTTTTGTCAATGGCTTCGACCATTTCACGTATGGTTGATAAGGTGTTTTGACCACAAGAACAGCCAAGATCAGCTATGCCAAAGCTTTCTGGTGTTGTGGAGACGTAGGTTTCTTCGAGGCTTTGGAGTGTGATGTGTTTCACCATGTCTGTACCTTTTTTCTACGTGAAAATAAATAAAAAAACAAAAATGTTATATTTATTTAAAACAAAAATTAGAAAAAATGAACCAATTAGATGCTCGCATGTGGACCACTTAGGATAGGTGCTATTCACACATCATAAATGTTATAAAGATAATTTATGCGAATTTACAACGTTTAAAAAGCAAAGCCTTATTTTTTTTTACCATTCATTCAAGAGATCATTGGCGGCTTACGTGCCTAAATAAGTAAACTTTTAAGAAAACAATTACTTTATTCTTTTATAAAATTTCAATAAGCCACCATAACCCATCCTAAAAGTAACACAATTCAAACACCCCTTAAATACATCAATAATAAATTTATATTAGCATTTTAACTTTAAACAAAAGAATACAAGTCAAATTTTAGTTGATTAACAGGGCTTAGCTAACGATAATCTTCAAGTGTTATCACTACTAAAAGAACGACCATTTCTGACTCTTCATTTTTAAGATTATGAGTAGATGACAGACGCATGGTTGTAACCATAAATACAATACTTTTACAGGCAACTCTTAGTAAAATCCAAATGAAAATAACAAGATTATGCATGATATAACTATTGGCAGAATAACATTACAAAATGATAAGAATATAATAGATGTAATAAGTTAGAGCAGTATGGGTTAATTAATTACCTGAAGGTATGAATTCTGAGCATAGCTATTTTCACCAAGGCCACCATTCATGTGGAAGACTTTCTCAACATCCATTAATATTAATGAATATGAATATGAATGGTGAATATTAATGGTAATGGTAATGGTTTTGATATTTGAGTGTGAGACCCCTACTTACCACTTATCCCCTCTTTATACTTGCTTCAAATATGCATGATGGCCTAACTCAACTCTATAACAGCACATCCCAAAAGTTTCGGAAAAACAACAAAACAATCAACGACTTCTTATTATAGTTTCTCAATTATTTTCTTCCAAAAAATAAAAAAAATAGACGACACCTGTTAGTTATACAGTTTTGCAAACTATTTAAAAGTTGGTTTTCCGTCTCTCTTGTAAATATTTAATGCCACACCTCTTTCTCTTCTATTAAGTAATAATAATATTCTTCAATTTAGTAAATAATACGAGTACACCTTAAGTCTTATTCTCTATTTATTAAAAAAGCCTTTTAGAAATATATATTATTTAAAATAAATATTTTAAAAACCGGTGCAATACACATCCTTTAACCTAGTACACACACATATATAAACATAGGTTTGAATAATAACTGATTTTTGGCTAAGTATCTTAAGAAGTATTTTTGCCGCCTCAAAACTGGCTCAAACAAACTTTGAATGAGCTCATTCAAGCTGCGTCAAAATCAACTTATTCTTTAGTTGGATCTATTATTTGCGTTAAAACAATACCTTTAGCTATAAAATTAGATTTAAACAATATAAGAAATATATACTAACATACAAAATCGGGCACCACCACCCCTACCACACAAGTGTAATCCTTCTTGCATAATAATTTCATACTTGCTTTGCACACTTTGTTTTAGGTGTGTGTGTATATATATAGGGTATGAATCAAATGAAAACTACTATTTTAATAGAAAACCATAAAAACCAAATTCCCCCGATAAAAAGTTTTATAATTAATTTTCTAATAATTCACTAAAAGGGCGTATTTGTAATTTGTATTGTAATCTAATTATGGAATATTGTATAATTTGACCAAATCCCATTTTCTATCCTAGCAAATTTAAATGAATCATATTATTTTGTTTTGATTTTAAATTTAATCCAAAAAAGAATCTCATAATAATATCAAATTTCGATATTTTCTAGTCTCGTCCATCATTAGGTTTTTTAGGTTCATCTATTTGTATCAGGGACTTTTTTAAGTTTATCTATATGTATACCGCTATTAGCATTGTTACATATACGGATCACTTTTGTTTTAAGTATGTACACCGACACCTCTCCAACCATTGTCACCGCATCACCTACAAATATATATATATATATATATATATATATATATATATATATATATATATATATATATATATATATATATATATATATATATATATATATATATATAGGGTTAGGTTCTTTTCAGGACTTGCTTTATTTTAAAAACTTAAAAACCAATCTTAACCACTCATTAATTTTCAATCTTTAAAAATAAAAATTAAATAAAAAGGGTATAGCGGTAATTTTAAACATTCTCTCTCCAATTAAATGATCAATTAATTTATCTTCCATCACTCACCTCTCCTCTCTTATCTCTCATATATAGATCATGTTTTTACAAATATGTTAAACATAAAATAATGATGTTAAAGATGGATATGAATTTTTTATTTTTTATATCTAAATATTTACAACTACTCTTTACGAATTTTTTATTTTTTATATCTAAATATTTACAACTACTCTTTACATATGTATAAAAGAACTTTATAGAGATGAATGCTTGTTTACATATATATAAATATTCATATTGATTATATATCTTTTTTAACTAATAACTATTTATATATGTGCAAATTTCATATTAATCATTTATTCTTTTATTGCACGTTATTTACGTATATGTAAATCCACAAACAGGATGTCTATTTACATGACCATAGACATCCAAAAATATATGTCTTGAATTGCTTATTTATACATATACGTAAAACTAATATTTATACGTGTGCAAATTGAATATTTACATATACGTAAATCAATTATTTACTTATATGTAAATCCTTTAAAATCAAACCAATAATCATGAAACTTGATTCGAAATTCATGCTGTAATTTCAAACAATTGAAATGGCTAATAATTGAAATCAAATTAGACTTGAGTGTACACGTTTAAACTTTGATTTTAAAATAACTAAATAACAAACAAAATAAGTAAAATGCATTCATCTAATAAATTAATCCTATTTTGAATACCTGTGGAAAAATTAGTTCTGATTCATCTCAGGAACCACCTGTAATATTTGGAATCAATTTGTCGTGTATCGCCGGAACACCATAAAAACCCACAAAGCTATAAAAATCTTTTTAAGCACCTACCAAACAAAGCAAGCAAATCATCCCACAAGAACGAATATCCCCCTTCTAGTTGTCGTTTAAAACCGTATTTAATTGTGAATTGTGATTGCATCTGAATGGTGTCCGTGATGGTGTTGTGAGAAATAATCGAGAAGCAAATCCAGTTCTAATCGTCAGCGGTGGCACTATGATTGAATCTGGTTGTGACTGACCAAGGTTACGATTGAACAAAGTTCTATTAAATTATAAGATTGCCAAGGAGATGGCAATGTTTTGAGAGAGAAAAAGACTTTGATATGAAATATCACGTATGGAAGAGGAATGTTATTAAGGAAATTGAGAAAAATTAGGAATTTAAATTTTAATATTCCTTGTATAAAATGTCTAACATACCCTTTTCTAATTTTATTAATTGTTTTAGATTGGTATTAATTACAATTGATTTTTAGCCATTGATTAAATGATCAAAGGGTTCAAATTAGTTCTTGCGGTTCTGAAGTTATTTGCGAGTTCTGAAAAGATCCTGTCCCTATATATATATATATATATATATATATATATATATATATATATATATATATATATATATATATATATATATATATATATATATATATATATATATATATATATATATATATATATATATATATATATCTCTATATAGATATATCTCTATATATATCTATCTCTATATCTCTATATATATCTATCTATATATCTATATCTATATATCTATATATCTATCTCTATATCTATATCTATATATATATATATATATATATATATATATATATATATATATGGAATGGTTAAAATAACCCTCCATTATTGTAAAAACCTTTTAACTCAATCTTAGCCATAGATCAACAACCAAATGGATAAAATCTTTCAATACTTTTTTAATTACAAAAGGGCATAAGGTCATTTAACGTATCCATCAAAACCAACTTTTAATAAAAATATGTCAAGTGTGATCCCTATATCCCCCTGTTTCTTTTTTCTTTCTATTTAAAAAGTTTTCAACCTTTTTATTCAACATTTATAACTTCTTTTTATAAATTGTTAATTTTTAATAAAAATTACACTATTAAACTCATCCGATTTTTCTCTTTAATTCTTTTATATTATTGCGATAAAAAGTTTTACGCGTATGTAGTTACATAAGGTTACAATGTTATACTACTGTAACATGTAACAAAATTATAACCAAAACATCAAATTACATTGTTAAATTTCCGATATTACACCACTCCAAATAACAATAACATCATCATTACGACATCCTAACAACCAAACGACATTACACCATGTAAGTACAACACTATAACGAAGTTTCAACATTGTAACAAAACTAAAGTAACAAAAGTACATCACAGTAATTAAACCATTATAGTGAAAATTTTATGTTACAATCAAAGTAATATTACATTGCAGTTGCTATAATTACAACACTGTAACTAATGAATACATGTAACTACACCATTAAAGTAATCAATTTATTTAACAATAATAGTAAATTACAATACAATTGCTATGTTACAAACAAATACAACTTACCCTAAATACCACTTATAAAAAGTGACCTCGTAGATTAACCAAAAAAATTTAAAACCTACATAAAGAGACGTTATATATTAATATGAACCAATTTTTTTTTGAAATAGTGTACTTAGAATCATGTTACCAATTAGATTAATGCTATAAAAGAAAAGCAATCCAAACACCAAGCCCTTTAGCCAACTACCATCTGGACACACATTCTTTTTTCTTCTATGAGATTTTGCAACAACTTTGTTCCTCATTGAGTTTGATCCACCACCAATTGCATTATTAAAAAATAGCTCAACTAAATGAAATCAAATCAAACCTAAAATTAATTTTGACGCTCAAAATCACACTTAGAGTCAAATTACAGAACAATCAGATACATAAAACGCTTATAAAAATCCAGATCTACTTATAAATAGGTGGTGTGGTAAAAAATGACACTGTTTGTGGGGAGGGACGGTGCTCTACACGGAAAAGAGACCGTCGTTGGACATCAGAGATGGTTTTAACATCGGACATTGTTTTCAACATCATCAAAAACACACCCGATTGTAGATCTATAGCTGATTTCAACAGCTTCAAATAAGATTTGTTCTTGAGTGTAACGATAGTGGTGAGCAATGGGTTTGGTGATGGTGAGTGACAGAGTTTGAGATGAAGTGGTGGTACACGATAGGGTTGATTACATGCGTAATGATGGTGGTAAGGGGTTTGATGGTAAACATTAGCGTAGAAGACAACAAAAGGAAGGGGACCGATGGTGATGGTGATTGTGGTGTAAGGTGATGTTCGAGCGGTCATGCTGGTGGGTGGTGTTCGATAGTGATGGTGAAGATGAGAATACACTTGTGATGGTGGTGAAGATGGTGGGTTTTTTGAGATACAAAGATTAGAGATATAAAGAGACCTGACAAAAAGTACAAAATACAAAAGAACATCTTACCCTGAATTGATCCTAGCCTTTTAAATAAAAACTTGTTATTTTATATTAAATCAATGTATATGTGATGGGTTAATGTGTGTGTCTATATGTACGTACATATATATAGATGTTATTGCAACAAAAAAAATAATGATTTTGATCGATCTTGTTAAGTTAACATGATTATCGTAATAAAAAAGGTTAACATTCGTTCTACACCCTGTTGTATGTATGTACATATGTACGTACATATGTATGTATGTATGTAGGTCTATATGTGTGTGGTGTATGTGTGTGTGTATGTGTGTGTGGTGTGGTGTGGTGTGTGTGTGTGTGGTGTGTGTATGTGACAACCCTAAAGTCAAGGTTAGGTAAACTAACATTTTAAGAACTATTATAAATTGATAGTATATACTTATATATCTTATTAGAGATTGTTAAGGTGATTTTATTTGATTAATTCTATATGAATTTTTCATGCTTAATTAAACATGCACATATGATACGTGAACATGCATGCATGCATGCATGCAAAAGCATTTAAGTGTGCATGTATATGAGCCTTTAAGAAATTTATGATTATTGAATCATGTGTGTAAGTTACCCAACCATAAGATTATATGATTAGTTACTTGATTGAATGATGCTTTCATCTAGTATGTAATGAATCAAGATTAATAATTAATCAAACATTACCAAACAAGTTAACTTCTAGAAAATTTATATCAAAAACCAAAACCAAACTAATCCTAAACACTTGAACACTAAACTAAAACACAAACTTAACTCTAGTAATCGTTCATTAGAGTAAA
The DNA here is from genome assembly GCA_025215565.1 of Flaveria ramosissima. Classification (NCBI taxonomy): domain Eukaryota; kingdom Viridiplantae; phylum Streptophyta; class Magnoliopsida; order Asterales; family Asteraceae; genus Flaveria; species Flaveria ramosissima. The sequence continues at coordinate 17,718,547 of CM046037.1, forward strand.
AACCAACCTAGATTAGTAACTAATTAACCAACTAACCTAAACTTAACAACTAAGAGTGTCATTAACACCAAATTGTGATACCTAGCTATCCTTACACTAATCACTTCCTAAAGCTTGACACCTAGCATGCTAATTGCCACCTTAGGAACCTAACACCACCAATTCACAAGTATAGGTTTAAAGCTAATGATGATCTCTTAGTCCACGTTTGACCCCCTCGGCCAAAGATCACCACAACAACCACCATCACCATCAACCAAAAACCACCATCACCCTCTCTTGGTTTACACACACTCTCTCTCGGTTCACTCCCTCTCTCGGTTCTCTACCACCCAAACTATCATTCCACAACCTCTTGATCTCTCTCTCCGCCTTAAAATCATCCAAACACCCAACATCTTGAACATCTCATTCTAACATCAACCATGTTCATCTAGTGATCATCCCTCAAGATCAAAGACAATCTCATCAAGTAATTCTCCAAGAACCCAAGAAGTAACCCTTTAAGATCTTCTTTCATTTCAAACAAGGTTTGATTCTTAAAACCTATGATTAACAAGTTTAAGAAGTTATATATGTGTTTAACATCCATATATAACCAACCCTTTAAGTTATAAACCACCAAGTTATTTATAAACCCTCATGAACACTTGATTTTCAATCAAAAATCAGTAAGAAAAGATTCAAAAACAGAAAATTTGAGAATTTTATAAAAACCAAGGATTTAAACAATAATAAAAGATTTAAAGGGTTGAAACATGTGTTATTTCATGGTAAGTTAGATTAAATACTTAAATGACTATGATTGTGAGAATAAAATTTTGTAATTTATTAGAAATACTGAAAATAATAATCTGGAAATTATGGAATCATTATATAGAATATATGAGTTTATATGATTAAATAAAGAAAATAGAAGAAAATACAAAACAGAAGATCTGGGCTTGGTAAAAATGTAGAAAATTTATATGATGACCCTAATATTATATTGAAATTACAGAATACATTTCATGAATTAATTCACAAGTATGATAAAGTTTAATACTTTAGAATAATTAACAAGAATAAAATCGAAAGAAACAACAAAACAGTAGGTAAAATCATAAAAATATAACATAAAATATGATATACTGAATGGGACAGTTTGTATTAATGTCAGAATTTTTAGAGATATGTAGCTATTTCTGTCAATTATCATGAAATTTGTAAACATTCTAGAAAATTACCTGTAAAGAAATATTGATTGAAATTTTTATGAGAGAATTTATATATTGGAACATTACTGTTTGTAAAATTTGATAAATTTTGGACAACCATAGCTACAGTTTAGAAATTTTGATTTAATTAATGATATAAATGCTGAAAATTATAAAGAAATAAGATTTATTTCTTACAAATAATTACATTATAGGAAATTTTTGACTTGTTGCTGGAAATAAGGTGAGTAACATGGCCTCTTTTTGAGTTATAAATTTTTGGGGGGAAAAACATACTATCTATTATTGAAATTGATGCATATTTAAAAATTTTGATATGTTACTATCATTTCGACACAACCATTAATTCGGATGAGGAACCGTCAAATAATATAGGTAGCGCTAGTTAAGAATATGTCAAACAACATCTGCCGGATGAGGGTTGTGATGTTTTATTATTTGATTCTGTGATTTGTATGTGACAGTTATGAACAACTTGGCATATAAGTAGGTTTGGTTGTGAGTTTGATTATGTTACATCAATTAAAAGAAATTATGTTATTGAATAAACTTATGTTCTCACCAACCTTATGTTGATTGTTTGAGTATGTTTTTTCAGGTAATCATAATGTATTATAATTTCGTATACACGTTCAACATGTTCAGTGATTGGCACGACTACATAGGAAAGCTTTGCATTTGGGTAATAATAGACCTAACGGATTTCAGCCTCTTCGTGGGCGTTCACGTCCATTATTAGCCGGAAGAAAATGAAATGATTATGATGTATATTTTGATCTAGGATTACTAATTGAATGTAAAAGTCTAGTTATTAAACAAATTTTGTATAATGTAATCCTATGAATATAATTAATGGAAAATTATGTTTAGTTTATTGTTGTGATGGCATGCTATTATAATCAATGTGTTTTGAACCGAAAAATCACATCCAAATATTTCACCTTCCGCCGGGATGTCACAGTGTATGTGTGTGGTTCGTGTGTATGTGTGTGCATATGTGCGTATGTGTGTATGGAGAGAGAGAGAGAGAGAGAGAGAGAGAGAGAGAGAGAGAGAGAGAGAGAGAGAGAGAGAGAGAGAGAGAGAGAGAGAGAGAGAGAGAGTAAAAAACATAAAAATCTGAAAAAATGTAAAAAGACACCATGATGCCGCTTGGGTGGAGGGTAAATGCATCTAACAAAGCAAAAATCTAACATTTAAATTACGAGGTTAATGCATCGTTGTATATGTTAACACACCATTAAAAATATATTTTGACGCGATGATATCAGCTCTCGGTTAAACATTATTTAAACACACGTGTAATGTCCAGAATATTCTTACATTTCACATAAAAATACCACCTTGTAAAGAAACCAATCAACTGTTATGGAAGCATTTGATTTGATGTGTGTTGAAAAGAAATCAATATAATTCCAATCAAGATTCCTAATGTCTCTTCACGTGTCATATTCACATCTATGTAAATTGTACATTTTCTTGGGTGGCACTGTTATGTTTGCATGAATGGTCTGCCAAATTGATTTGCAATTTGCTTTGGACCACCATATATCTTCAATTCTTCGACCAGTGGAAGTAGATAGGAACTACTACATATGCTTTTTATTAGTCTGTCTATTCAATTAATTATCCATGTGAGTCTACAGTATATTCCTATTACTCTTTCAAACAAACTTTTAATAGGGATGTGCTAGGGACACCACATGTGTTTTGGGGGAGACTCGATCTAACCGTCACGGTTAGGCCTAAACGTGAGAGTTTGAAGCCTAAACGTGACGGTGTGCCCAAACCATGACCTCTAATTTGACTCCCGACAAAAGTACACTGATAAAAAGACAAAAAGTACACTGATAAAAGAGGCACGGGTCTGAACAAACCGTACCGGTTTGCCCTAACTGTGACGGTTAGGGTACGAGGTAATTGGGGTGCGAGGTAAAGTTTCATGATTCCCGGGTACCTACCACCTTGAACCGTCACGGTTAGGCCAAACCGTGACGGTTTCTTGTCCAGATTTTTCTATAAACATCCATTTTCGTGATCTCATGCAACCAACCATCATGAAACATAATGAAAGAAACTTTATCGTTCCAAAAGCATATAATTCAAAAACAATGTCGGGTTTGAGAGAGCATTATCAAAAACCGAAGCTTTCAGATTTGAATGAGAAGCCACCTATCGAAGATTCAAACCAGGTTGAAGAAGTGTCTATCTTATTTTAAATGCTTATTTGAAATATTTAACCATTACCTTTTTTAGAAATATTATTATGTATACGGGACTCACTCTTCGTGGGGGCGGAGGAAACCAACCTATCGAACACATTTGCTGAAGATACGTACAACTCATTATTTGGACCGACGGGTTATGGTAAAGGGTACAGACATCCCCCTTACCATTCTTACGGACATGCCTCGAACCCGTACCACTCACAAACAAAGCTGGATTACGGACATGCCCTGAACCCGTACCACTCACAAACAGAGACAGATTACGGACATGCCTCGTACTACTCACAAACAGTGCCGGATCACAGACATTACGGACATCCCCCGTACCAGTCAGAACCAGAAGTTACACATGTGTTGGATACTTTTAATGGGAATGACACAGATGAGAGTGACGGTTCGGTTCATCTCAAGGAAAACCATGGGGACACCGCACAACATGATGGGGATGATGATCAGATAAGAAAGGCTACGGATTCTTATAAAACCGACAAAGTACGAAGACTTTTCATTCGTTTGTTTAAATTATTTACTTATTTGTTTTATTTATTGTTTTTTATGTCTTGCTTTATAACTTTTTTAGCATTTTGATTCTCTTAAGGACTTGGAGAAGTGGGCTAACATAAGAGGACGCGAGCATGGGTGCGTCATTGTGGTGGGTCGGACATGGAAGAAGGATGTGGAACTTTTATGCAATCGTAGGGTGAACCTAAATTCACTGGCACAAGCAGGTGTACTTGGAGCATAAAGAAAGGATGCCCCTTTAAACTCCTTGGAAAGTACGTGGGAAAGAGTGATAGTTGGATGTTGGAGGTGAGAAACGAGACACACAACCACGATCCTGTTGTGTACGAGGAGTGCCACGCGCATCTTAGGAAGATGACCGCCGAAGAAATTGATCTTGTCGAGAAGTTACACAGGCAGTACGTGCAGCCACGACACATCCATTCAGCCATAAGGAAGCAGTTCCCGACAGCGCCTGTGTTGTTGAGGACATATACAATCTGAAATCAAAGTTTAGGGCTGACGGAAAAAAAAGGCACGACACCAATGCAGGAACTTGAAAACCTCCTTGAATCTAAAGAGTTCGTGTATGAAACACAGAAGAATCCAGCAACTAAGGCCGTGAAAGATGTTTTCTTTGGTCATCCTACCTCGTACAAAATGTGGCGCGCCTTCTCCTGTGAAGATTAAAAAAAGACCATCAACTGCAGTTGTTTTCAAAATTGCATTATAAGGTATCTATTTTCGGAATTAGCCTCATGGAATCAGAGTTGATGAAAACGGAAATGATTCAAGAGTCAGGGGGTTCATGTGGACACCAGTTGTCCAAGTCCATGGGCTTGCCATGTGCTTGTCGTTTGGAGGTATACTTCCGGGAAGGTAGTATATACTTGAAATAAATTTTTACCAGTGTCATATGATGCATATTTTTCACTAATAATTTAAACCAGGCATGTATTCCATTTGATGCAGTAGATCCATACTAAGCTTGATTTTGAGCCGGCGTATGTCGTGCCGCATGAACCCGACTATGATAAGAAATTTGATGACTTGAAATAAAAGGTCATGTTGTTGCCAAATCCTCAAGTAAAAAAACGCTTTAAGAAGTTGTACGACTCTTTGTTTTCAAGCAAATAAAAACTTAAAGAGCCTGAGGTGTGTTATGACGGACGTGGTTGTCCAAATCTTAAGGAGCAACAAAGAAGAGCGGACTCCAATGCATCACAGCAGTATGAGGCTACTAGACACAACTCATATACTTCCCTTAAAACAAACTATGCTTGACCCGACGAGGCATAGCTCCTATACCCCTCAGTTTAAGATGCCTAACAACCATCCTAATCAGCCAAAGGTTGCTTCAAATGCACCGGTTATGGGAGCTGACCAAGGGTTTTCTTTAATCTTGAAACAAAAGGACGTGACGAAGGTTATGAAGTTTAAGGATCAGCTGCCCCAATGGCTTCACCGGTACGTTTCGAGTTTAAAAGATGTGTGGCCTGATAGTAACTGTGGTTTTCGGGCGATCGCGGTGGCTTTAGGGAAGGAGCAGAAAGAATGGGAGTAGGTTAGGCGACAATGTTGTCGGAGATGGGCAGAAAAATGTGGTATTGGTGGAGAAATTTGAAAACGTGAGTTGCCTGGTTACTATGATACTGTTCGTAATAGCATAGATTGGTTGGCATGACTCGACCCGCACCCGCTACCCATTGGCTGACTTTGCCAACCCATGGACTCGTAATTACAGAAACATTCACTTATGTTGTCCATCTTTTTTCATCATTTGGCAGCCACATATGGTTCCCGCTGAGAACAGACCCAAAACCATTATTTACCTATCCGGTTGTAGCACTTGCTAATATTAACGAAGATCACTTTATTTGCATACATTTTGAAGGGGATTACCCAATGTCCGATGTGGGCTATCATTGACCGAGATTTGCATATAGAGAAGCACTAGAATGGCACAATATTACCAGGAACGTATAAACAATTACGTAAGAATGATGGATCGTATAAGAGCCACAAATCCCAAACCACTCCCCACAGTTAATATATCAGGATAGCGTATGTATTAATTTATATTTTTGTATCATTGTATTTATTGCGGTTTATATATCTTTATTGTATTAAATTAGTTCTAATAATAATAATTATTAAATAATGATAATAATCATAATAATAAACAAAAAAAATAAAAAACCGTGATGGTGAGACGATAATAATAATGATAATAATAATTAGTGTTAATAATAAAAACAATAATAATAATAATAATACTAATAATAATAATAATAATAATAATAATAATAATAATAATTATTATTATTATTATAATATTAATAATGATAATAATAAACAAAAACAAGAAAAATAATAATGATAATGATAATAAAAAAAATAAAAAATAATGATAATGATAATAAAAAAAATAAAACCGTGATGGTGAGACAATAATAATAATGACAATAATAATAATTACTTCTAATAAAAATAAAAATAAAAATAAAAATAATAATAAAAATAAAAATAATAATAATAATATAATAATAATAATAATAATAATAATAATAATAATAATAATAATAATAATAATAATAATAATAATAATAATAATAATAATAATAATAATAATAATAATAATAATAATAATAATAATAATAATAATAATAATAATAATAATAATAATAATAATAATGTTATTATTATTAAACAGAAAATAAAGATAAAACCGTGACGGTGAAACGATAATAAAATGGATAATAACAATAATAAAAAAAAGAACAAACCGTGACGGTGAGACCCAACCGTCACGGTTAGGGTTTCTGACAAAAGACACAACGCAGACAAAAGCCTGTGCAACTGACAACTACATCAAACGTCATAGTTTGGGCAAACCGTGACAATTTGAGACATTTTTTTTGGATTTGATTTCGTCTTGGTTTGACTGAATAAAAAATTTATTAAATAAAAATTAAAAAAAAACCTTTTAACCGGTGGTTGTGGGTTTCGAGCCCACGCCATTCCCGAATTCCCCAACTGTCTTCACCGGTCGGGCTCGGAGTGGTTCGCTGACATGAAGTGGAAAATGACATATAAATACGCGTGGAAGCAAAACGTCATAGTTAGACCTAAGCGTGATGTTTTTTTTACTCAAATACTTTTGGTAGACGTACGTACAAACATACGCGTGTACAAACCGTGACGATTCAAAGCTACCTTACATCATTTTTAAACCGATAACGATCATCTATATATACCTTACACCATTTTTAAACCGATAACGATCATCTGCTGCTGCGGCTGCCGCCGCCGCCGCCACCACCACCGCCACTGCTGCCGCTCCTACTACCGCTCCTGCTGCTCCCGCTCCTGCTCCTGCCGCCGCCGCCGCTCCCGCTCCCGCTGCCGTTGCCGCTCCTGCTACTGCTCCTGCTGCCGCTCCTGCTACTGCTCATGCTGCTGCTCCTGCTCCTGCTCCTGTTGCTGCTGCTGCTGCTCCTGCTGCTGATGCTGCTCCTGCTGCTGCTACTATTATTACTACGACTACGACTACTATTATTATTATTACTATTATTATTCTTATTATTGTTATTATTGTTATTATTGTAATTATTGTTATTACTATTATTATTATTATTATTACTAAAACTTCATATTACTATTATAATGCTTTTGCCCAAACCGTGACATGTACACCACCAGCAAAACCCTAAAACCCAACTCTAAAAAAAACACCCTTTCACTCCCAAAAACACACTCATACCCCTAATAGTTAACCCAATCCCGATGTTTTAAAACATTCTCGAAAGCCTAACCATCACGTTTTGGCCCATACGGCGACGGTTACTTTTTAAACCTGATCTAACGGTCACGGTTAGGCCAAACCATCACGGTTAGGTCGGGTTTTCTCCAAAATTCTTATGGTGCGTCTAAAATTCTCGTTTTAATAACCCGAATTTCAATGGGAATGGTCTCTCTATACTTTAAGATAAAGGAAAGTTTTGCCCTCACCCCATCCTTCCCAAAACCCTACCTATAACTTTGCTATAGAGTGTGCAATAAATCTATTACGGTTAAGCAACATAGAAACACAACATTCAATATGGGTTAAAAAAGGAAGGAAAGCCACAAAGTTATCCGAGTTGAAACCATGTCAAATAGGTTATTGTCAAAATTATCTGGTTTTACCAGTATAATTAATTATTAAACTTTCTCATGTTAGCGACTAGTAACCTTTTAATTGCACGAGTCATTTAGCACTTCTGATGTCAAAATGTCGGGTTGTTAAGAACGATTTGCATATGATTTTAGGTCATGTTTGTGGAGTCTTGATTAGGCTTTTTTAAGTTTGTGCCTATATGAAGGTGCAAACGGTCCAAGTGGCCCGGGCCCTAATATTTTATTATTAGTCATTTATCTTTTCTTGTTAATAAAGTCAATAACCCGAAACTAATATCTATATATTCATGCATTGTACTATGTAATTCCTCACTAGTGAGACAAAAAACAACAAGAGTATCACCGGGGTTGTAGCCCGTGAACGTAGGTCACTTTGACCGAACCATGTTAAATCTTGTGTGTTCTTTGTTTTATTTTCTCTAGCAATATTATTCATGTTTGTGTGTGAATCAAAGCTTTGAATCCCTAACTGTTCGAATTAAAGGTTGACCGATCAAGAGTATGGCTACCCTTTTATTAAACTACATAGGACATTTTATATTCATTAACATACTCCATTCTCTAAACATCAATGCATTATGTGTATCAAATAAAAGACTGCTTCTAGTTTAAAAAATGAAAATATATTGAACATTATTCAGAAAAAGACATTAATCCATACAGCAAATTATATCAAAAGTCAAACCTTACCCGAACATATCTATTAACAAGTTAGCCATAATAACTAATGACAATGACATTAACAGCTTAACACATGACAAACAAAAGGAATATGTGTTGTAAATAAACTATTAGAATATAATAAAACTAATGTAGGATATATCAATAAAACAAAAGAAACTAGCATATTATAAAAAGTATAAAGGGGACAGATAAAGGAAAAAAGAAGCTAGTATCAAATCACTTCTGGTCTTATATATAACTGTTATATCACTTCAAGTTTTAGTTGTTTATATAATGAAGTTAACATAGATAAAATCTGAATTTGATTCATTATTAAAAGAGAAGCCATGACACGACTTATCTCTATTAAGAACTCGCTTTCCCTCGATACTACGTTATCTTGTATGTCGAGCACATATTATTAGATTTGAGAAATTATCACTTCTAATGTATCAAGATATAATAAGATACTAACCCGATTTAATGTGATTTCAACTTTTAAAAAATTGTTTTGATGCATAATTATTGACTATTAAAAATAACAAATATATCTATGAATAATAGTTTATAAATAAAGTGGTGTTTTGTGAAGGTGTGTTTGGTAATGAGTGCAGAGTTTGATGTCTGGCGTGCACTATCTTTACTCACAAAAGAAATTAGGCATCAAAGTTAGTCCATCAAATCAAACCTTTTGCCTATTATTGGTGCAACCCTTTAATCTATAGGTCATTTTATTTGGACACCCCGGAAATTTAAATCAACACCCCTTTGACCCTATACGCCTCGTATGGGTCCATACGCGGCGTATAGGGTTGCGAAATATTCCCTATACGCCGCGTATGGACCCATACGAGGCGTATAGGGTATATTCTGACAAGACACTGACAAGACGCGTGTCACAGGGGTGTCGATGAGGCTATACGCCGCGTATGGGTCCATACGCGGCGTATTGGGTCAAACAATTTTTTTTGCAATATTTCTATGTATTTGTGAATGAGTATATTGCGTATGGGTTATTTTTGTCGTCTTTATTTTGTACGTTAAATTTGGTTGACTATTTGCGTATAAGTTATATTTTCTAACATATTAATCGATAATTTTTAATCTTAGTTAACAAATAAAACATATAAAACATAACAAACATTAAATAACGAAGTACATTAAATAACGAAATTTTTAAATACATAACAAAATAAAAGTACAATTAACAAAATAAAACTACGGTGAATCTGGTAATGTCGAGGCGGTGGCAAGTCTGGAGGATCAATACCAGCAGCACGGGCTCGTGCAATCTCAAGCTGAACGTGCCAATCCATAAGATCCTCAACTTGATCGAGGCGACGACCCTGATCCCGTAATCTCGTGTTAATCTCCTGCATAAATGTCTCAATACGTGCAGGCACCCTCACATCTCTATAAATATGCCGAGGGAACTGTGGCTGAGGAGGCGGCTGGTCGTGCGGCGGCTGAAAATGCGGAATATGCTCCTGCTGCTGCTGCTGTGGATGGTCATTGCCGACCTGTTGAACAGGTGCAGGATGCCAGATCTCACCGGGTCGAAGAGAGAACCGTATGCCACCCGGAAACTGGCGTATAATACGCATGCCGTATAATGTACGACGATCTAATCTCTCCGGCTCGATCGGAGGGGATACGTCAGCAGTATGGGCAGGAAAATAACCAAGACAACGCGCAATCATCGTAATGTACGCGCCGCCATACACGACTCCTCGCTCCTGGCGATGATAATATGAAGCATAATACTCAGCTAAACATCTCGCCAGGTTGCACCTGGTCCCCGTAATCAAACATCCGATGCAAATAACGGATAAGAGGATCTCTAATACCAGTGACCCTGCCCTTAGTCCTCTGAAACGGACCGTCGGCAATTTGAGGCCACCAATCTCTCAATCGGTTCTCCTCCATCTCAGTAATTCCCTCTGTAAATAGAGGGGTAACGGTCTCCGGCTCATGATAAAGTCCCGAGAGAACGGCAAACTCCTCAATCGACATCTGATGAAATCGTAGAGAAATCACCGAACAATACGTGTAGTATCGATCTATACGAGAGAGTTTTTGGTTTAAAAATGTTTGGTGGGGTGAGCGGTTCTGAGAAGATGTCCCTTTAATGGGGCCGGTTGGACCTATACGCCGCGTATGGGTCCATACGCGGCGTATAGTAATTTTTTTTAAATAAATTTATATAAGTTGGTGGACCTCGGTTAGCTTCTATTATTGTATTGTATGCCGAGATACGACTCCTATACATAATCTCCCATTCTGCAGCACGTACGTTTCGGTTAAGAAGCCAAAGATTACTTAACGTAGGCATCGGATAATCTCCTTCTAATTTAACGTGGACGAAATGATTATTGTTGACATGAATAATCGAAACGACATGATGAGGCATCATACTGTTCGGATCAGCCCATAAGGGGAAAAATGTCTGACAACCGTTATTGCTTAATAGATGAAGAATAACACCAAACCTTTGAGCAATTACTATTCCCGTATACGACATTATCATCCAATGTTCTTCTGGCGCAGGTTCCACACGTTGCCAATCTATTGTGTGACGCAAAGTGTCGTATGATTTTGGATGACAAAAAAATATATCTTCTACGGTATTTGTATCGGGATCTTCTCGGGTGTAATAAACATACCTTTTAGAAGATAAAAGGTTTTCTAAAACTTGCATTGGTGTTTCACCGACTTTCTTTTCACTTCTTATCTTATATTGAGCGTTGTATACGTCTCTGGTTATGGATGCGTTATTTGGATTTTGCTTTTTCAAAGCTGATAAGATGTTACGAGGCTCCATGTTCTGATCGGTAAGTTGTTCCACCAAATTAAATTCGTTTTGAGAAAACCTTCTTACAAATGGATGCCCCTCCATATGTTGAGCGGGATCATGGTTATGTTCGTCATTTCTCACCTCTAATTTCCACGAACGACGTTTGTTGTCGTATATCCCCACTAATTTAAAAGGACATCCGAGTTTTTTGCTACCAGATCGTCTAATTGTTGCTTTACTTTTGTGTTCACCACCACGATCACAAATAAGCCACACCTTTACGACCTGACCTTCCTTTTTCTTCGATCTTCGTGTAATAATAACAGAACCATTATCACGTCCCCTATTAACAACCCAACAAACTAGCTCATCGAGTGATAAAAATTCTTGACATGTTTCAAACGATATTTTCGTGTTTTGATTTTCAGCACTCGAGAGATAGTTTATATTACTTTGTTGCGGGTCATAACTTGATTCTCGGCAAAACTCAATCTCATCATCGGGAACATAAGGTTGGTTTAAATCTGGCAATTCGTAACCAGATTGAACGTACGAATCATCTTGATTACTTTCTGACACGTACGAAACGCTTGAATATTCACCAAACAAATAGTTACTATCCCAAAACGATATAACGAAATAATAATCTTGGATCACTTCAAATTCAACCGTGCTAAACGTTCCCTGGCAGCCCTATAAGACAAATGAGATTTTTTTAAGAAAATAGAGTTTTGTGGTTCAACTATTTCTTCAAAATAATAATTTTCCTCTAAAACTATAACTCTTATTTCTTTTATATACATACTTACGTACACATAAATGTCTTGATTACTTAATAATCATTTCAACTAACTCGGGTTCCACGATACTAGTCGGTTATGATAAAAAAGCTTAAAATTTATTTAATTTTACCGTAACCGACTAGCATCGATGGAACCCGAGTTAGTTGAAACGATTTTTTAAGTATGCAAATTCAAATATATGTATATATGTATGCAAATACTTAATGAAATAAGAATCAAATGTTTACCGAGTAATTATCTGACAGAAGAAAATGTTGAACCACACAACGCTAATTTCTTCAGTTAAGATCAACAGTTTTCATCTTCTACAACGAAATATGAACGAAAAATGAACGAAAAATGAACGATATGAATGAAATATGAACGCATTCGTTGCGTTTATATATAATCGAAAGAATCTTCAGTCGCGTCACTACAATTCGAAAAAAAGCATATACGCCGCGTATGGGTCCATACGCCACGTATAGGCTTTAGTCAAATCAGTCAAATCAAGAGCTTCAGATGGATCTATACGCCGCGTATGGGCCCATACGCGGCGTATAGGCCTGGGTCGTATAGGGTGGTACGCACCCCCACCGACACCTATACGCTGCGTACAGACCCATACGCAGCGTATAGGTGTCGGTGGGGATGCGTACCACCCTATACGACCCACGCCTATACGCCGCGTATGGACCCATACGCGGCGTATAGTCCTGACTGATTTGACTTTACAGCTTTGTCTCTGAAAAGCCTATACGCCGCGTATGGGTCCATACGCAGCGTATAGGGTCACTGATGTGACGTGGAATTCTTGGCATTAATTGGCAATAATTGGAGGGACCTATACGCCGCGTATGGACCCATACGCGGCGTATAGGCGGGTGTCGATTTAAAACCTTGGGTGTCCCATTATTAGCACCCTAATCTATTTATACTTCATGCAATATTATTTGTGTAGTTGTTTCTGATTATTTAATAAAGAATAAAAACAATTTCGGTTTCAATGATCCAATATAAACTATCTAACAAAATCACAATACGGAGAATCAAAACCATTTAAAACGTGTCTAGTCAACCGTCAAATTATATAAAACTCAATCCATAAACACAAAAAATACACATCTAAGGAGACCAAAAGCACAAAAACCTTACC